>VWPW01004536.1:1365495-1406210 GCA_013389825.1 Crypturellus undulatus | reverse complement strand
CCGTCACCGCCGCCTCCCCGCCGCCGCCGTCGCCGCCACCGCCGCGGGGTAAGGAGTGCGCGGAGCCGCCGCGGGCCGGCCGGCTCCCTCCCCGAGGGCGGCGGGTCTGGGTCGCGGCCCGCGTGCGGGGGGGTCTGGCTGGAGACCAGCACCTGCCTCTGCCCTCGCCTTCGTAGAGGGGGCTCGGGTAGGGGTGAGCAGCCCCTCCGGTGCTGCTGTCTCGTTTGCCCGTGTTGTGTCCCAGGAGCTCGCGGAGAGTGGTTGGTACCGCTCTGCCTCGCGTTGGCTGGTGCTGACAGGAGCTAAGGGCGGCCCTCGGTAGGTCAGGGCGTCCCCGTGGACCTTGTGACGTTTCCAGGGTTCAGGCTGAGGAGCCCGTTTGCTTTATGGAAGAGCCTGCACTTGGCAAGGAAATTCCCAACTTTGGGAGCCATCTGGCTTGAGACGGAAGGCTTGAGACGAAGGCAGCATCTCTGCCACTCAGCTGTCAGAGTGGAAATCGTGAAGCTGGTGCTGCTAGAAGCCGCAGGCTGCACGTTCCTGGCACTTCGGAGAAGCACGAGCCAAGCCAGGCAGTTGTGTTGGGTGGAAGGAGTGGAGTTGCATAAGGGTTTCCTAGGAAGGAACTCATAAAATATTTTTATTGCCTGATTTAGGAGTTTGCTCCTTTCACAAAGTTGGGTGTTGATATGGAGAAGGATTGTGATGTTCAAGATGTGGGTGATACTAAAGGACCAAGTGGAGCACTAAAGAAGGTTTTGCAACAGGACTAGTATCCAAGGGGTTAAACAGTTGCAAAAAGTATAGAGATGCACCTAACAATTATGAAATGCCTTTGAATTGCTGAAATGCTGCTCTTGTGAAAAGAGAGGGAAGTTTTATTGCTTTTTTGTGAGGTTGCAGAACCCTGTTAAATGTTCTGTATGTCCAGCAAAGTTGGCTTGTCGCAAAGTAACTGTACAAAGAAGCGTCTTTTGGGGCTTGAGGAAAGACGTAGAAGAGCAGGACTTATTTACTGGAGCAAAGCAAAGGCTGGAGGGGATTTGAGAACTTTCTCCAGTATGCCAGTGTTACCTTGAGAATGTGAGCAGAAAACAAATTAATATAAACTCCAATAAACATTAGTGTAGATGTTGAAAGGTTCCCTGACTATTTGAGTTGTCATGATTTTTCTTCAGTAGAACAGTAAGACCAACTAAAACATGTTACTGATCTTAAGTTTCCATAGTAGTCTTCAGCATACGCTGACTGAGAAGATGTTTTAGAGCCCTGTCTTCTGAAGCAATCACTGTATAGGCTAGCTTTGTGCCCCAAAACTGGGGAGGGAAAACTGATTTTAAATGCAATAGTGTTATAGTCCATGCTATTTTAACTGAGTTTTGGAGAGGAACAGACTCCTTTATATATTTGTGCAGTATTACCCTGGGCCATCAGTATGCCTTCTAAAATTTGAGGTAATACAAATAGTGGCTTACAAATACTTAGTAAAATTCCTGTTCAGCTGAACAGTACGAACAGTAACAGCTCTTTCTTTTTTTTCTTGTGAGAACAGTGTTCACACAATGAAAACAGTGTCTGTGTAAGATCTTACACTGATACAACCATTTTGGTGAATATTATACTCCTTATCAAGATAATGCTCCCACTGTTCAGTAAACACGAGACATAGGCTTCATGTGAAGAAGTGATCTTTTGTTTTAATTTGTTTTGTTTATTTTAATAAGATGGTAGAAACATGTTTTGAATCAACATGTAGGAAGGGATGCTCATGTTTGACAAGTATCCTTTAAAAATACAACTTGCATACAACATAGTGGTACTATGGCTTGCATTTTTTTCCTGGTAAAGTTCTTTCAAGTTCAATAAAGAACTCCCCTTGCCTCTCCTTCTCTCCCCTCCCCTCCCCTCTCTTTTCTCCCTTTACTATCCTGCTTTTGGAAAGAACATCACGCTAGGGGATACTCCTATCTGTTTGGAAGCTGAGTGACCCAAGGAAATGCACAAATCAAAATAAAACTTTTTTTCTACTTACTCATGGTAATGTCACACTTTTTGCAATGGGGCGTGAAGATATTTAGGCCAGGGTTAATGCAGGTCAGTGGTCTCCCCTCTTCAGTTTAACAACATATAGTAAAGTAGTGGGTGGTGTGCCAGTAAATTTTATAGAAGCTTGTCTATGAGGGAGAGCTTTGAGGTTTGCAATTATGTATATTAAAGTATTTTTCATTAAGCAACTCTTTATGGTGCTCTTTTATTATAAACCTAAAGAAATAATAGAAGTCTAATTTATATAACTTAAACCCTGTTTTTTCAGGTACATACTATTATAGGTTGTCTGCTATACTTTTTCAGTCAGAAGGCAGTTAAAACTGAAAAGCTTGTGAAACTTCCTCATGCGATAAGGATCCAGTGAATGTTAGATTGCTCCTTTTTACTGTGGATGCTTCAGTTGCTTGAAATTTAACTTAACCCAAAGTTTTGAGTCCCTGATACATCTACATATTTCTGACAGTACTTCTGTAATTGATGGTTAGGAAGCTGCTTTCTTTAGAAGTCTCAAGTCTTTAATTATAAGTATGGTACATACTTGTCCTTATGGAATTTGAATTTTTTTGAGATTGAGTTTAGAACTACTTTAAAGTTTTGTCCTTCCAAAAATCTTGGATTTTCATTACTTATATGTGCAGAACAACAATTTGATTTGTAAGTAAAGGTAAGGTTATAGATATATACCTAAAAGAAGAAAAAAGACTAATATTTTGTTAACTGTTTGACATTAGTCTTATAAATGCAGGTAAGCTTATAGGTATGTACCTAATAGAAGAAAAAACACTAATTTAGATATTGTGTTTGACATTACTGAGTGAAAATAAATATGATATCTGTGTATGTTTTGTTTTCCTAGCATGTTCAGATTTTTCTCAGAAGTCCTGTGAAGAATGTCTAAAAAATGTCTCGGTAAGATTTTAACCTCTTTTTTTGACTGATGAGAACTTAGTGATTTTTACATTTAGTAAGATATTCTGTGGATAAAATGCCTTGTATTTCTTCTGTTCAGAACAGATGAGCTAAAAAATGAATTTAAGTAAATTACAGATGCTTTTCTCTAGAGTTGCCTCTAGGGATGCAGGTAACTGAGCCAGACTGGCTCTTGCTCAGTAGGTGCTCAGACTTGTCTGCCTCTCTTTTGGATACATCTGACCACAAGTACTTAAGTTAGATGAATCTAGACCAGGTTAGATGACTGATTCTGTAGTTAAGTGTCTTGATTTCCAGTGTGATTGCAAGTAGGGTAAATGTTTACTTGGACTTCAGTTGGGCTTGCTCCTCTATCTGTTCCTCAAAATGTTTGTAGCTCTAAAGCGAGGGGAGTAGTAACTGCCCAAAAGCTGACTCTCTTGCAGATTCTCTGTAATATTGAAGGAATCTGCCACAATGAAAGCAAGAGGGAGAGATGCCTGCTTGTCTCCATTTCTGACTTCAGATATCAGTGCAAAGAAATACTTCTGGGGTCTTTAAACTGCCAAAGTTAACATAAAGCTTATTCACTAGGGAAAGTTGAGAAAGTTTAGCTGTTTATGCTTGTGTCTTTGTTAGATATCTCTTGGCCTTTTTAAAACAAAAGGTAAAATATTAATTGCTTTGTACTGAGGTGGTTGGTCAGTGTGTGCTGTTAGATCTCTGTCATAAACACAGCACTGGGAAAAGAATTCTTCATCTTCTGGATGACCGGAAATACCACTTATTAAATTAATTATGAGTGTGCCTGCATGGGCGGTTTCTATAGCTATTTGATTCAGACAGGGACTGATGCTACCAGTGTATAAGGTCTAAGACTAGCTTATTAGCAGATATACAAGTACAAATTTTCTTAACTTGAGGGTTACATGTTCACGTGGGAGAAAATTCCTTTGGATGTGCTTGTGTGCTGAATGCACCAAGAGCTATAGATGCATCATTCTCAGAATCTATCAAACCACTGAGAGCGTCCAAGCTAGTTCTGGTGACAGAATGATGAATAATTCAGTGAAACCTCTGCAATATTATCAGTGCTGACCTTGAATAGATGAGTTTAGAGTTGCATTAAAAAAAAAAGGCTTCAGAACAAAGCCATTAGCAAAATAAAAGTGTAGGGTTGCTGAAATCTTAATTGCTTCAGGAAAAGTTAGTGTCTTGTATCAGACAAAATAAATGGAGGAGGCAGCAGAAAAATATTGAATAGAATAAAAACAATACAAAATAAACCCTAAAATACGTTGTTTAGCTGGTGATACCCATCACAGTATGAGCTTGGTAGCTAGCATATTGTACAATATTTATATGATTTACCTCAAAATAAAATACATTATTTGCAGTTCATTAAAGGTTATGTGTTTAAGGAGTCCAGTTAAAGGAGGGTTTTGCTCTCATTTGTTTAGGTTTCTTTCTTTTTTTAAAAAAAACTTTAGTTTCGAAAAGTGGCTCTATTGTAGGAATAAGTCGATGGAAAGATTTCTCTCTTTCCTTAGCCTTTGCATTATCAGTTACTCTATCATTTACTGCCCTTGAGGCAGGAACATTTTTAATAATTACTTGAAGTAGTTTCTGTCAGAATAGTACAGTTGACTTTTCCTTTTTTTTTTTTTTTTTTGCCTCCTGGTGTCACCAGCAGTCTAGAGTCATTCAGATTAGAAGAGGTATCAGGAGGTCCTCTAGTTCAGCCTCATGCTCCAGGCAGAGTCACTGTTGAATTCCTGTCATGTTTCAAAAGGCTTTTTAGCCTAGCGCATATTAGCCTTAATTATTTTTGAGCAGTTGATTTTTATTATTAAATAACCAAAAAAGTGTATTCTGAACAATATCCTTGATTAAAAGAAAGGGAGTAGTTTTGTGCAAAGATTGTTTTAACTCTCAATTGTTTTTGCTGAAGTGTCTTTTTGGAAATATTTATGATTCATACAGTCTGCCAGTCATAAAATATGAGTAAGTTATTCTTGTCTCTTCACTTGTTTTAAGAGTGCAGAATCTAGGACAAAGAGTTTCCTTTGTGTTTACTGTTTTCTAACCATTTAGTGCAAGCTAATCAACTTTGTATAATTGTCACTGTTTCTCAGATTTATGTTCGTGATAACTTTGTTTTCAGTCTGATAAAATAGTTACTCATTCAAAACTCCTTTGCTATTCAACTCAACCGCTAAAGAAGTTTTGGATGATGGTAATAGGAATGCTTGACAGAACAGGATTTTTTTTTTAAGATTCGTTATGGAAAGGTCTCATCTAGGAACTGTGTGTTACCTAAAAATACCAAAATTGACATTTAGTCATGACAGATTGTCTGTTTGAGGGGTATATTGCAGGACTGTTTTCTGAACTGTTTTCTGAAGCTGTGACTTTTTCTTCTTACACAGTGCCTTTGGTGTTACACAAACAACACTTGCATCGACTACCCCGTAAGAAGTATTCTGCCATCATCTTCCTTATGTTCGCTCTCAAATGCTCGATGGGGAGTTTGCTGGAGTAGGTACTAATTTTACTTTTGCTGTAGAAATATGTCAGTATACGTGGACTAAAGTATTGCCTTTTCCTGAGAATTTATTTTCTAGGGTAAAGCAGGGCTTATGATTTTTGAACCATGTTCTCAAAGTTTCTGGACCTGTGAAACAGTCATTAAAAAATTGAAAAGAGTTATTTATTTATAAGCAACTCATATAGTTAGACTGAAGCAGTGGCTTTAAGATACTTACTATTTGTTAGGATTCTTCTGATCAGCTGAGATGCAGACTTTGGAAATCCCTGATGTTTCCTTTGTTTCCTGTGCTGCATATGATTGCACAGGTTTTGCCTATTTCTTAAACCATATTTCTGAGACTTGAAGCTACTAAGTCAGTGTCTTGTTGCTGAAGAGAAGCCTTTCTTACCTTTTGGTTTCTTAAGGTGTGTAGGTGCATGCGTCTAGTAACTGCCTGGCTCCCCAGTGTTCAGTCCGCTGTGGTGACAGCAGTGAACCAGGAATGGAGCTATCTGAAAATTTCTGACTACTGTTTTTTGCTTATACCTGAAAAAGCTATGCTGTGTGAGTGCTGAAGGCAGTGCAGGTAAGGTTAAAAAGTGCATCGTGGCCCTGGAGATTGAGTACTGCCTCATTTCACTGATCCTAGGTTTCCCTTTGCTTTGCATTTCCTGCTGCAAAATACAGTGCAATGCATATGCAGCCATTGCGGTGAAATATTTTTTAGAGGTATTTCTGGAATACTGTGGACAATTCTCAGTTCTGCCTGGATGGGGACAGAGAACAAACAAGACCTTAGAAAGCTGTCATATGAAGGAGATTGAGCATGGCTTTCCTCCAGGAAAGCGAAGGCATGTGGTTTTCTGGGTGTTTGTGCATAAAGAGCAGGATGCTGAAAGATAAAAACAAGTGTAGGGGGAAACTGTCAGTTACTCTGATAGCTGGAAATTAGAAGAAACATGCTGCCCTCAAGAGTGGTGAACTTCTGCAATAGTCTTGTAAGAGTAGTGCAGGTTTAAAAAATGCTGTTAAAGTGGATTGTATGGAAGTTTATGAAAGCTGCTGCTTCTTGTAATCCCCACAAAGGAGGGGACTAGATCGGAAAGTACAGGAGAACTTGACTAGCTCTTTGTTCTTAACAGAAGTTCATTTTGCTTTGTGCTTATTGTTGTAAGAGAAAACTAGGAACTAAAAATCTAATTGTAAGAGTTATAAAAAATAGAAATTACGTCATTTCACTGAAAAGGTACATTTTTAAGGAAGTTAGGCTTCCAATTTCATAGTTAATGCTGTTAATATCAACAGTTATTATGTTACGATAAACATCTAGTCCTTTCTAAAAGGACCTTACTCTGTGTCCTCCCGCAAAGTGTTAGAAATGGCAAATCTGACTCTGTGTTGGTGAAAACAAAGGTGAAAACTGCAGCCCTTGAAATTCAAAAACTTGCCTGGCTCCCAGATATGTCATATTTGAAATTAACCATTAATTAATCATTTTAATCATTATAAAGTATTTCTTTATCATTTATAAAATTACATACCGCTTGACTGCATGTTGTCTCATATCGCATAACAATAAACTTCAGTAATTTTAATTGGCAATGGACGGTGGCCAGACCAGTAAAATAGTTGAAGAAGGAGCAGACAGGAAGTTTTGGTGAAATGCAGAGTTTCTAAAGCTGAAATGCTACAACTTTTGTTTTTGAACAGAAATGGGAACATACATTTTTCTTTTTGTTTAGGTGTAGGAAGAGAGAATTCCTTCCCTCCCTTCTCCCTTCCCCACACTTTAGATCATAATTTAAAATAGAAACATTTTGTTTGTGTTGGGATTGGTGTGTGGGAGGAGGAATATTTCATGAATAGTTTGATAATTTCAGATTGTTATGTCTTTTAAAATATGTTATGTCTTATGCTTATATGTTTAAAATATGTCTTTTAAAATAGCTCCTCAAAGTTGCTTTCACTGCTTTGATTAAATCATCCCTCTACTTTCTTCCCAAGACCCATTCTTTTTCAGACCATCATGTTTATGTGTTTGTGTGTGGTTTGTTTATGTGTGTGGGTTGCTTTTGCTTTTTTCAATACATCCCTATCCCAGTTTATAGTTGCATATGTTGTTAAGATTATTAGAAGCAAGCATGCAGCCATATATTCTGATCAGTCTGGTTGTAGAAGATGACTTGGAGAGTGTTAGTTTTATGCAGAGCTTCTTCAATTCTTCTTCTCCCTTACTATTGTAATTGTCTGGTGCCAGGAAGAGCTGAGGAATAATTAGATGGTTGGGGAGAGTGATGCTGGGTTACAGTGACTGCTGCTGTCTTGTTACAGTGTGTTTTTTAGCTGCTTCTTGTAGAACTGAAAAAAAAATATTCTTGGGAGGGAAAAGTTAAATGGAAGATAAAGAGGTGCTGATGCTGAGTTCTGAATGTGCTCATGTTTTTCAGTAAACTTTGAGGCTTTGCTTATCACCATAGCCGTAGTGGCTGGGCTCATCCTGGTGTCCATAGCAGTCTGTTGCTGCTACTGCTGCTACTGCAGAAGACGCCGTGCCAGGAGGTAAATACAAACATTTGTTTCCTTCTACTAACTTTCTTTACTGGTCTTGCCTGCCTGCCTGCCTGTGACCCTTCCTCTCCAATATGCTAAGAATGTTTTACTTTGCCAGTGGAGTCCTGTTAGTCGCTTTCTGTTGTTTGTAAAAGACAACAGGAAAAGATGCCTTTATCTAGAGGTGGTGCTACATTGGAAGTGATGCTGTTGTTAGTACTAGCATCCCATATGTGTTTTTCAAGTAGGCTATTGCTTTATGCCTATACATTGCCTTATGTCTCCATGCAATATACATTTTTTATTAAAATTGCACATGAAATTCTTGAACAGCCAAGTAAATATTTGCTTCTCCTGATAACAGAACAAATTTATTTCAAGCCAAGCTTGTGGTAAAGCTGAAGGGCCTGCAATGGGGAAGACACTTAATATGGGACAATGTCCCACAGCACTGGGACATGTTCCATGCTTCAGAGTTTGCTCCAGGTTCCAGCAGTCACTCAGGTTCTAAGTGAGGAGCTGTCTTTGACATTTCAAGCAAATAACCTAGATGGAAGACCTTAAGGATGACTGACTGACTGACTTTCAAGCAAGATAATTCTACATAAATCAAGTGTTCCTTCGTGCAGTTGCAGCTAGCTCTCTTCTCTTTCAGTACTTCTCAGGGACAAAATGTAGACCACCTTTTTTTATCTGAAATAAAGTATAATAGTGTTCTAAGTGACTGTAGCTCATTGCGTTTTAGAATTTAACGCAGTTGTACAGAAGCCAGTAGAATGTGCTGTAGCAATGACTTCAGGAAGTGGGAAAATGATTTTAAACAGCACATTCCAGTTTTATTGGTAGGTTAGTCTAACAAATTTGTGCTAGTGGAAGAACAGATAGCTGTAGCTCTGTTCTGATAAGCCCTAGGGCCCTATAAAACTTACTCAGAATTTATACAAGATTTGCCAGCTTCCCTCTTGAAGACCTGATTCAGCCCCTGTGGCTGACATGCCAACAAACCTAGCTCAATCATGTGGAAAAAAAGAATTGTGCCAGACGTCAGTTTTAGTAGCTAAGAAGTCATGAGTCAATTCTGTAACATCTAATGCTAAAAACAGAGTGTTAGTTGAGAGTATTTTTCTGTGAGGACTCTAAAGGTGCCACACTTAATCTTCTGGTACTTAGAGGATTTAAAAATCTTGTCAGAGTGAGGCTCAGCTTATTTCCAGAGATTTCAGAATTTATTACACGAAAGGCTGAAAGCCTGAGATATTACTGGCTTTAAATCTACTGATTCTCAGAAGGAATCCTTTTGCTTTTTACTTCCTCAGTTCTGGGGCCTCCTTTTCCACAAAAATATATAAATATTTTTTGAAGCATGATGTAAAAGAGAGAAGGAAAACTTATAGGAGTATAGCATTAGATCTGTTTTACTGACTTTAAAAACTCAGGTATAACTTTTGTTCCATCATGAGTATTCCTTCCAGAAATTTAGAAGCTGAGGAATCTTAATGCTTAAGAAGCAATCACATCTTATTTCCTTGAACACAGGGAATAATTAGGAACCTAAATCCTTAAATCAGGGATATAGCTGGTTTTTCTGACACCGTCCTAGGACAGGAATTCTAAGACTATCAATGCACCATTTTAACTCATTATTTTTGTTGTGTATTTAACCTTCCAAAGAATCTAATCGCAGACTTGAGAATACGAACTGTTCTGAAACTGTGCTAAAAATACTTTCTTTTGAACTTCTTCAGTTTGTCAAAATAAAAAAGATTAACTCCAGGCTTTCTGAATTTGAAGAAAAGCTTAATGTCTTCAAAGTATATAGAAATTAGAGGATGGTTGCTACTTTCTTTGTTACAGTGAAGAAATACATATTCTGAATCCTATGCCAGCATTTCATTAATTTGATGGTTTATTGAGTGGAAAGGAAGAAGGAGAGACTAGGGAAATTCTATAAGAAATATTAAAAAGAATCTGAATTATTGGATTGTACATAAAAATAGGTTCAAAGACACTTATGGCCTGATTAATCGGATAGAAAAGTTGAATTTGGTTTCCAATTGTTTCCAAAGTTGATTTCAGATCTTTACATGCTATAATTAACCACTGGATGTCACTCTTGCTTAAATTGCTTGCCGGTGACTGCAGATGGGTGGCACTGTTGCTGCACTTTTCTCTACAGGCAGGTGTGTTAAACTTTGTCATACAGAACATCTTCAGAGAGTGCGTTTGGCTTTGCGCCTGAGGAAGCATGGCAAGTGTCCAAACACTGATCATGCAGAGCTGCAGTTTCCTTCTGTCAGAACCAAATAACAAATCATAAATACCTTTTGGCATTTACTTTAGTGACCTGCAGTTCTGGCATCTTTAAGGGTTCGGTGAAGCTCAGCTTTTTCAAGGGTAGGTCACAAAACTTTTCCCTAGTTTGGGAATCCCAAATGGTTGCATGCTGTGATGTGTCTTTAATGCATACATCCAGTAGAGCATGTCTGGATGTGCACAGCATAGATGTGCTCTGAAGGCCTGGCACTTCCCAAAATTGCGTAGCTCATGCACGCTCAGGAGTATTCTTGCTCTGCATCAGGGAAAGCAACTGCCAGGTCAGTTCCTGCAGGCTGCTTTCCTGGGGGCCACTTGAGATGGATTGAGTAGTGATGGTTATTGGAAAGATAAATCGTTCTGGCATCAAAAGCTCATGTACCATCAATCTTCTTCCAAGAGGCACCAGGAGACTTAATGGCCTGGTGCAGTAGGCTCACACCAAAGGGAGGAGGGCAGGAGACCCTATAGAGAAAAGGGTGAATGGGAGACATGATTTTGGAACAGTTGTATCAAGTCTGCAGCCTATTCCTGAGAGGCTGTAAATTGCCCTGTGGGTGACACGTGGCTACAGCTAATGAAACATTTGAATATTATAAATGTGAAAGGGCAGTTCTACAAATTATACTTAGTCAGCAGTGTAATTTTTACGTAGTTGTGAAGTCTGTGTATGAGGGCAGGCTATAAATCTTTTCTGAAAATCAATTAAATGACTAAACTCTGTCTAGCACTGAGTTGTTTTTTCTTAATGTACTTTTTTTCCTTCATTTTTGTAGCAGAGCAGACGAAGAAGAAGAAAGACTGGCAAGAAATAAAGAAGAACGAAGGTTACAGTCTCTTCAGCGGTAAGCTTAGTGAATGTGATATGAAACTGTATAGTTCTTGGTAGTATAGAACTGTTCTGTCTTTCTAAGGAAAATTCAGAGGCTGGTGGTTGCTATGGAATTAGACATAATGATACTTAGTCTATTTTTTTAAAAATGGGGCTCAATGGGTTTGCAAACCCAGGTATATTTCCATAAGTGAACACAGAGAGTCAGATGCCTTAGACTGGTTGATGTTCACTGACGTTCACTCCCCAGGACTGATGCATTCCTGTGGCAGGGATTAATGCTGAAGTGAGACAAGGAATTTAGAGATGTAAACTGCTTTTCAGATTAATTTGGCAACCAGTTCTCACTCTTTTAAAACCCCTTTGGGAAAGGTGAAGAATCTGATAGTGAGATACTGATTAGAAGTTTTGCTGAAGAAATGGAAAACTCTTTTATACCTATACAATTTTTCTACTGCGTCGTCTTTTGACTCAAATCTGTAGATCTGTGATGTTTGTTTCTCCTGAAATAACTGCTGCTTGCAGATCTCACAACACTAGTCTTTCCTATTAATCGTTGACAATTTTCTGTCCTCAGAAAAGTCACTGACCAAGTGAAAAATGCTCAAAGTGTTTTTTCACAGGTATCCATCAGTCATGAGTATCATGAGACTAACCGCAAATTTTTGATTTATGATTTTTTATGGTTTTTTTGATGATTTATGAGCAAATCATTCAAAAATCAGTGTATTGCCCAGCTAACAGCTATCAGATGCAGGTGTTGCAGTGCTTTGTATCTAAGTATTTTTTTTTTAGCGGGGAAAGAAAACCAAAAATGCTTATTTTAAAATAAGCTGTCTTGCAGAGCTGCTTAGTGCTAATTCACAGTTCACTAATTTATTTTGAAGATGAAGAGGAGAGGATAGGGAAAGGAAGGAAAGTGATATTTTATACTGAAAATGTAACATTTAATCTAATCTCAGCAAGAATTTCCTGGTTTGATTAAACACTCGGGCAAATGGGTGATAAAGTTGTGTTAGAAATCAAATAGTTGATATTTTAGATTGCAGAATGTTCTGCCATTCCTCTGTCTTTCCCAAACTGGTAAAACATACCATAGAGCTGCTTTGCAAGCTAAGCAAACAAATAAACCGTTCTGCATCTTCTGCCTCCCTTGATCTACTGCAGTTTCTCCTTGCAGGTATTTGGATTTTATGAATGCAAGTCCTATACTTTGCATACCAATATTTGAATTATGATTTTTATTATCTTCTGGGAAAACCTCTGTGTGGTGGTTATTGTGGTTTGTTAAGTCTTATGTGTCACCTTTCAAAAAGACCTAGTAGAATGTCCTCTAAGATAATTTTCCTGATTCTATGGACACTTCCAGAGTCAATATGAGATATTCTTTGCCTGATAAGCCACACTGGAATTAATTGATAAGATTGATCGATAAGATTAATTGATTTCTTCTGAAGTCCCAATCTGGACACTTGTTATTCTTCCCCCAAAGGTCTCAACAAGCTGAGTCCCTCATTGTGTGTTTTTGTCACTGTTATTGTCTAACAAAGTATATTACCTTTAGAAAGCAGAGTAAATAGGCATAACTTTCAATACAATTCAAAAGTGGCATGTAGCTGTACTTGTTATTCACTCGATCTAGACAGCATTGTCAGTCTGACAGTTTCAGTTGTGTTTGAAAACTGCATTAGTAAAGCAGCAGAGATAACAACAGCAATAACAGTGACACGGAAAAGCAAAGTGATCTTAATCTAAAGAGAAGGAATCCTGCAAAGAATATCAATGTTTGTTGTATATCAAAACCGTATGCCTTGTGCAGAAACATATATCCTTAATATTTTGCTACGTTATCTGGTTAAATCAGGACTTAGCTGTGCTCTTCCTAAAGCAAAGGCTCATAAGCAGGTGCAGAGGGGATAACTTCATGCCATAACCTTTCCACTGTGACCCGTGTGTCGACTTGCACAGCTTCTTTGCCCAGTTAACCTGTACCTGTGCAGGAAACACGATGCACCCTGCTTGCAGGGCTCGCCGTGAGCTCCTGGTACATAGCACATTCTGCACAGGCAACGTGCAGTCTGTTCCATAACCTGGGAATTAGAATCCCTGGGAGCAGACTGTCCTTCCAGAGCTTAGAGCAGCTGCCCATTTCCTAGGCTGTCTTGGATCAGATGTATCTGTGGATCAGATGAACTGCTCCATTGACAGGAGAAGGCTCAGAGCAGCGCTGGCACATTTACTGTGTTCTTTATTTGTGCCTGTTACGTGACTTGGGAGGGATTTGTAGTGTCGTATCCTACCACCAGTGCTGGGAATAGGCCTCTTCTGGTGGCCCAAATGCCCTGCTCTATTCACCACTTACTTCTGGTCCTTAGGAGGCCAAATTGCTGATAGTAGGGACTCAACAAGCCATTTTTGACCAGCAGACCACAAGGAAGCACCGTACTGTGCTGCGTGGTCTTTCCTTTTTGTTTAGGTAAGAACTCACTCTTTGCTAGAGACTTAGCCCTTGGAAAACATGTGTCTTGTGCCCATATGATGTCTAGTAATACCAGAGAACTTAAAACTCGATGGAAATGCTATTTGTTTCATGGACTGTGCATAAGTTTGTCTCTAAATAGGGACCTGTAAATAAAGTATTGATTTTTTTAAAGATGATCATAAATATGATTTTCTAGAAATAAATATTTTACTGAAGTTCCTACTGCAACTGCGGTGATGAGTAGGATGTTTGACTTGTCATTAATTTCTAGTCTGTTTTTCACGCTTTTTTTTTTTTTTTTTTTTTTTTTTTACTTAATTTAATGTTTTGTGGCACTTGGCCATCCTTCTTTTCCACCAGTCATGTCAAGACATCTAGACTATATTTTCCAAGAGGTTATGTGAAATAATGAAAAGCTGAGATGTGCTGACAGTCTTTAAAACCCCTCTGATGTACTTAGTCCTTTGACACTGGTTATGGGACTCAAAAGATACCCTTGAGAGAATGGGAGTTGTTCAAGTCTTGACTGCATTTAATATCTTCCAGTCTGCAAGTGTGAGGAGCAAGGGAAATCTGAGTGCAATCTGTAAAGATTTTCACATAACTATCCACTTATTTTCCAGATAAGTAGATGTTCAGATGGGAAGAAATAGTCACAGGATTGCTCCTGGGTCTCTTGCCCTATTAGCTGGTCTCTCTGTGGGCTACAACTACTTCATATATTGCTGTTTAGAACAGTTAGCCGTGAAAGCAGAACGGGACTTGGCCTGAGCTTCACTTACGATTCCACTTGTTTGCCATTAGCAAGCTGTGAAAACCAAACAAGGAAGCCCAAGCTCTAGAAGTAAAATTAATGCAAGTTTCAATTCCCGGCATTTTCTAGCTTTTCAGACACGGTCAGTGTCTGCTTTTTAAGCGTAAAGATTAAGCATTTTTTGTTTAAAATTCATTTTCCTGCGGATCCTGAGGGAAGGCTGCTCTTGGAGTACCTTGGTGGTTGTTGGGATGAAGCTGTACGGTGAGCAGTGCTCCCTCTTACCAGAAGGAAGAGACAAGCTGTCATTTCACTGGCAAGGTTGAAAGCCCCTGATGAAATAGTGTTTAGGCTTATAATCAAGGACAGGTGTGGAAGGAAATGAGAGTTTGGTTCTTAACTGAAAAGTGTTGAAGGGAATTTGATATTTTACTGCATAATTTTCAGTCCTTGATTTGAATTCATGTCATCTCTAACATGAAAAATCAATGTTTAAACAGTGCCTCAGCTAGTGACTTTTTTGAACATTTGCATAATTCTTTATAGCTACAAATACATGGTATATAATAGATCTTAGTACTTAGTACTATACATAATATATCAAGTACTTTCTTGATTTAGAGGAGTGGAGGCGACTCAGCTTGAGAGCCAAAAATTTAGGATACAGAAAGATGAAGTAGTAGCAGTAGTATTAAGAAACAGAACCAACTCAGAAAATGTATAATGACATTAATTGATCTTAATGTAGGATGTTAACTGTTCAGTAAGACACCTTTGGCTTATTATTCATTATCTACCTACTCAAAATTGTGTTTAGGTCTTCTCTGTTGATGTGCAGCTAAGTTTTATTTACTGTATGCTGAGTTCCTCGTGGGCGCTGTTATATAGTGCTGGCTACCTGTCAGACTTTGAGTGCTTCATAAATACTAATGGTTTTATCCTTCTGAAATTTAAGTAATGGAAGAAGCTGGGGTGGGTTGGGGGGCAGAGGAAACTTGTTTTCCATAGTGTAGGGAGGTATCCTAAGGTGCCTCTGAGATTTAAGGCCCCGCAGCTCCGTTTTGTTGTTGTTTGTGTGTGTGTTTTCTCCTGTCCTTCCCTTCCTTCCGCACTTGGTGCTTGCTATGTGGAGGGCAGAGTCAGATTGACTAGTGACCTACCAGGGCTTCAGCTCTCCGGAATTTCAGGCAGGGGAAGGCCAGTTCAGCCCTTCAGTTCAGTAGGAAAAGGGTAATTGCTTTGGAGGTTGCACAGAATCTGATTAGCTGCAGGGATTGTTTGGAGGTGGAATGTGCATAGGGCAGATGGGATCTTTGGTGAATTAAGTTGTCAGTTCATAACAGCTTTCTGCTGAATATGTGCAAATTGGAACTGGGAAAGTCACAACTCATCTAATTGGGTTGAATTTTGATAGAGACAGTTTTTTTTTTTTTTTTTTTTTTTCTTGTTTTTTTTTTGATAGGGATAAAAAATAGCTTGTTCTCAGGAAAATGTTCCTTTGCCAAATTTTACTTTTTTCCCCCCTGATAACAAACATCCTAGAGCATCTTAGTGAAAGTAATTTGTGGGAGTCTTTTGTTGTTCATCAACAAAGCAAAATATATGTTCGAACTGCTGTGATAAAGGGAAGTTTTCCTATAAATGATGGAATGATTTCCATTTAACCTGCTTTCATTTTTTTCTCCCTCCTTTGCAGAGGATTGAGCCACACTGTTTTCGCAGCTGACTTTTACAATTACATTCCCTTTTGGAAAGAATTAGGGAATCTTTTGTTACTGCACCTAATATATAGACAAATACCTGTGTGCATGTTTGTACATGCACATATATACCTAGGTACATTACTTTGATATAGAAAAGCCAACATATTTATTTTTGCTTGTAAATATACGCTACTCAGTGACCCAGTTGATTAATGAGGAATTATAGGGAGTCTCAGAGGTAGAATACATAACTGATAAATATGTCTTGGAAATTCTTAATTGCATACTGATTAAAAAAATGTTGTCTGACTGATGTAATTACCATATTTTGCTTACAGCTCAAAATAATTTAAATGTTCTTCTGATGCCATTTTTTCTTTGTTGTAGGAAACATGAGAGAAAAATGAAGCATGATGAAATACGCAGGAAGTATGGTATGTGGTAATCTTCTTTCATTAATCAGTATCTAAATGAATTCTTCTTTCCCTTGTCCTAATTATTATTAAAATTCACAGCAGAAACAAGTTGCTCTGTGAGGAGCAGAACTAATCAATCCCAGTTTCTTACTGATGTGGGTCTCGGCAGCAGAATACCTGCTCTCGTCACTGGTACCCTCTTCATTTCCTTCTGTGCTCTGTGCCCTTGGGCAAGAGACAATGTGCTAGATGGTGTTTGCAGGGGTATTAAATATATTTAATAAAACAAGTACTTCCTTTTGTCTCCGTGTAAGTAAGAGCTTGGCTTTTTATGAGTATTCTCCTAAATAGGCCCTCTGATTTTTTTTTTTTTTTTTCAGGAAACTTGTGGGACCTTAAATATCTGTCAGTTTTGAATTTGATAAAACAACTTGATTAAAATCGTCTAGTCGACTCATGCTTATTTAAGGAGTACAGGCTGACTAGGAGCTGGGAAACTTTAAATCAGGCTGAAACCAAGGATAGAGCTTTAGCAGCCTAGCTTAGGATATACATATATATATATATTTTTTTTTTGATGGACCCGTCATGCAGTAGGGAACTCATACTGTTAAGATTGTAGGGCCTGATTTTCTGCGTGGTAGGCTCTCATTATCTCTGCTTGTCAGTCTGCAGTTTTTATTTGATTTGTTCAGAAGGTTAATAGCACTGTGCATTCAGAGGCTGATGTGCTAAAAGTATGCTGCAGGTTTTTTAATACAAATCAACTAATGTCAGAGAAGATGATGATGGATCTGAACAGTTGCTCAAAACAGTTACTTTTCAGTCTAATGTAAAATTCATAACAAAATTTTGGAAGTGACTTCATGAGTCTGCAGTGTGCCCTCTTACTGGTGTAGAAGTGATGCAGGTGCACTCTATAGGGAATTCTCAGCCTGAGGAACATTTGCAGTAATGCATCGCTTTGAGAGGGAGGTAAAAATCAGTGTGTGCCTTGAGCAGGAGGAGGAAGAATGCTGTAGAAATTAAAAGTACTTTTTGTTAAATATTGATCATGAACTTCAGTCCTGCAATATTTCGTAGCACCATGGGCCCAGTGCTTCAACCGCAGCCTGATTTTAAGTTTTGTTTGAGCCAAGCAGTTGAGAATAATCCATGTTTAAAAGGGAAAAGCATAGAACAACACACCTTTCATTGGTTGCTCCTTAGATAAAGCCTTACAGTCAATTCTGTCAACTATAAAGCATTAGGATAGATCTGGTGAAAGAATTTGAATGTTTAAGATGATGGCCCTGTTTCCACAATAACGTGCAGCTGTGTAGACACCTGTGTAACTTCACATCTACACCCAGTGCTGTGCATGAGGATCAGACTAGGTCCTGACGTTGGGCTTCCTGTGTAGGATATCAAAGCACTGGAGTAGAGTAACATTTAAAAATACTGCATTCATAGTTAAAATCTGCAGGTGAAGCTAGATGCATGCTAGTGCCAGTTAATTAAGTCAGTACCTTCATGAAGAACAAGTTTGCAATGTTCATTGTGTTAATGGAAGGTCTGCCTTGTAAGGAGTCAAGCGCTCCATGTAGTTGTGTTTTGCAGGCCAGTTATCACACACACAAAAATCGTATTTTAACAATTGGACTGAAACATCATTAGCAAATTCCTGTGTGCAAATTTGTTTTTTGCAAATTTGACTTTTTTAAAGCTTTGCCCTATTGTCTATAGCATAGAATAATTAATGCTGTAAAAGGTCCTGATTTGAGGCCTGGATTCATGCCTCAAATGAAATGGCCATATTCATCATTTGTCCCTAAAGAAGATTTTTTTTTTTGTATGATAGTTGGCAGATAGTTGGCAGGAAGGATGAACAAAACTGAAGAAAAATGAAAGAAATATAAAAGACAATATACATAAATTCATTCATAAAGCCACTATATTATTGCAAATCTGTATATTTTATAGTCAGATAATATGCAGAGAAATGGCTGTTAAAATAATTCAGTGAATCTGAGTAAGACTTCAGTAAGTCTTGCTATAGCCTTGACTTCTCTCTCTTCATTTTCACTGTCTAGTGAACATATGTTAGCATACTAAGTACAACCTAATAAAAATTGCTGCAAATAATTATGGAAACACTGGATTATTTTACACAGTTATTCATTGCAGAGGGGATTCACTGTTAAGTAGGAGGGCGTGAGTGGCAGAATGACAATGACTTTGTTAACCTGACTCTGTAGATTAAGATGATCATGCCTGAAATTTCAGTATTTGGTTGGCTTGAAGGGAATGCCTTTTCCCATTTCATCCCCCAGCTTTCCTTATCCCATTTAAATGGTAATTACACATTTATAATGCATTGCAGGTGTCACTTCAGCCACAATCCCTTGGGAGCACTGGAAGCAATAGAGAGCTTTAAGAACCAGGAATATGCACTTTGAATTGTTTCTTTGTTGGAAAATTGGATAGTATTTTTCATTTGCTCTTAGATATGAATACGGAATGATTACACAAATTATATGTTGACTGTTAGAAAATTTTAACATAGAATTCAGACTATTTTGCAGCTTGTGTAGCATACAAAGGAACTGCAGCTTAATTGCTGCTGCATTTGCTGCTATTGTGCATTCAGTTTAGCATGAGCAAGAAGCTGTTTAACCTTTATGTACTTAAGCATTTTGCTTGATACTAGTGGGTGGAATGGATCTCCATTTTTACAAAATTATTGTGTTTCACGATTTTAGTCTTCCAAGTCACTTGCTTCAAATCTGCAAAGCTTTTGATAGCTAATTTAATGACACCCAACCCTTATTTTCTTTATTTTACACAAGATATTAATTTTATATTTAGGAGTTTATCACAGCAAATAATCCTTCTGCTCAGGCGAGAGGCTTTCTAACCTCGACCTTCTGTAGTGTTCTATGCAAGGCAGGCAAATCTTGTATTGCTGCACACTTAAAATATAGTCTGCTGTATGTTAAGCATAGAGTTGTTAATTGGGGCAGTTGAAAGTAAGAGGAGAAGTGTAATTAGAGGTGAAGATCTGCAGCGTACCACTCTAGTTCAATTTTTACAGTATGTGCAGTCTTTTATATTTCATCTGTTAATTCTGCTTTTGGGCTGTGCTACTAATGATGAGGGTCAGGTCTCCATGTCTGAGAGCCTGTGCTGTTAGCATAGTGTTTAGCATGACTATATTTGAAAGAGATATTAAAGAGACCTCATTACTTCATATTGGTTAATGAAAGGTTCTTGTCCATTATACCTTTATTTTTTTTCCATTTTTCCTTAAATATAGGTATATGTTAACCTAATTTTTCTCTCATATTTGCTATATTAATATGAAAATAAATGAAGTTGCTCTGAGTTCTTGTCCTGCATTTTTAGATACCTGAGTTCGGTAGGAAGATGAAATTGACTTTTACAGACAAGTCTCCTGAACCCTCCAAACATCTAGCTCTGTTGAACCTGCAGGTGTCACTTGCCAGCTCGGTGGTTGTGCTCGTGTCAGCTGAGGAGCAGCGCAGAGAGCATCCACGTGTGGCTCGAGGTAGCCTGTGGGCTCTGCCTGGAGCAGACGCGCCACCCTGTTAGCACAGGCTCGCGGCTGCAGTGCAGCTGTGGCAGCGGGCAGCACTTTTCTGTTGCTCTCCCTTTCTTTTCGTGCATCTTTCTGCACTGCTTGTGCCTGCTCGCTGCAGACAGAGACGCCACGTTCAGTAAGAGCTGGTGCAAGGGCTGCTCCCTGCCCCGTTGCACTTAATGTAATAAGGTACTTGGAGGGCTGAAGATAAAAGAAATTCAAACATAGGATGTAAATTGAAGAACAAGGCTTATCAGATATTATGACTTTTGTGGTTACCCTTATTGGGAAGGAGGGTTTACAATTTCCTCTTAGAATTTCTTCTTTTTTTTTCTGCAGTCAAGCAATCATGACCAATAATAATCTCACTGGACTGTCCCTTAGATGTTGAGGTCTGAGCTTTTGGTTCCACTGTTATAAAATAAATCAGAGAGCTGTCCTTGAAATTAAGTTGTAACATCCTAATAATGCCTGATGGGCGGAAATTATATCTGTGTTCATTGTTAAACCTCATAGCTCGATGAAACTAAAGCAAGGATTACTGAGAATAGCATTTGTAATAACAGTAAAAATGACACATTCATATGGAGTAAGAGGGCTAATTGTCTGAGACAGCTCTTGGTAGTGTGGTGAGGGATGTGCAGATAAATAAGCACAGTGTAGAAGTTTCACAACTTCAGTTTGAGATTGACACTACTGGATGCAAAATAGCACTTGAATCAAATCTGTTTAAGCTGTCAGCAAGCAGAGCCTAGAGTTGAACTGCTCTAGTTTCAGACCTATAAATGTCAGATAGGTGTTTCAAATGCATTATATGAAAGGTAGATAATAAGCACTTGCCAGGCTCCATAGAGAGAAATATGTGAGCTAAATAAAAGGAGGTGCGTAGAACTCTGTGCACGTGTGTATCAGTACTCTTTCAGCAAGAAAGTGACTTTTTATGGTTTGTGCTTTTTAGCTGTGAAACTCAACTGCAGTGGGGAACATTTTTGATTACCATAACGCATTTTTAATGGAGCCTTCAAAGAATCTTATTTCAAAATAAAAGCTATACTTAAATGCCAAAGTTTATTTTGTCACAGGTCTTATGCCACCTTCCCACTTTATGGGAAGGGCTTTGAAGTTTGATTCTTGGAGTTCCAAGAGGAATTTATTAAAGTTTGTTGTCATAAAATATTTTAATATTTTAATTTCTAGTATTGTTGCTAATTTTCTGTGAATATTCTGTAGGTGTTTTTGAAAGTATTTTAAAGGTAGGAAATACAGAAGTGCTGCAGAAAAAAAATCAGTTGTTTTTAATAAAATGATCTACAGATCTTAAATTTATGACTGTATTAAAATTAGCTACTGAATTATTAAGATGTCTGAGGAGAGGGCATAGTGTTTTGGGGGAAATAAAGTAATCATTTCTTCTCTGTATTTGTCTTTTGGTTATATTTATGCAGGAAGATTGCCTAAAGATATTGAAGGACACCTAAGGTTACCTAAAGATGCTAGTAGACCAAGAATAAGAATATTTTTATTGTGTATTAGCTTACTTGTCAGTTAGAGTAGACTCAAATGACAGGACTTAAAAAAAAAAAAAAAAAAAAAAGAAAGATATGGTTAGATCCACACATAAAAGGTAGTAACTCAAAGTATTGTGGATAACTCCTAACAGTGTTGTCAATCTTTATCGCACAAATGCTTGAAAAATATATATATATATAAGCAGCTAAGAAAGGGATAGTAGCACTTTGGGCATGTGATACTATACCTGCTAAATATATTGCGCTTCTTGTTACCTGGCTGAAGGTTTAGAAGTGCTCCTGGCTTACCCATTCCTTGACAAGGAATGGTCATTAGCTAGATGGGCTGGTCTGAATTTTAACTGCTTTAAAGTGCTTAGATGGGATCCTGTGCAACGTGCTCCAGGTGACGCTGCTTGTGTGTTCTCCAAAGGTGTCTTCCAACCTCAACTGTTTTGTGATCTGTGATACCAAAAATTAACTGCTTGAAATCTTTTCAGTTTGACTAATTACAGGAATTTTTTTTCATGTTCCTTTAAGTTGCTTTTCCCTCTGTGTTAGTCTGTTACAGATATAATAATCAACACTAAGCAGTTATGCTTCTTGCTTGACACCTTCAAATATTCTGATGGTTTGAAAGCAGTGCAGTAAGTGCTCTCTGTAACTAAGCAGCCAAGAGGGTCTGCTTGTGGTGCTGTCAGCTTCAGAGCGAAGAGGTGGGAGTTCAGCATCTAAGCGTGGGTGCCCATGGAAAAGAAATGTGCTGTGAGAAGATCTAACGGGGCTTCTTAACGAGCTTTGAGCAACGGCTCTAAGCTTTGAACATTTGTGGAGCGGCTTTTTGGCGCTCTCCTCTCTCCATGCCTAAACAAAAGAGCTAGGGAAGAGCCCACACTACAGTACACAAAAGTTGGTAGAAAAGATAGTAGATTCTCTCTGTTCCTCCACAACAAAAGCTCTGCCTCTAGGCTCCCCTGGGGCTCCTTTGCTTCGAGTGCGCCCCGCTGCCTGGCGCCAATTTGCTGCGGAGTTTGAAGCGCTTTTGGAAGGAGACACGGCGGTGCAGGCCCGCTGGGCCTCTGCGCTGCTTGCTGACAGCTCCTTGTGCAGAACTGCAGTAGGATGGGGGCAGAATAATAGCATCTTCTGTCTTAAAGGATGGTGGTCCTGTAAAAATGTGACTTTATAAACTGGCTGGTGTGCCTCTGCTTTTCCTAAGCTGTCTCTGTACTTAGACTGTCTGGTGAACTTCTCTCTCTGACAAGTACATTTTGCAGGGTGCACTGCAAAAAGTGTTTTCTCCTTGCAGTCTTTCATAGAGCAATATGTTGCTACTTCCTAAATGATGAAATATCCATTTGTGATTTTAGTTTGAGAAATGAGTGCTTAAGAACCGTTCCAACTTATTATACTTGAGCTTCTGGCTAATTGAGCGAGTTTTGCAGGACAAGAATTGTCTGTTGATTTTGTTATACAGACTCCCCATGTTTCTAGGCTACCTAGCTTTATAGACTACCTATATTGCTGCTGGTAATAAAAAAAAAAAAAAAAAAAAGATACAAATGAACTTGTTTTATTTTACAGGTCTTCTCCAGGATTCTGATAATCCTTACAGCAGATTTGAGAATGAGTGAAGCTAAGAACCTTCTAATAGAACTCTGATTCCAGGATTCCAGAATAGAGGAAATTTTTTTTTTTTTTTTTTTTTTTTGGGTTTGTTTCCCTTCACCAAAGATTGATTGTTTTATCCGGTTATAAACCTGAGTGGATGAAGACTTCCTTGAAATACTTGTTTGCATTTTATTTACCTATACAGAGCTAATTTTTATAAGTGCTTTTGGGTAGTGAAATGTTTGTTTAATTATGTTGATGTATAAGTGTGAAATGTTACTTTTCACTTTTTAAAGCTGTCTTTTTGTCTGACGTAAATTGCTTATATTCATGATCATGTATTTGAATTTAATCTTAACTGCCATTTGAAAACAGTTGTTGTTGCTATGTTCCTAAATAAAGATTTTCCTACTGTCTTCTTTGTCCAATGACTGGCAACGAGGAAGCACAGCTTCACGCAGCAGAAGTAGCATCAGCCACGTTGGTGCTGACGAGAAGCAGGCACATTTGTATGGACTCTCTTGGATGACAATTGTTTTCTCTTGAAAAAGATTTCAAAGATGTGTAATGTGTGAGAGCTGGGGAGGGGGGAGCATATCTGTTCATACGGAATTTGATGCAGATGTTAGTATATATACTGAATATATCACAGATGTGAAGAAAAATTACTCAATTTAGTAAAATTGGCAGAAATTATTTCATCTTGAAATACGTATAAATTTTGACTAGGTATATATGTCTAATTTTGAGAAGAAGCAGGCTGTGTGAACACTTTCTTCTGTAAGCCTAATCTTTTAATTAAAAAAACTACAAACTAAGAAATATAGTGTTTTTCACAGAATCAGTAAGAAATGTGTTTTTTTTTTTTAACCTTGTGTTTTTGTGGGATTTTTTGTTTGTTTTGGTATTTTCGTGACGTGTTTCCTCCTTCTTTCTTTTTCATAGAAAATGTTCCAGTGAGTGTTTTTACCATCTTACTGGTATGATGCATTAAGTGAAGAGCTGTTCTTCCTTGTGATTCCGCACGTTTACTTTCCCTTGCTATGTATTATCCATTAAAGAGGTTCTACAGTATTGAAGATGTTCATATGCTGTTTTATTTCAGTGTTCCTAAAACGGAACACTTTCAAATCTTTTCCTTGGTTCTGCTGTTCTTTACTAATTTTGTTTAAAATAAAGGATCAAATATAAGTTTGAGAAGGAAAAGTTGGTGGGATTTTTTTTTTTTTTTTCTGCTTTCACCATTTTCTGATGAAATCCAAGCACCCCATGTGTGATGCAGGAGTTAAGTCTTGCATGTAGGCAGTGGGGAGACTTGCCCTTCTTGCCAGTGTCAAAGAATCTGCCTGAAGCTTGGCATCATCTACAGCTGATTTTGGTAGAAGGTTCATTCCCCATCTTTTACTGTATTCTTTTCCTCCTTTGAGAATATAGATCTTCAGACATTTTATTGTTTTAGAAATTTGGACCCATTTCCTGGCTCTCTAGTGTAACCAGTGTTATGAAATAACAGTGCACTAATTTTCACTTGCATTTCATATAAAGTAAGCCGCTGCAATTAATTTCAGATGTTTCTTCAGCTGTCAGCTAGTCTCGAGTCTAAAGTGCTATTAAAAGGGCTGTCTTTGAAGAGTGATGATCTGCGATAAGAGTGAGTTGATAGTGTGGAAATAAAGCATGCGGAGGGCTCTCCCCGGAGACGGCTCTCGCGGAGCTGATGAGGTCTGCCTTCTGTCTCGCGGCCCCGCCGCTGACGGGCCGCACTTGAGAGAAAAGCACTTTCCGTCTGCACCTGCTCCAGCGTGTGGAGAGCTGTCACGTTCCGAACAAAAGGGTGGCGGTGGAGGGGGGTCTTTCCCACAGCTTTAGAGACAAGTGGTTAAAGAGCCCAAATATTTGGAGAATAGGGAACACATGCTGCAGAATGGTTGTTTTATGCTTAAACAGAAGGTAGAGGGAAATAAATGCAGTCTTTTCCTGCGGTGTGTTAGCCTGGCATGCTGGAGCTGCCCTTGTGGGCATCAGGAAGGGCAGGCTGTGGTGATCTTCATCTCTTAGCATGTAGTAGCTGCTGATTCCTCATGCAAAATGTCCAGCAGCACATTTAGCCCTGTATAATTGCTTGCATGGTTAAAGGCGAGTACTGGTTTAATGAGACCACTATGGACAGCAACCTGGTAACTTCATAGAAAATGTGGGAGTACCGGAGTTACTATTATTTAACCTCTACCTGTTGTGTTCCTTTAAGGAGTTAATTGTGCGAGACCCATCCTTATTTCAGCGTATTAACTGCAGCCGTCTCTGGGCTTCCCTGGATGCCGGTGTGTCGACAGGAATCCTGCGCTGGGCTTATCGGTAGGAAAGTTGTTAGTCCTTGTTCTGGTGTAACCAGAAGTAGTTGGAGTTGCAGCTGTAGAAAGAGGTAGCGGGTGTCTCCGCGGGAGAGGGAGGCAGCCCGTGGGCCACACAGCAGTTGGGGAGCATTTCCTTCCCGCCCGAGCCCTAATACCTCTGCTATCATCCGATCTTCCGCAATCTTCCCTTCCTCTCGTTCCAGCTGCTTTCTCTCGTCCCTGTGGCTCCTGACTTTTTACTTCAGTGCCTGTTAGTTTTAGTGAGGCTCTGAGGAGAAGAGCAATCTCAGAAACAAGAAAGCTTAAATACACGTTTATCTTTCATCAGAACAAAGCTGTTTCACATTCCTGGAAATTTGAGTGGATCGGTTCAGTAATGTTGCTTGCTGGAAATTAGTTATTAAAAAAAAATAGTCCTGACTATGATAGCTTTGAAACAAAACCTTCATCCCACAGATCCTTGTTTTATTTTTAATGACAAGTACTTGCTCTCTGGAGCAAAGTTTCATCTTTCTTGTGGCATCTTTTATACCCTTTGGCCCTGGCATGGGAGGATCAAGTGACTACAAGTGGTTACGAGAAGCGTGTGGTGACTCCAGCGCAGCGCGCTCATTTGTCAGCCTCAGCCGCCTCCACATCCAGGCCTTCATGTCACCGATCTCTGTGTGCGAGTTCATCTGTCCTCAACAGCACACTCAATCCTGTCTTTTCTGATCTTACAGCAGGCCTTAAATGTCAGATAAGAACAAAATTCTGGGTTCTGCGCTGATTCTTCTTTGCTGCCCCCAGCCACAGTGAATGGCAAAGGCTGGACGCCATCGGGGCGGTGAACAACTATCCAGGAAGGGGAGAAGTTGTGAAGGGGATAAATCAGGGGTAAACTCATTGTAGACAATGTGGAAATAGACCAGTAGTCAAAAGAAGTGTGTTTTTTTGCACATCTTAGATGAAGACTGGGTTTGTATTTTCATTACGCCCTGTCACCTTAAATAAAAAGCAGTACTCGGCAGCTTTGCCTTGTCATTATCAAACACCGAGGCTGATGCACGTGTATCAGTGACCAGGCTTACTGTTTGCAGGAAGAATGGCTGAAAATCTGCAGCGTCGGACCTGTCTTGAGCAGTTTTCAGGTAAAGTATTTAGCTTTTTCTTACGTTAGCTTCCATAAAGCAGGAAGGACACAGACTGAAGGTAAGTCTAGACCTAGAGAAAATCGCCAGCGAATTTCATCTCTTTAACAATTCAGTCTTCTGACTGAACGTCTGGACCATTGGTATATATTATTAATCAAACGTTGCAGTGACTTTTCCCTTGCTGATATAGCAATTGCTTCTCAACAAGAAAAAGTAATAGAGGGCACAGATTTTGAGCTGTCACTTTGAGTCAAGTGCTTGCTTGGCAGATAAATGGGTAATAGAATAACCAAAGTCACTTTGAGACCCATGTAAGCTTGAATCCATGTGAGTACTAACATGGTAAAGTAAGATGCAGGATGCAGATAAGGTTCAGAGACATGTTTTGTTCTTTTCCTTGATTTTGACCTTCAGTCTTGTATGTACAAGGATATGTCAACTGGAAGTGTACTAAAAAAAAAAAAAATAGGAAATATTTAATTACCCTGTGTTGAGTTGGATTTTCATAGCAATGTTTCTGTCACAGTTCCTGAGCTAACTGCATTTCTGACCTGCATCTCAAGGGCAACCTTTCTTATGTCCCTTAGTTGTCACCTGGCTTGAAATATGATCAGGTACTTCATGTTCTCAGGCCAGGCTAGCTACGTGTTTCCGTGTTTGCTGCTGCCCATCCCCTCTTGCCCTCAAGGAGAAAGTCCTTCAAACTCCCATTACTTCTTCTGGTCATTTCTTTTTCCTCTGCATGAGCATGGCACCATTTAAAACCTTCCTTTTAAGTCCTCAGCCCAAGTAAAACAGGATTTGCAACTTTTCAAGATGCTCTGGAAATCTGAGGTGGCTGGTTTACCTGTTGTATTGTAAATGTGGTTTCTTTGGTGCTATGCCTCATTTTGGGAGGCAGGTTGGTGGTGCAAGGACGCTTCCTTCATTGCAATTGCAAAAACAGGAGGAAGGTGGGCTTTTACGCAGCATTTTGTCACAGCTGCTTTTCTGGCTAAGTTGGTATGGAGAGAGCCCATGCGTGTTTCCACACAGACACAACAGCAAGGACAGAATGGGAATGGGCTCCTTCCAGAGCCTGGGGTTTGAAAAATGGTTTTCATGCTCTTCACCAGCAAAGATCTGGTGCTGTGGGTTAGGATCAATAACTTCCTTCTGAATTTTAGGCTTCATGGTCTCGCTGGTGCTTTGCCTCGTAAATGTTACCAGAGTTTTTACAAAGATCCAAGTATCAGTAGGGCAGTGTCATCCTGGCTTCTTGCCAGACAAGAATACTGGCTAAAGGTCTGTCACGCGAGAGATATTCTTATGTCTTCAAGATTCTTTCCCATTGCTTTCGTATAAAGCTATTTGTGTAGGAATTAGGGTGGGATCTTAACACTTACTGCGTTTATTTGCTTGCTTATCTAATAATTAGTTAGAAGCCTTAAGTCCTTTCTGCCACTGTAAAGACACCATCTCTCATCTATTCTGAAGGTTTGCTTTAAATTTTGAAAAATCCTGTGTCTGATATCTTCACAGTTTTTACTTTTTAAAGACATAAGTAATCCTTTCAGTTGTGCCAAACTTGAATATGTTCAAGAATGTTCAAAAATTTCATCTCTATTTATACAAGCTGTCCTTTTCCACCTGTTCTGTTTTTCCGCGGTGCTCCACAACGTCCCGGAGACATGAGACCTCTTTAAGACTAAGCCCTGCTGGACAGAAGTCTAATTCAGAGCTACCTGCAGAGAAGAGTGATTAGGTTTGATGCCCCATAAACCCTGCTCCTAGTATGTGTTCCCTAAAACACGTGAAGAGATTATGGCAGGTTGTTTTTAAATTCCTGGTAATAGATGTGGGGGTTACCCACCCCGTTGGTTTGACGTTTGAGGTCTTGTTTCTGTGAAGAGTTAAAAAGCAAGGAGCAAATGACCAGGAAGCTCAGCAGTGAGGCCAGTTATAGAAATAACACTGGAAACTCTTGGGTTTGTAGAAGCTGAATAAAAAAATTATCTCACTGTTAGTGTTTTTAGCTTCACTTTGAACTTCTTCACTTTATTCGTGAATAGCATTAGAAAAACTTTCAGGAACCCACTGCCAGGACGAATTTCTTGCTTTGCAGCCTGCAGTTCTGCATAGGGTAATGAGAGCCCCCAGCGCCGTGGAACAGCGGCTCAGGAGGCACCTCTGGGCATCCTGCTGTCCAGCGCCCCACGCTCCAGCCGGGCCGGCTGGAGAGGTGGCACAGGGCCGTGTCTAGCTGGTTTGTGCATCTCCATGGATGGAGACTACGGGGATTGCTCCTGAGCGCAGCTCCTGGCTTCTGCCACCCTCTGCTTCATGCTGCCCGAAGCAGGTGACACATTGTCCCCCACAGCTCGTCACACATGCACGTGCCAGACGTATGGTAAATTAAGATGGGGTTTAGGGCTCAAATGGGAGAGCCATATAACTGACAAAGGAGAATATTAAAGGCTAGAATACGATGGTGGAATGTGATATTTAGCCAAAGCTGCTGATAAAATGGTTGCGTCCAGAAAACCCTCTGGACACAATTTCTTTTTCCTCTGCAAATTGAAAAGAGACGAGTACGAGACAGTACAAAACCCTTTTTCTAGATTGGCTTTGGAGGATCCTTTTCTCAATGGGTTGATTTTCTGAGGACTTTGTGAGGTTTCCTTCGTCCTGGAGCTGCAATGCACTGTGCCATCCTCACTACTTAACTCTTACCTCATTTTGTGTGATCCTTAAAAAGGTTAGGCTTCTTTTAATTTTTTTTTTTTTGTTACACAGCTTGCAGTAATTCCAGTTACTCGCACGTATTTCTGTAATTGGCATAAAGAGCCTAATCACCCAATTAGAATATGTAATGATATTGTAAAAAATCCCTATTAAACTGAGCAAAGGAATATTTTAAAAAGCTTTTAATAGTTGTCACTAGACATTGATAGTAAAAGAGGGAGGAGAGATACATGAGGTTTATTAGATGCAGATAACATGGTACTTTCTAAATGGAACTTCAAAGGACTAACCCAGTTTGTTAATGTAATTACTTTTTTGAAAAATTATCGGAGTATAATGAATAAATTAAAAAATGTTATCTATTCAGTATGTTATCAGTCTAATCCTCAGATTGGAACCTTAGAAGAACACAAAGAATTACATGAACTTAGGCCCTCACTTATTTTCATTTCACAAGACATATGTAAAATACTTGTAGGTCTTCTGCTGATTTGTGTTAAAATCAGATTTAGACAGGGGAGATTGAAATCTCTTTGCTTCCATTGGGAAAAATACATGAATTTAGTAATGTGTTCCGACATATACTGCAGGTTTTGGTAACTTAAATATTACAGTCCTATGCCTCGGAGAATAAACCAAAACTTTGAAAACTTTATGGTGAGGGAAAAATAAATAAATGAAACCCATTTGACTCCTTCTGCTTGTCTGCATATCAAGGAGAGTTCTGCCACATATTAACCTTGAGGCAGTGCTATCCTTTTGTCACTCCAGATATTGTTTGTCTTAAGTTATTCCAAGTTTATTAGCATGTTTATGACTTCCATGGCAAAATCACTGAATTAAGCACTATCAGCCCAAATCTCACACTGATGATGTACAATCTGCATAGAAAGGCAACTTAGGCTTGTGAAACTCATTGCACGAAGCAGATATAGATGACGATTTAAACTGGGATTGCATTTGCTGGGATGAGAGTTAAACTCTGGAATAAATGAGCAACATTGCTATATACAGATTCTCTGCATGACAATGTTTTCTTGGGTTTCCTGTCTTTGAACTGTGTTGTCTTTCCAGCAGGAACCCCCAGCTTCACCCCTCTCTGCTATTCATTCCCACTGGTTAACCGCCGGCTTGCTGAGCGGAGCAGCAGTGAGACAGGTCGTGTGGACGCTTCAAGCACTTTTCTTAGACTTTTCCAGAGGCTCCTGGAATCGCTGTTGTGAATTGCTCTGAGTCGCTCTGTCTGGGGGACAAGTAATGAATTCTGAGCTGGGTCAGTTCCTTGCACAGGCTCCCTGGGCAGCCACACGAGCATCAATGCCACTTCCAACCGTGGGGCCTGGAGTGGGCGACTACGGAGGGGCTGTCAGGATATGGCGTTGCCTAAACAGCTGGAGAGTGATGACATTGTAAGAAAAATACCGTGCTTAATTGATCTTAATTCGCATGGGAAGTTCTATGTAAAAAGATTTTTTTTTCTTTTTTTTTAATATGAAAAAATTAATTTTGTAAAATTGCAGAAATATATCAGCCAGACAAGGTTTATCCTCAGGCATTGGGTACCACCAAACCCGGGGATCAGGTAGTTCTCTGATATGGATCTTGGTTATGATGGAATAGTTCTACAATGTTGGTTTTACTCATTTAATTTGTTATTGCTTTTCTTAAATGAGCATTACAATGGAGCTGTCTTTTGAAGGAGTACCTAATTACATTGGGATATGAAGCAAAAAGGGAGCCATAAAACCTGACTTTTATTACACATTTCCTTTCTGTCATTCTCTCCAGCACACCAAATTGATTAAACAAATTTAGAATTTTTATTTTCATCATTTGATGAACCCTTATTTGGAAATACAGACACATGACTTCACTCACATCACCAAGACAGGAACACAGTTATGAAGCAGTGTATTGGACTGTCAGTGGGGCGTAATGTGGAAATTGGGACTTGCAACAAGAAACAAAGAACAGGGCATCTTCCTAAGTCATTTCGAGCACAGGAAAGTAAGCCTTCTCTCTATGTTATTCTTGGAAGATCTGTGCTACAAAACAGTGCCTATTTATTTAATAAAAAGGCTGTTCAGATACGCAGAGAGATAGATACAGCCTGAGTGGCTTGTGATTAGTGGACCCAATGTTTTGTTGCCATCGAGCGCAGACAACACAAACCACTAGCTGCAGGCTGTGTTTGAGAAGATAATCCTTAGACAAACTGGGCCCCTGGCTGGCCCTTTCCAAGGTCAGCCTCTGCTCCTCACGGGAAAGGTTCAGCAGTGCTGAGAAGTCCCCCTGTGCCCAGTAATAACCAATAAAACGTGCCCTTAGACAGCACCTCCCCAGACTCAGCTTGGCTTAATGAGAAAATCTGGGGTATAGAAGGGAGATACCTGTCCCCATGTCACCGCCCCTCGGCGGGTCACCCTCGCTGGCACCCCGGGTCCTGCTGGTTGTAACTGCCCTCACGTCACCTGAGAGGCAGATGTCACCCTCCGAGCACTCCCATCCTGCAGGCAGAGGCAGCTGTTGGCAACTGCATCTTTCCGTTCCTTGCTGGGCTGTTTCCTTTGCCACCTCCTCATGTGTTTGATCCTGAGCAAAGTCTGGAATATATTCTTCCTTCTCTTCTGTTAGACAGTCTTTTATTTTCCTCTGCTGTCATTATAGCACTGAGGAGCTTTTTATGAGGGCAGGGATTATCCTGATTTACGGGCTCTCCACTTTCATGTTTACAGTAACATTTGAGAAATGGAGCATTAAAGATTCATACAATACAAGGTTGTTCTAGGTAAAGTAGCTATCTGTGAACTGGAGGAACCAGGAAAAAGATGAGTCTGAGGTACTAGAGAATTTGTTTGGCTTGCCTGGGGTGGAGGAAAGAGGCCTTAGCTACTTTTTGGGATGCTTGGAGCATTAGATGCCTTGAACCTCATTTTATGAATTCAAGAAGATGAAGGTATCAGTGGGTTCCTTTAGACTCTATATAACCCACAGTCTTCTTTTTCTGAAAGACATTTAGCAGGGACTCTGTCAAGCAAGGCTTTTGCTTAGAAAATTTTATCTTATCTTGGGAATTACTTCTCAGGGACTTTTTTCCCTGGGTATATGACATTACTTATAGGGCTTTTTTTCTTTAAAGAAATCTTAGAGACACATTCATACTAGATGATCAGGAGTGCAAGTGGAATTTCACAGATGTTGTAAATATTTTATCAAGCAATTTGCCATCACTTTCTTCCTATGCTCTTTATATAGTAACTGAATTGTATTGAAAATCCTGTTTTTATAGGTGCCTCCTCCTTATAAACGAGAAACGTAAAATAAGAAATCTGGAGAAGAGTATTCTGTACATGTACAGCAGAGCCCTGATAGAGTAGCTTGTGATAGGCGAGTTTTTCCTCTATAAACTGAGTAATAAAAATGGGAACTAGTCCTGAATTGCCTGTTTCTTTTGATCAATTATGTAAGGAGTGTAAGTAGTTAATTCAAAGCTTCAAGTTAGATAACATGAATGTATATTGGGCTTGAAATATGTGTTTTTTTAAGTTAAGTATTTGAAATCTCAGTAGCTCCAGTTCTGGGGCTCTGGGCCTCTGCAGTACTGGTCTGCTGGGGTTCAGGTAATGGACAAAATGGGCTCCCCTTGAGTGCAGATGCCACTATTTCTAATGCAAATACTCTCTGCTGAGAGTCGTTTCTTGTTAGTTTGTGGGAAAGACACTTCATTACAATAACTTGTGCTGTCACCTGGTTTATAGTTCAGCCACCTTGATTTTTTTTACATAGTGATGTGACTGTCACAAGTCCTGCAATTAGTCAGTGTGCTTCGATTCCACCGCAGATTAGCCTTGGCTTTTCTCTTCCTATTTTTGCTGGAGGTCTCACCTCTTAGCATGTACTCAATGCATTACCTAAAATAAAATACTGAGGGAATTGGCACACCTTATTTTCACAAAGATCCAAACTGTTTAAATCTTGCAGTTCCTTCTTGTCCAATGTGGCTTTTCCTCTTTTTGAATGATCTCACGAGTTGGCTGCCATAACTTCCTACCCTCCAGTTTTAACAAAGGTTTTTTATGCTTCCCAAACCTGTTATATAGGTCATCTTTCTAGCTTATCATCCAAGGTATTTCTTTCCTGCTTTGCTTCTTGCTCCTGCCTCTCCCTTTTCTGTTGCATTTAACACCCCCTCCTTTTCTTCCCTTTCAAGACTTTTAATTACTTAATTCCCTACACTTCCTAAACTCTGCTGTGGCACCAACTCCCTGCCTCTAATTAGTGTTGCCAGCTCTACAGTAGAATTTTCCTGAAAATGTCGTTATTCTTTCTCTCTAACTCCTGCAAGTAGGTCTTAAAAAAAATAACACAAATTCTCTCTTTAATCTTCCTTAAACCTCATCTTTACTGGGAAATCTATTCCATAGTGGCCAATTTGCTGTGACTTATGCTTCTGACTCATTTTGCAGTAATATGTAATACCATTCTCCATCTATCATGTCTCCTTGCTGCCCTCCACTGTAAATTTGGACTGTAACATTTTTGGGGCAGAGACTGTATCTGCACATCTGCATGGATATCACTTAGAATACAGTCCCTAAAGTGTAACTAGAGCTTATAGCTGCTACTGCAGGGTCTGTAAGACATATCCATACTGAAATCTAGATCAAGAGATTTGGAGCATTGGTTTGCCTCTCTGAAGGCCAAAGACATTGCAAGCTCACAGTGAAGGGCAATACCTCAGTTGTGATTATGTGTCCTGAACTTTACAGCAATAGGAGCTACAGAAAATGGTAAGCCATAGTTTCCAAGAGCTCCCCTAAGCAGTGTGTTATGTAAGGTTTAGGTGCTGATCTGGGGACAAAGAGGAGCAGCGTGCACCTCAGGAAAGAACAAAAGATTTTTGAACATATGTCCTAAATCCAAAAGAAATTTTAACAATAGGAGAAATCATATAAATTTGAGGGAAATTCTGGAGCAAAGACTTACCCTGGGTGAAGGAAGATCAGGTTAAGGAACACTTAAACAGACTGGACACGTATAATAAGTCCAGGATGCATCCGTGAGTGCTGATTGATGTCATTGCAAGGAAACTCCTGGGGTGACCAGCTGGAGAGCAGCTTTGCAGAGAAGGACCTGGGGTCCTGCTGAACAAACAGTTGAGCAAGGGTCAGCAAGCTCATGGGTTGACATGGGTCATGTCAAGCTCAGACAAAAAAGGCCAGCAGCCTCCTGAGCTGCATTAGGCAGAGCGTTGCGAGCAGGTCGAGGGAGGGGATCCTTCCCCTCTACTCAGCGCTACAGAGATCACATCTGTGTTGCTGTGTCCACTTATGGGCTCCGTAGTACGAAAAAGACAGAGACTGACTGGAGTGAGTCCAGTGAAGGGCCACAAAGGTGATTAAGAGATGGGAGGATCTGACAGACAAGGAGAGGCTGACACAGCTGGGACTGTTCAGCCTAGAGAAGGGAAGGCCCCGGAGGGATCTCGCCTGTGTGTATAAATACCTGACGGGAGGGTCGGAAGGACAGGGCCAGACTTTTTTCAGGGGGCGTCCAGTGACAGGATGAGAGGCAAAGGGCACAAGCTGGAATACAGGAAATTTTGCCTAAACACTTATTTACTGTGAGGGTGGCTGAACACTGGTGCAGGCTGCCCAGAGAGGGTGTGGAGTCTCCATCCTTGGAGATACCAAAACCCAACTGGATGTGGTCCAGGCAATGTGCTCTAGGAGACCTTGCTTGAGCAGGGGTGCTGGACCAGATGATCTCCTGAGTTCTCTTCTGACCCAACTATTCTGTGATTCTATAATCTTATAAATAAAGTATTACTCCTTCAACATTGTTTTGTAATCAGCCCATGGGTTTATAATTTTAACCGTAGCACTTAAATATTCATGCTCAGAATCACAGGTTTGTGTGTCTACGTGTTTCCAAAGACATGTGTTACCCACAAGAAGATCCTTGCCAATGAGATTTTTTTTATGCCTGTGTATTCTAAGTATTATGTTTTCCCAGCCAGTCAGCTGGGCTTTGTATGCATACACACACAGACCTGCCACTTGTGCAAACTGAGCTATAGTTCTGATGATAGCCAACAATTTTACTGCAGTGAGCAGCAGTGATATAACAGTGAATACCCTTTATCCAATATTTATGATAAAATTACATGATTCACAGATGCTTTTTGAGAGCATCTATATGGATTGTCCTCAGTCCTCCTGCTGTTTCATTTTGCTTCATCTTGATTATAAAGGTATTTGCTGAACATTTCACTGACTTCAGAATATTGGAATCTGATAACACATTTATTTTAAAACTCATTTTAAATCCCATTTTCTCTTTTACTAGATCTTTATCAAGATAGTACAAGAAAATGAGCTCATTATATGTTTTCCCACTTATTTCGCAGGAACAACATTCTGCATTAATGCCACATGTTGCTAGGTAGCTAGGTGATCTTAAACTGGAAAGCATCTTAGCTCATAAATTCCTGCAAGTCTAATATACTTACACTTGCTCAGCAGAATCTCTAAGATTACATAATTTATACAGTAATACACATTGTAAAAGTTTTAGGTCTATCAATGAATAATTATGCTGCTTTATTACTTTGAAGTATGTAGGTTTCTGATGTAGCCATACATGCTTTTTTTCTTTTCCTTCTATATCCCAGTGAGATTTCCCTCTAAGTGTGTCATGGCCAAAACATGAAGAGACTATACTTCTCTAGAAATTAAAATGCACTCCCATATGCCATGAAGAAACTACCTAATAAGGACAAAGAGTATAAGCATGAAAGTTAAAGATACTGCGGCACATCTAGAACTATTTCACCCTTAACGTGATGGTACAAAGTAAGCACAAAGTAGAAGATCCCCTCCCCATCAGTACATGAAATCAACTGACCACTAGAGGGTACTGGAGAGAGGGAAAAATCACCAGTGCTTCAGCCCAGGGGGTCACCTCCAACCAGCCATGAGGTACTGGGAAAAACCAACCTATTTCCACTGGTTTTGGAAATACATGTCTGAGCTGCAAATCATCACGTCCTCACGCAACAGGATCTGCACAACAGCAGCCAGGCCTGAGCTGCGCTGCCCTAACCCTGCTTGCTCTCCAGTCCCTGGCAGGGAGGCAGGGAATACTAACACGGTACATTTCCACAGGTAACAAAAAAATGGGGATTTAGTAACAGTTACATGCCATGTCAGTTTTGAGAGCTTTTTGGTGGAACAACCCGTGATTTGGACATAGATCACATGGGTGCTCTCCTTCTGTTCTTTTGGAAGTTTAGTTCTTGTCACTAATGTGTTTTGCTGCGTTTAGCTTAAAGGTCATATCCCTAAGGATGCAGCCCCATTTGTGTTAGCAGGGCCTGTCTTTCTCTTCAGATAACAGTCATCTTGGATTGAGTATCACTAGAGGACGAAGTGAAAGTGAGATTTCAGGGGCAGAGGAGAGGGGGGGCAGACTGCGTTGCTCTGCATCCATCTTCTAACAAGAGGGTCACCAAAGAACTGCGGCATTAACAAGTCACACAGCTCCTGGCACTCTGGTCCCCAGCGCTGCGGCAGAGGGATCTTTTCAAGGTGAGTGGATCGGCCTAATAGAGAATGTCCTCAACCAGGGAGATTTATGAAGATCTGATTTATGTTGGCAGATGAAGGCCTGACAAGGCAGAGTTCTACTTGACAGCCCTGTTCACTATTTCATTCTCTGAGGGATGTGTCCTGCTGCCTTGGGGTCAGAGGGGTACAATACTCTGTGCACATAACACTCCAAACCAACGGCTTTAACCACTTCTTTCACAAACACAACTGTTTATGGGCTCTTAAGGTTTTTGAAATTCAAATGCCTGGCCCAGCACAGTTCAAATAGAGCAGGAATGTAACTTAAGTATACGGCCTTACAAGACTCCCTAAGGAGAAATATTTGTGGCGGGGGGCGGGAGTGAGTAGAGAGAATGTCAAGAAAGCTCAGACCATGTAAAATCGCTTCTTCAAATCAAGAGCAAGTGTCCTGTGCAGAGTGCACATCTTTACTCAGCCACCATGTGCAGCACACATCATCCATTTCTTTTTTGCCATCTCATCTTACCCTGCAATAATGAACAGGGCAACTGTATCTTTTCTATCTGCAGAGAGGAGATTTTTGTCATCCTGAGTGCACCAGGCCTGCTAGGGCACTGTTTATACCTTTAAGAAACTGGCTTACGCAGTAATAAACATGCTGGCTTACGCAGTAATAAACAAACTGCCAGCCCTGCTACCTCCTTTTCTCCAGAAATAATAAACCTAACCTTTACCTCAGTACAAAATACGTAACTGACTAGGCTGACCGGCTCGCATGATACACAGAAGCAAATGTTTCCTGTTGTCCAGTTTTGCAATTGATATCTTGGCAAATATTTCCACTGTGCTTAATAATCCCGACGTTTGCAAAGTGATTGAGCTAACTCAGTGGCAACAGTGACGGTCAAGATTCGTATTAAATTGCCACCAAAAGCCGGCTGAGGAGGTGCTGAGCATGTAGAGTAATTGTTAGCAGGATTTTATTTGGGGTGAATATTTGGGACGTTGATGTGAGAAGCGATACTTTAAATAAACCACCCAGTTTTTTGTAATGTAGGAGTTGCTTTACATGTAAACAAGTTTAAACCCTGTAGCTGTAGCTGCTTGTGGAAGAAGGTAGCAAACAGCTATATTCCTTAGCATTTTGTTCATGTTATTTTTTTCAAACCACAAATTGCAAGACTTGAACATAAAAAGCCGAGCCAAAAAGCTTGCCCCTACAAAGAAGCAAAATGTCATCATTATAATAGCTGTATCTCTGTGGTTTGCTAATTGCACATTTCTGCCTTATTGTTTTCCTGCGCTGAGTGACTGAAATACAGAAGAAAAGTAAGAACCACCAATTTACAGACTTGATCAAAGTCACAGAAGTGATTTCACATTCCTGAATTCAATAAATTTACTACACTGGTGCCCTGGAAACAGAAAAGGTTAGAGTAGAGGAGAGAACAAAGAAAGCCTAAGCATAAATTTTTCCATCAAGTAAAAATCACCAAGGAAAGAAGAACAAAAATTGCAGCGTGCAGTTCTGCACATCTTCAAGATCATCTTTCCTCTGGTGGAGCATGTGAAAAATCTCTGTGGACTGAGATTGTAAAATTTTCAGCAGACAAGATCTGGGTTTCTTTCACAGGCACTACACTGATGTCTAATTTAGGCAATATCTTTGTTAATTTAAAAGCCCCTGACACATGCTTGTAGATTGGTTCTAAGCAGTTGTAAAGTCAAACCCAGAATTTCTCAGAAATTCCAAGCAGTCGGTATGATCAAAAAAAGCAGAACACAGAGCAGTAGTGTGGCAAATAGGCTTGTCATGCACTTTAGATAAATTTGAAGATTACCTAGAAAATAGGAGGGAAAATAAGAATGTTTTTCCAAATCTAGTGGTGCCATGATCATCAATGTATGTAGGTAAGGCAGTATGTGTCAGTTAAGCACAGTTTCCTCAGAAGCCCTCAGACACTCTATCACTCCTTGCCAAAATAAAGCATTTTTGCAGTGTTGAGAAAAGGCAGGCAGGAAGGCCTCCTGGTGTGAATGGCATGCACAAAAAAGTGGAAAGGGCTCCAATTCTAAGCTTAGCTTCAGCTTTTGGATCAGAATGTATTATTTATGATGATGGCATTTTCCCCTCCATTCCAGGGAGGAACATTCACTAGTATTAATATCAGATTTGGACAAAGATCAAACTATTAACTATTATTAAGGACTTATATGCCATTTTTTTTTACACGGCGTGATAAAATATCCTTAAGTATTTGTGTCTTCCCCCCTTTTCCTTCTAGCCTCCTTGTCTGTTTCTTCCAAATTTTTATTTTTACTTTTCTCCTCCCTCCATTTTCTCTCTGCAGTATTTCATTTTCCCCCCTTTCTTCACTTTCTTGCATAAAACATTAAAACCCAACATTAAAGTGTAATTTCATCTCCTGTTTTTAAGACATTAACAGGGTCACGAAAACTCACACCTCTGAAAGCCTCATACTCTGTAAATTCAGGGTTTGTGCATAAGCCATTTTTCTGCATTATTATGCTGTTATATCGCAGGATAATTCTCCACGATCTCGTATGTCGTAAGAGACACACATATAAACACATAGTAGTTTTCCACCGTATTTGCCTTCGCTGCCACACATACACATGGTAATGGATAGGTCCTATCCCAAAGAGCTTAGCGTTGCAGATGGCTTGAACTCAACTCATCTAAATGCTTGTCTAGACAAATGCGCTTTTAAAATTGAGTTAACAACTCTTAGCGTGGACACAGTCTAATCCCAGTAAATTGTGTTAGCTAGCCTCATTAAAAACCAAGTTCATTTTAACCAGATAATATGTATCAAAATACAATTTGCACTATGCACGCCTGGGTTCTAGGCTGTGTAACCTAAAATGTATTGTTTGCAAAAAGTACCTACTTTGTATTTTCGACTAGACATATCCATCCATCTTGATGGGTTAAACTGATTTATTTTTCAATAATGTTGGTTCAATTGAGTTAACAAGATCAAAAGCTCTCAACACTCATTAAGTTGCAGGCTAACACATTTGCGGGCATATTACCTGGCTCTGCTCGAAGACATTAGCGGAGGTTAAGCCCAGGTTTCAACTTGAAGAGCTGGGTGCGTTCTCAAGGCAAGGTGCCCTTTTCCTCCCCGCCGCACCACAGCTGCTCAAGCACCACCCAACGCCAAGCGTGAAACGAGGCCAGCGAGCCCAGCTTGCTCCAAACGCAAAGCTGCACGAGGTGCCTTGGCCGCTGAGCACGCGGTGCTGGGCCGGGAAGCGCACTGGGTGCACGGGGCTGTTGGATAGAGCTTGCCTCGCTGTGGCCAGCCCGCAGGCCGCGACCTGGACGCGCTGTGGTGTGGCCATCACCGCAAGGGCACCATGGAGCGGTTGTCACGCTGCGGGCGCCGTGGCGTGGCTGTCACTGTGCAGGCACCATGGCGTGAACATCACCGCACGGGCACTATGTGCCCGCCGGGTGCTGCTTTGCTTTGGGGAACCGTGACACGCGGCCCGAGGGGCGCAGGGCGCTGACACCGCCCGCCTGCTCCCTGACCAGCCGCGCTCGACCCGCCGCTGGTGCGACACGCGCCCGCGACAAGGGCGTCCGCGGGCTCTTGAGGCGACGCCCCGAGGAAGCGCCGCCGTCGCGCGGGGCTCGAGCCGCGTGCGCGGGGGCTCCGCGGAAGGGCC
>VWPW01004536.1:1044143-1364275 GCA_013389825.1 Crypturellus undulatus | reverse complement strand
AGCGGGGAGCCCTGCGGGACGGGCCCTCGCCCGCGCTGCCTGTCCCGCCGGCTCCTGGCCTCGGAGCGGCCCCGTGCCCGCGCGGGGCGGCGGGCAGCGAGCAGTGCCGTGTGCCGGTCTCCTGGACAGCCTCGTCAGGGAGCGCGCTGGATGGGGTACACGGGCGTTATCATTTGTCGTGTGTTGGCATAGGCGGTCAGTGTATTCCTTTTGGTTACAAAGACTCCAAACTTTAAGAATAGGGCAGTATTTGAAATCAGGTTTTTTTTTTTTGGCCTTACTGTAAAATGGAGAAGACCAAAGACCTGTAAATGAATAACTTGGATTTGTAAAACGGAGGAAGAAAATATTTCAAGGGAAGGTGCCAAGTTTTGATTCAGAAGTGGGTATCAAGTCACAGTTACATGTCCCTCTGTCCCCATGTGAAAACAGCCTTCAGCTATATTCAACCTTAAGCTTGTAAAATGCATTTAATTATTTTTGATTAAAAAGAACCAAACAAAACAAAGCAGCCAAGTATTTGATCTATCTGTCATGTGTGTGTATCTATAATCTTTTAAGTGGAGGGATGGAAGGGTTTTACCAATGGTTGCAGTCATTAACAAAGAAAATCTCTTGACTGAAGGTGCTGCTTTATCGTGCTCCTGGTGACAGTCCTATCAGTGCATTTTCAGCAATGAGGAGGCTGCTCTGCACAGGCTTCTATGTGGTTTAGTTGGCACCTTTGGGCTGTGGTCTCTGTCCTTGGGGTGATCTTTGGCCGGGTTTAGGTGTACGCATGGTTACGTCTCCCAGTTACTGTGGTGCTTTGTGCAGTGAGCGCTGCCGTGCCGAGTGCGCCTGGCTGCTCTGCTTGTTTGTTGTGGTTGTTTTGTTGTTAAAACTCAGCTGCTGCTAGCAAGGCTGTTCTGTCTTCAGATGGTCTGATGTTTTGGCCGTGGTGCTGCTAATTGCCCTTGGAGCAAAAAAAATTAATCAGTATGGGGCTTGAGCAGAGTCACTCCCTTATGCCTAGAGCCACCACTAAGCCCAACCAAAACAAACCTCTGCTTAAAGAACTCTAACTTGCATACCAAGAAATCCTCAGTTAAAAAGTACTGTATTTAACTTATATGTTGAAACTAAGGAGAGAAAACCTCATTAGAAAAAAAAAAAGCCTTTCTGGCTGTGTGTCACGCTGGTTTCACACCTCTTTTTTGGTAATGAGACATTGCTTTATGAGATTAGCAAGTTGTTACTTTAATATGTATCAAATCTTGAGGCTTCTGTCAGGCATGGCTTCATTTGTGGTTTGTTTGTTATAAACAACTGTGATGGTCTCTTAACTTACCTGTTCTTCTGCTGAAGTTTGTATTTTCATAGATCCAAGTACACACAGCATTATTGATACGATCATAAGAACAATCTGAGAAACAGAAATGGTGCTAGAACCAAGCAAGGAGTCAAACCTCCACATGCTATGATGGGGAATGACTAGGCCTCTTCTAGTCCTTCCCCTACGTTCCTGCCAATATCACTGGTATCTAAGTCTTCAGATGTAATTTTTCCCGTGATATAAGGCCCTCTGATTTAGGTATCAGAGTTCGTATTATCCTGTTGGTTAAGAGCAATGTAAATGAACCTTAATTGTCTTTGGCTGGATTGTTGTGCTAGGACATGTAACTTAAGACTCAACAGACTAGCTTCAGAGCAACGTTTTCCCCACAAAATAGTCTTTTCTGTTTTAGAGACTATGTCAACAGTGACTTCATTCTTCCCCAGTGTGCAGCAGTATGCTGATCAATGGTGGAAGCTATTTCCTCCCAAAAAAGAAACCCAAAAGTATTACATATTTTGTTTTTCAATGTTTATTGATGGAAGTTCTGAAAATATTCTCAGTACTTTTAGGTAGAGGTGGTTTTAAGATCAGAGTAGTTATGTCTGGAACAAGAGAAAGGCTGGCATTTGGTATGGCATAATTTGAAGCGACTTGGCCCATTTTCTTAACTGTGCTATGATGTATTTCAGCCACTATGCTCAGAGCTTGGCAGAGGGTGAGGAAGATCAGGCTCTGTTAGGTACCTCCATCCTGCAAAACTATGACCTGGCCCATGACTACTGGAGTACCTGTTATTGAGAGTGATTATGTTGCTGAGATGAATGTTTTGAAGTGTCAAATTGTCCCTCTCAGAGCATTCATCCCGGGCTAGCTGAAACCTGCTAAAGGATCATACAGGACTGGTGTGAGTTGGAAGAAATGCATAGGGCTTATGCTGTCAAACTGGAGTTAATATTCTAGAATTGGTACCATGCCTTTTTATTGCAGAAATCATGCTGTCAGTTCTAAAGAAAGGAACTATCTTTGCCGCTAATAAAATCTTTTTACTCTTAGAAGTTTTTTGGTGTGACAGAGTATATTCCTGTTAAAATTTAGCATATCACAAGGAAATTATATTACTGAGAATCTTAAAAATTTACAGACCTTTTTATTGATAGGTTTCCGTCAGATTATCCACTTGTGTGCAGACAGCCCAGTTAGTTAGTTAGTTTACAAATTCTATTTTCTATGCTTTCATAGTGTTTTGTTTGTGTAAATGAACACACTATAGTGTAGCTTAAACAGCTTTTTGAGATGTGGTTGATTGATTGTTTCCTTTAGGATTAAAATCTTTATTATATTGGTTCTTCCTTTTACATTTTGATAATTATGTAAATAAAATTGGTAATCAGTAATTTTATAAAATTGCCACTGACATCTTTTAGCTCATATTATGTTCATAATTCTTAACCATGTATCGCTGGAGATAACATAATATTGAAATCATATTTGAGATCTTTTCTGTTTGTGTGGTTTAACTTCGGTTTCCTTAAGTGATCTTTTGAGCCCCAAACCAACAGCAGGGTGGAAAGAAAGAAAACATGGCTGAGCATTGCGGAGCTTGGGCCCTAAAAGCTGTGCGGGGCTGTTTGGGGCATCTAGTCTGTGCTTTGTTACCAGCTCCTCACTAATGCAAAGGTTATCTCCTCTAATCTCTCCTAATGTCTGCTCGCATAGCTCACATACCGGGCGTAATGAGAAGTGCCTTTGTAAACAGTTTATTTTTTTAGGTCAGAAAGGTAGTTTTTTATTTAAACAAAAAAAAAGATTGCTCTGGTAACAAAGCCACATATTTACAATATCATTAGTTATATAAAATGTGCTGCCTGGGTGACATTTCAGAAGGCCATAATAACGTGAAATAAGGGGCCAGGACACTCGTATTCTTATCTTTGAAGATTTTAAAAAAGGACATTTCCATTAGAGTTAAGTCAAAGTAAAGAAAGCCAGAGCATACAGTGGTCAAAGACTGCCATTTCTTGTTGTTCTGTTATATGGTTAGTTTTGTCCTCTTGTCTGTTGCCCGATTATTTCTGGAATCGTTTGGTCACGTGAAAATCTTGAGTTGTGTCAAGGGAGGAGGGCTTGTCAGCATGCCCTAGGTATGCTGTATTCTGTATTTATAGCTGCTATGTCATTGTGACCTGAAAGGTAAATAAAAAGACCTCAACATGTGTATTTTTTAACATTTGCTCTAGAGTTTTTTATTGTTGTTGTTTTTTGTCCTGACTTGTAATTTTGGAGCTGGGCAGTCTTTTGTCTGGCCTTCAAAACCATAAAAATGCATTTCACAATAAGAATATGCATTATATTTTGCCTCCATCTCCTCAGCAAGCCCCAGGATTTTGTTGCTGAGTGCAAATTCGAGCTGAGCAGTCGTCACACACTGGTCTTGAAATATTTGAGGGGAGACATGTTTCATGTCCCAAAGACCTGGCAGCATGAAGGCAAACACAGGCTGGAATGTCAGTACTTTTCCACACAAGTGAAAATGTGGTTTGCAACTTGCTGCCAATGGCAGAAGTTGCAAAGCTGAAAAATTTCTTGCAGTGGTGTCCTAGGGCAGTGTGAAGGCAGGTTTGGGCCCACCTGCCAGATTTTGTCTGTCTTGCAGCTTCTATGGTTCTGGCTTTTCATAGCTGATACCCTTTTGCTTCTCAAGACAGAGTGCAGGAGAGAGGGGTGGTTTAGAAACTACAAGGCGCACTTAGAATCGTAGAATAATAGAATCGTTAGGGTCAGAGGGGACCTCTAGAGATCATCTAGTCCAACCAGGACTCCAGCCAAGAGAGGAGCACACTTGAAAGAGGAAGGAAACCACTGAAATCCAGGTCCCTAAACGTGTTAGGTAACTGATGTTTATCTGCTGCTGAAATCAATGGGGCTTAAGTGTAAGTAACAACCTGCTGCTGAAGTGCTCAAGAGGGAGCCTTCTGGAGCAGCAGGGTATGAACCTATCATCCGAGTTACCCCTTGCCTGTTCTTATGGTAACAGCAAAATGTTGCTAGTTTTTTCTCTTTCTTGGGGCTTATTTCTTTGGTTTGACCTATTTCCAAGGAGACTTTTCAAAGAGACTTATTTTCAAACTTTTCAAGAGAAGCCAACAAACAGCGAGTTCGGGTGGCAGCAGGCAGAGCACAGTGCCTGGATGTGCTCTGTGGTGAGCTGATGAAAACTGTCTGATAGCTGCAGACTGACACAGCTCCAGTGATTTGGAGAAATCACATTTGTTTACATTCCTAGTAAAGAGATTGAGTTTGGTAACAGGAAAAATTTAAACATATTAATCTTTGCTGCAATTTAAGACCTATTCATGTCTTTTTTGCTTAACCTCTTTACAACACAAGTCTGTTCTCTCTTCATTCTGCCCTTTCTGTTCATTATGTGCAAGTTACCTGATCATGTGCAAGCGAAGGGTATAAGACAGAAATTTCTCCTGCTTTAGTGTAAATCATACATTGTAAAAGAAAAAGCTGTTACAATGCATACTTTATTGTAAAGATGTGTTTTATTATACAAACATATTGCATGGTTGGGTATTTGTAGTACTTTGTTTTATGAAGTTCAGTCAGACTCTCCATAAAATATTTTCATGCTCAATAGGAATTAAAAAAAAAACCAAAACAAAAAAATGTGGACTTTTATTTTCCTTAACCTGAGAGGGTAATAGTTTTCATAAATATGTAAATTCAGTTTCTTGGAATCACGCTGTGCAGTTCTACATTCATTTACAGTTTCATAGTTTGATTATAAAATTGTGATTCAGGCCAGCATGTTCCTTCCTATTCTAACAGGAAAATGTTGCTATGTATTTCTCTTTCCTGCTGCTAGTTACTTTGTACTCATTGAAATGCAGTGCATGTAACTATTTTTTTTTTCTTTTATTTTAAAGCCTTGAAGAAAGAAGATACCAGCTTTGATGAGGTAAGTTAAATATCTTTGTACCTTGTTTAGTTCAGATATGTGAACTCTCAGATAGTAGTGTTACCACATGTATATGTTTTAATCATGCATATAACTTGGTTATATTTTCATTTTCCAATTAACTACCAGATTACTTTGTTTACTGAAGGCTGTGAAAGCAATGCTTGCTTTTTGTATACAGTTGAATGTTGTATAAAAAGCATTTGTGTAAAATTGTTATAGTCTGAGAAATACTTCATACAACTTTATTCAAAGTAATTCGTAGAATTGTAGATCTATACTGTAATAGACAATAATAAAAATCTGTCTTGAGAAAACACTATATAAAGTGCTGCTGCCTTGGCTTCTTGGTATATGCTGAATATCTCAGTTGAGAGAGGAAGCAATGACGGAGGCTTTTTGTGAAACTTCATCAGCACTGACACACTTAGCAGCTAACTGTATGGGTGAAACTGATACTGGGTTATTTTGTGAAGACAGGCTGGGGGCTCGTCCTATTTTCAGTGTGATACAGAGCCTAATTTGTAAAACCCCCTGCACAGAATCTGAGCAGACTTCTGCTTAACCAACCAAGGTGAGAGTCTTGCAGTGATTAGGTGCCAGTGTGGTGGTTGGTGCTTCCTGGGCTGCCCTCGGCCACCACAACAGGTAACGCATAGTAGTAGCTCCGTGTACTGCTGTTCTGCTTCTGGCATTTCTGTACCTTCTACGTGCCATGCAGTAAGTTAAAATCCTGGCTGATTAAAGCAAGACAGTTGCTGTGAAATGCCAGATTTGAAAATAAATAAGTGATGATGTAATGCCCTTGGTGTTGCATGAAATTGGACTTAATCTCTTTCGGAAGGACTCATCTAAATTTTAGTCCCTATGCTCAGATTCGGTACTAGTGGTAGGAATGTTTTGTGCTTTTCTGAGTGTGGTGTTGAGAATTCAGTCAGCTTGGCTCCTGCTCAAGGACTGTATTAGGCTCTAGAGTAAAGATACTGGAGTGGGGCTGTGTTCTCAGAAGCTCTGTCAGATCTCGCAGTGGTCCTGGTTATTGTTCTTCTATGAGATTGTTACAAGTGATTCTTCTGTAAAAGTTGCAGCAGTGTTTGTAAGTGGTTGCTGGGCTTTGAATCCTTGTGTTACAGGTCTGGTCTGTTTCTGCCCTGTGCTTTCCTCTCAGCTTTCAGTGGTATATTTCTATAAATTAGTTAACTTCTGTTAGTATAGAATTTGGAAGTATCAAAATGTATCTATTAAGTGTTAAAAATATTGTATTACAAAACTGGCAATTCTTCTGTCCCATCCCTTTGCCTTTCCCAGAACTGTTTATCTACAGGTTGCATGTATTTTCTGGCTTTCAGTTTGAAGAAGAGGCAAATTCTTCATTTTTAATTTTTTTTTAATATTTCTTTCAAATGTTTTTCTAGTTAAATCTGACAGATCATTCAAGTGAATTGCTGCAGCGGTGGCAAGAGACAACTGGTGGGAAGGATACACAAAAGAATTTTCTCCATCTCTTGTAAATATAGAAGAGCTTGATGTGATGTTATTGTCCCCTGCTCCACAGTTTTATGTGACACTTCTTAGAGAAAGAAAAGCGTGCTTACATTTCTTTCTTTCTGTCTCTTCGCTGATCGCTTTAGACTCAGTAGAACAGTTGTTGGCAATTATTTAGCTGAAAGTATGAATCAAGGAATGGGCCGTACCACATATCACTTAATTCCTTTCTTTTCAAACATTCTTTAAGCCAGAATATAAAACAGTCGTTAGTAACAGCAGTATGTCTGATCATAATGACACATCCTTCTAAGGCAGAGAATACTTGCAAGCAGAGGAGTGAGCACATTTATTGGTCTCACAACGCTATCCTGAAAAACATTATTAAAACCATGTCTTGATATAAAATGAGACAATTCTATTTTTTGGCTAGTATACATAGAATTGAGATATAAGGGATGAAGTTATTAAGATAAGAGAAGGGAGTTAATGACCAAAGCACTGTTCTGCCTGTATTTGTTTGGTCTCTTACTATGCGAGATGACTTAGCCCACCACTCAACTTAAGGTGTGTTTTCATGAGCAACATTTTCTCCTTCTACAGTGAAAAGATATTCTGTTCATCTTCTCGAGGTACTGAAAGATGCTGTTTTTATTTTTTTTTTTCAGTGCATGATTCCCATTTCCTCAGGGGGAAATTTGCATGTGAAGTAGAGATTGAACAAGTAGCAATGTATTTTAGGGGAAGGAATCTACACACTTAACACATCAGTAGAGAAGGAGAATGTCTCCTGGTTTTAAGCCTTTTAAATAAAAAAAAAGGCCAAAGTACCCTGTAGAAAAAGCCTGAAATCTCTGAAGGGCAGGAAAAGTGTCATGAAGAAGACCTTTCTGAGACTGCAAGATTTGGGTTTGCAGTCAATTGTCATGTTGCTATGAATATAGATGCTGCATCTAGCACTTAACGTGCTATTCAGTGGATCTTATTCAACCTGCTTTACGCTTGGACACAGTGGCTCAGAAATGTACAACACGGTGGGAAATCTTTCCTTTGAAGAGAAACTCTTAAAAATTTAGGTATCGAACATGGCAGGCAAGTGAATCACATAATTGCTTTCCATGGGTTGTAAAATTAATCCCTCTAGTAAATTAAGACTGAAAAGAGTCATGAACAGCAAAGCCTATGAATGAATTATATGGTGTTTACATCATAAATGAATTAAATTACACATGTCAGACCTAGAAAATATTTTTAATTGTTCAGGAAATGTTTTGAGGAGCTTTATTGTGCATTAGACCTGCCCATAATCTTCAAGGAGCAGCACAAAGGAGTACGGTAGGATTTGTTATGTTTTGGCACCTGCTGTTATACTGCTTCCATTAAACTTTAAATGAAAAAAATATTGTCTTTAGATACTTGCTATGTGTTACTTCAGTCTATGAGAACACTTGAATTAATGTGGAACTTTCAGATCACTGATAGCCTCACTACCTTCTTGAGAGTCTGTGACATCTTAAGACTTACATGAGCAGCTGAGTAGTATACAGACCTCTCAGGCCTCTTTCTGTATTGTCTTTTATTCAGAGTAGCAAAGATGACTTTTTTTTTTCCCTTAACTTTTACCTTTTCCTTTTTGTCATGTAAATGTTTACTGGCTGCATTGTGGTAACTGGAGCATGGGCCTGTTGCTACTTGGATTAGTGGAAATATTCTAATTGGTTTCAGTGCTTTGTGGATCAGGTTCTTTTATCATAAAATATCTAATTTAAATTCAGGTTTGTGAGGAAGGCTGTTTTTGCTTGTTTTAAATGTGAATTTATTGGCGTGAAGGACAGTAAGGATCTCTGTTCCAAAATGTCGTTACCTACTGAAGAAAGCAACCTGTAGCACAGGATGGTCTTTTTTCTTTCTTTCTTTTTTTCTTTTTTTCCCAAAACAACCTAAAATTAACCCAAGGAACTGCCTTTCCTTCTGATCCTAGGCTCTGGCATTGCAAGTGTTGTTCATTCTTTTAGGCGAAATGTTGAGCGTAGAGGGATTATGTACCATTTACTGCATCATATCTACTCTGGACAGCAAGATCCATTTCTGGGCTACACGGTTGACAGGCAGTGAGGTATTTATAAAATGTTTGGTCCATGAGTGAACATCTTAGTTAAATGGTGTTGCTCTCTTAAAATTTAGTGTAATAACTTCTGACTAGACAGGATTGCTTTCATGGGTTTGGACCTTTAGCATGACAGTGACTATGGAATTCATGCTGTGTGTTTTTGTAATGGTGGAACTATTTTCCTGTTCACTCAGATGTGATCAAGACCTGTAACATGAGGCTGAATTGTCCCGTGTATATTGGAAAGACACTCACTGTTCACACCATGATTAAAATCTTCAAGGAGCAGCACAGTAATCGTAATTCTGGTAACCTGTTCCTCAGGATACCTACACACTTATGCTTTATTTCTTAATGATTGCAGAGTCAGTCTCTAGCTGTTGGTTCTGGTCCGTCTGTTAGTAGTTTCTCTAAGTTCTTCAGGTGTGGTTTAAGACCTTTAGTCTTATGTATAACATGAAGTCAATTACTATCATAATGTAATAAAATCCAAATAGTATTAAGCCTCAAAATCAATATCAATTGCCAGGATTATTGCTTTACCTGGGGTAGGAGCACCTCAGAGAAGTAACTGTTGAATGGCTTCCTTAGGAAATCAGGGTATGATGGTTGTCTCTGCTACACACTTAATATATTCCAACTCCTAGAAGTTTGATGAAATCCTGCAGCTGGCTGAAATATAGAGGTAAGGATCTCCTCTGCTGGAAAAACTGGAATGCAGGATCATATAAGTGCAGGAGAAGTAAGGTGGAAGAGAAATAATGTGAATGCCCTGTCCTCAGGGACTCCATGCTATGTTGAGAGACCCCAATTATGAATAAGCTGAATTTCACATGTTCTGCTACGCATGGAGCAACCTGTGTGTGTTGGCAGTGGGTGTGTGTGGAAGGGGGCTCGCCAGGCTTCCGCCAGCCTCTGCTGCGGGCGCTGTCCTGCTCCTGCTCTCCAAACAACTACTACCACCCAGAAACAAAAGGCCCTTCTTTCTTTGGGATGGTGTCATGGGAAAAACTGGAGAAAGTTTTGCAGAGTTAAAAGGAGAAATATAGGAGGAAAAAGAGGAGTCCTAATGAACAAATGAGGAGTTTTAAAGGCAGTAATAGCAATAATGACAGGAGGCTTCTAATACACTAATGTTTGTACATTTTTTTTCAAGTTTTTTATAGTAAGTAGCCTGAGAGATGAGAGCACATGAGAAGTATGGATATGCAATTTTATCTTTACTTCCTCCTTGTGGAGGACAGGAGCTGGATTATGTGCTTCTCCTCAGCCCTTTACTTTCAATAAAGACAAGGAGGAGAAAGGAGAAATTTTGCCCTTGGGACTTTGTTACGTTTTGTAGGATCTTTGAATAGGCTTTGGTTACTTCACTCCAGGAAGACTTAAAAGTGTGGGGTTCGTGTGTTATTGACTTTGAGGAAAAAACAGTGATACAGAGAGTTTGGGGAGCTTGCTTTTACTCCTCCTTCTTGCATGGACTAGTTCTGGAGCGGTCAGGATACTGAGAAATCATTACAAGCCATGGCTTAGTTTTCTGCTTCATGCTTACTTCCTATTTAGGAAGCAGTAGCCTCGTGGCTACCGAATTGCTGTATGTGGTGGAAAATTTCCAGAGAGGTGGTTGGACTAAGTGTTTTGTGACTAATATTTATAGGTGGTCTGAATACTTTTGAAAAGAGATTACCTGTTACCTTCACTTAGGCTGTGTCGTAGTTTTGATGCTGTCCTTGGTTTAATGCTGGGATAAGCAGATAGTATATCAGTTATAATATGTGACTGAAGACTGATGAGAAGAGGATTTGAGAAGTAGTGGTAGAAAAAAAATCAACTAGAATCTAATCTGGAAAACAAATGAAAGCGTAGGTGTCAAAGCTATGTCTCAAAAAAACTGAGGAGTTGTGTAAGAAAATCTTCATCTGGTGATTTAAACTAGTTTGCCAAATGTGTAGCAATGTGGTTAAAGTGCTTTGAGAGATGAGTTCATTCCGATACTTGTTGCAAAGTAAAAGAGAAGGAAGATAATTCTGGACAAAAGATATATAATATTGGAAGCTGCTGCTTGGGAATTATTGCTTGGGACAGGACACAGGCAAAAAATATTCTGGGGAAAAGTAAAAACTCAACAGCGTAATCTGATGTTCTGTATGAAGCCCATCTGTGTTTATGTAATGCATGTTCTCATCCAGGAATACTGCTGGGGAGCTGTGTTTCCAGCCTGCACCTTTGAGAGGGAAAGGTGAGTTAGGTTAGTGTTGTCTCATGAACCTCTCTTCCACCTGGGAGGTGCTTGGTGGGTTGGAGACTTACCCCTCCTTACTCACAGGATCACAGAATGGTTGAGGTTGGAAGGGACCTCTAGAAATCATTTAGCCCAACCCTCCTGCTCCAGCAGGGACACGCAGAGCACGGGGCACAGGGTGGCATCCAGATGGGTTTTGAAGATCTCCAGAGAAGGAGACTCCACAACCTCTCTGAGCAGCCTGTTCCAGAGCTTTGCCGCCCTAACTGTCAAGAAAACTCCACTTTGCTTCCCCAGTACTGTTGCACTACAGAGGATCTGCTGCTGGCCAAGTGCTGCTCTGGGGGCTGAGACCATCCTGTCTGCAGATCTAGACAGCTGTTGCCATGTGCCAGTACTTAGGCCACTCCAGGGAAGTGCGAACCCAACTCACGTCGCCAGTTTGTCGGACTGTTGTGTGAGGGGGATACATGAGTATTTGTAGCTTGGTGGTACAAACGCTTCACTTCTGGCAAAGATGTTCTGAGCTTCTAAAACCTCTTTAGTTGAACTAGGATATCATCCTTCCTCTTGATGAGGACTGACAGGAGGAGGAGCACATGTGTTCAGGTGAGTGTGAAAATGAGGACACTGGGGTGGAGGAAAGGGTAAATACTACTCTTTTGCTGATGTGTGGCAATTTCTTATTGATTAGCTATGTGACATATGCTTATCATTGGTTTGTAAAAATACTTGTTTGTGAAATTTGCTGTGGCTAAAAACACCCTTAGGTCAACTTTCCGTGGTTCATATGGCTGAATTACGGTGTTCTGTCATTTCCATGTGTTGTGTTACATGTGGAAGAAAGAGAGATTCTGGACAACATAAGACACTAAAGAATTAGGTCTGGGTGTCCATCATACAAAGTAATAAGCAACTGACAGGTGGCAGAAAAGCTAACACATCAAACTACCTGGGTAGTGATTGCTCTGGTCTGTCCAGTTTTAAGACTCTGAAGCAGAATCAGAGGCAGAATCAGAATTCAGAATCAGAATTCCGACTTATTTGACAGTGACCTTTTGTTCATTCAGACCAGGAACTGTTGGTTTATGTTGGCAGGCAACCTGGTTTTAAGAGACTCAAGTTTGGGAACTTGTTACTCTCATGCTCAGGGAAGAATTTCATCTCAGAGCATCCCTTAAATATGCTGAGGAGCACAAGTTTATGTAGGGTGGTTTAGCTTCTTGTTGCAGCCATGCTGTGCTAAGTCGTGTGTTCCAACGGGCACGTTCTGCGGCAGCCCATCCAGTTGCATGTCAAAAAGTATATATTATTACCATCGCGTAAGAAGAAATGGTAAAATTAAATGTAAAACTGCCTCCTTCTCTGCCCTTCTCTGCCTCCAAAGGGGAGAAGAGTTTGTGTCACCAATTGAAATCTATATTTTTTCTTAATTTTTCACTAAAAGCATATGAACTTTGTGGGAGACTCAATGTCAGGTCTTGGAGATAAGCTTGAATAATTCAGATTACTTCAAAATAAATCATGGGAAACTAAAACTTTTTTTTTTTTAATGGGGGAGGAATGGAATCCTTACCCATTACCTAAAAATATGTTGTAATGTAAATGTAATTGTAAACCTTCTAAGTTTAGGAGCTCCAGAAGAGCAGACTTCCTAGGGAGGTGTTTTTTCCTCACTCCAGGACAGTGAAATCCTCTTGCTGAAAGGAGATGAACTGTGCTAGTTGCCGCTTTCTGATGTGATGCAAAAGACAGGAAATTCATCTGAATCAAATTCTCTGGCAATGATCTTGTAAGGATCTGGCCAAAAAAGTTGACATATTAATGCGTAACCTTTGTTCTGACCAGCAGACAGATGTTATAGATATCAGAGAAACATTGCAATGCGAGAGGAATTTTCAGGCCTACTTTTCTCACTTAGGCCCGCATTTTTTCGTGTTGGATTTTCCTGTGGATTAAGTGAGAGGGCATGTGCATTCCAGAGACATGGAATCTGCGTAAGCGCTATTAACATTTTGAACTATGCTTATGTGCAAATCTGGCTTCTGCTTTCTTGGTACACATGGGATGTAGTAATTTATTGATAGATTAAATGAAATAGAGTAACAAAACACTGTATGCTACATGCTGAATCACTGCTGGCCAGTGTCCCAGTTGCAAGACAAAGAGCAATCCTGTGACTTGTTGATGGGTCTTATCTTTTCCACCTTCCTTGTGCTCAGTCTCTATTTTTTTACCTTTTTTTTTTTTTCTTCTTTCTTCCAAGTCACAGTATTAACATCCATGTGATCCTGAAGCTGCCTTGGAGGCTGCCCTCATGCTCTTTCTCAGTTTCTTCTCTGACTTTTAACTTGGAAATTTAGCAGGCTGAAAAAAATTGTTTGAGGTCTCTTGCTGTGACTAGTTATGTCATATATGCCCCATTAGCTTTGAAATCTGGGAGATCTTCTGTCATCCAAAGAATATTACAAGAAATATTGTTGAGACTTAAGTTAAGACCCTCTCAGCTGAAGTGTTTTTCCTTACTGTTTTGTTAGGCAGCTCTAGAAAGCGGTTTAAGGAAGTGTATAGTGGAAGACATATTGAACCTACTTGGTGTCCCCTGGTTTTTGTCTCCACCTCCCTGTCAACATACTGGAATCATATTAACATACAGCAAACACCTTTGCTAGAAAATAGAAGTTTAGTATTTTTTTTTTAGCTTATCCATGTAAGTTATCCATACAGTGCTGTTTTGTGGGTTTATCATCATTCTCACCCTGCCTGGCCCTTTTTAGTGTGTGAAGTCTCTGGAGACACCAGGTTTGCTCTGTTTGGGGCAGGGAGCTTTGATTTATCTTGGACCCTCATGTTGAGAGAAGTACCAGATAGAAACCGGATGTTGCAATTCTCATGCTGACCTTGGAGACGCCCGGGAATCCAGAAAGTGGAGAAGAACATCTGGAGAGATATTTAGTTATTTAGCAGTGTGCGATGGCTCGGCTAAGCGTGATGTGTCTGGCCACTGTCAAGCTGTAAAAGAAGCTCACAGAAGCTGAAGGGATATGCTTAGTTTGTGTGTGCTTCAAAAGAATACCTTACAGAACTTCAAGACGCTACAGAACAATAAATATGAAATGAAATTTTTATTATTGAAAGTAAGACTGCAATAACAAAGTTGTGAAAAGACCTTGTTTGAATTTATTCAAAATGCGTGTACTTATTCCACACACATCTTCAATAAACTTAAACAAGGTCTTTTCAGTAGTACACACAGTGCTTAATCATGCTTAATATATGGATATTAAGACAATGCTAAAACTCACAGACAGAACCCAATGTAATGATAGTCAGCAAAATGAAAAAAAAAAGGAGAAAGTTTAAAAATAAAAAAAAAAAATCTAAGTTGCTGTTTTTCATCTTACAGAAAAAAAATAGTATGTTTGAACAAGATTTACAGGGAACCCAGGACTGTTTTTCTGAAAATTCTGTCTTTGGCATTAATTTCAGCAAAGTTCTAATTGAGATCCTCTGTCAAATCTAGTGCTCTAGTATTTTGCTTTTTTTTCAGAAGTGGAGTGGAGATGACAATGATTTTCACAGTTAAAGTAATATTTCACTTAGGTGCCACCTATGTGTGTATGGGGGCTAAGATACATGCTTGAAGCTAAGCCTACAGAATTGAGTGAAGCTCATGAGCATGTTCAAGACCCGCTAACAAGGAGATGAGTCCCAGGTCAGTTCAAGAGGCTGCCAGGGTCTGGTCATGTTGGAAGACTTTGTCAGGAGCGAATGTTCTACTGTGACTCGATCTTTATCCTGCAGAATTGTCAATCAGGTTTTGTTTGGTTTCTATCTCTTGTGACAAATACAAGTCCTGGAGAAGAAAGAAAAAATTGAAAACTTTTTTTTTCCTCAAAGATCAAGTATAGAATTGAGTTATTTGGTGGCATTTTATTATTTTCACTCTGAATTTACCTCTCATTTGAAATTTTATGCACATCTTGCAAAGCAATTGACCTTATTGGCTATGTCATATATGAAAACCAGTAAATACTTGAAATGAGAGATAATTTACTTCCTATGCAAGTGGGTACAGCTCATTACAAGTATTGGTGGTCCAAATTCCGAACAGAGTATAAGATGTACTGTTTATAAAAGTTTAAAAAATCCAGAGATAGAATGAAGATTCTCTGGAACACTTGCAATGAAAAGCTGGTTTTCCAAAGCACATTCCCATCCACTACTCAGGTACCTTTGGAGAAGCCTTTCTGTTTCTCTTGCACCCTAACAGTTGATACTTTAGAAGGGCAAGGAACACAGATCTTACTGCTGGGATTAGATTTTTTTCCTCCTCTTATCTGAATACATAACTTCCCCTCTTATCTCCTGCTTCCATTAGGAATTAAATACGTGTGGGGGAGTAGGTTTTTGTGCTGTTAGTTTTTATTAATATACATAATATATGTGTACTTAAGCATTTCTTCTGTATTCTTCAGTGATGTTAATTTTGAAAGTGAGAGGGTCCGAAAGAGTAACCCACAGATGGAAAAGGCCTGTGTTTATGAAGCTGTAAAAGGACTATATGCTCTCTTAAGAAGTAAAGCGTCTTTTCTCTGGGGATATGCTTTTCTTAGCAGACTTCTGCACATGTTTTGGGGCTTCTCATCATTTTTCCAGAATGAGGAACCCTTTCCTCCTAAAAGCATAAAAATAAAAGTAAGCTTTCTCCGTGGAGGGAAATTCTGCACCAGGTGTCAACATTTCACTTTCTAAAGGATGCTCTTAGAGATGGGCGAAGGGCTGTGTTAGAGAGGTCTGAGCAACCTAGTCATTTTTGCATCTGACTAATAGTTCTTTTTGGTGTTATAGAGTGGGAGAAGATATTGGTTCTCCCCCCTTTAATTTAGGGGAAGAGTGGATGTCCCATCACATTTAGTATCTATTCTATGGAACTGTTTTCCATAGTTTTTTAGCTTAGTTTTCCTTTAGATATGTTTCAACCTCGACTTAAATGCACGACATAGAGTTGTGTGGAGCAAGTATAGGCTAACTGAAACCTCACAATTCTTGATCTAGAGTGTGATCTTCAAAAGCCTCCTACCATGACCTGCTCTACTTGTGGGTTTGCTCCTGAAGTGTTTCCAGTTTTAGGACTGTCGTTAGCATTAAGAAATATCATGTAGAAAAGATAGTTGTGGAAGCAGTTTCTAACCAGAAATACTTATTTCATCTTATTGGGTGTCACCCGGAATTTCTGATTGTAATTCTGGCTTTAACAGTTCAGGGTATAACCCTTGATTTCTAGGAATAAGTTTGTGAGTTGATGATAAAAATAGGCATGAGTTCTCTATGTGAAAGGGTTATATTTTACCTATAACTCATTTGCCTGTGTGTGCAGGACTGGTGTCAATGTGAGCGAAGCCCTGCTGAATGATCTGTGTTTCTGAGAGGAGGCCATACACCCAGGACTGGCCATAATCATGTTACCTCCGGGGTAAACTGGCTCATGTGAACGTGCATTTGTTACTAGTGCCCCTTTACATGCTCTTATTTTTATGTAGCTGTTCTGCAAGAGTAGACAGCTTGCGTCCTGGAAACTTGTTTCTGAAGCCCTGTCTTGAGTGGCTTGCTTCTTCTATTTAAAGATTTCGAAAAATGGTACTCGCTGTGCCTAAAGGTGGTCTCTTTAGGCTGCTGCTTGATAACATTTGGGCATGCTTTAAAGCCTGGCCATAATTAATTGTGCTGTAAAGCCCAAGTAGTGTAAATTAGTATCTTTAAGAGAAGGGACTAAAATATATTTTGCTGTGTAGTTTTGCAAAAGAAAAATATGCATTAATAATTGACATGACTGTAATTAATGATCCCCTAGAGAGGATTTGTTTCCAACTTGCTAATTACTGTCAGAATTACTAAAAAATTAATCCCAAAACACATCATGAAAGATCAGCTATGGGTTAGTGAATCCTGGTGACTGAAATGGATTGTTTCTTGTCTTCATGGCTGAAGTTAACAACTGAGACAAGTGATAAAATGCAAAACAATACTCCAGTGCTTAGGTGCATTTTGACATTTCTGAGTTAATGGATTTTGCTGTGTCAGTGAAAACATCATAAAGCTCTGACTAGAATTAGTGTGAGCTATAAACACATTGTGATTTGCTTTTTTATTATTGTTAGCAGTAGTTGATAGAGACAAGACCTAAAAATTAGGAGTCCTTTAATCCATCGTTGCTACCTTTTCTCTTATCTGTCTTTAATCTTTTATGTCTGTTATTTTTCTCTCTTTGCAGATAGACTTATAGATCTCTTCAAACTAATCACAAGAATGCAGTCAAGAAACTTAATGTTCTGTTCATCTAGTTGGGAGTCATGAGTTTAAGTACCATTTAATAAACAGATCATCAGATCTGCAAATACAGAAAACATGTATTTGCAGTTGGATTTTAGTACTGGGTTCCCCAAGTTAAGTTCTTAGTTAAGTTTCTGCCACGAATAAAACACATGTCGCTTCATGAATGGAGAGTTTCACTGGTTTCCAGGAACTATGTGAAACTGTCAGTAAAACTGCGTACTCATAGCATGAATATGCCAATCATACATTTTCATTGCACCACAAATCTTATGCTTGATTTGTTAACTGAAACTTAATAAGCTAAGCAAGTAAAAGCTAATAGCTTTTGTATGCTTTCTTCTTTTCTTTTGTTTTGAAGAGAGGTTATTGCCCAGATAAATGTTAGCAACATTGATTGACTGCAGGCAAGAGTGTGCAAGTGATTAATATGACAAAGTTTGTCATAAATGTTTTTGTCTCTTGCAACTGCACCAAGCATATGAGCTAGACTTTCCAGTATGCTGTAATGTGCTTTTAGAAGGAAAAGCATTTTTTTCTTTTCACTTTGAGCTATTTAAATTCTTTTATGCTTAACTTCCCTTATGAAGCCTCTCTGTAATGCTATTGCTGCCTAACTGATACTTATTTCTTTTATACTATTTAAATAAAGCTATAATGTTAATACCAAGTAGAGGAGACTAAAGACTTGGGAAATTATATGCACAGCTATGTCCTTCCTTACTCCTGGTCTCAGTAACATATGCATAGATATGTATGCATAGATACTCATAGTTACCCTCCTTTTCTTCTCTGCACCCAAATGCTGATATGTGGCAAGTGAACTCTCCCCTAGCCTCTTAGAAAATAACTTTTCCATTAACTATGCAGTCTATTAATAAATATTTTAAAATATTTTTAGAAATGCCTGGTTATAAATAAAAGAGTTTTTTAAGGAGTAGCTAAGGATGTTGGAAATATTTATAGCATGACTTTTAATCTCTAAGGGAAATGAATTACTAAAACTTAGTAAAGTTTAAATCCGTTTGCAGGTATAAGTGAAAATTGGACATTGGTTCTAAGCTTATTCAAGCCCATTTTATGAAAAAAAAAAAGGAATGGAAATATAGAATAAATTAATAGGTGTCTGTGGAATGGTATATTTAAACTACGGAAACCCAAGTTGGACAGCTTGGGTCTTAAATTGGTATTTCACCCTGCCTTTATCCAGTATACATAGTCTATATACCCTTTAAATTCTGCACACTTGGTAAACACTATTTCAGTCATGTTGACTTGGACGATTTCGGGGGCGAAGCTGGCAACCATGTTGCTCGTGTGTCCTCGTCTTTTCTCGGCAGAAGAGATGCTGCCCTGCTCCCTCTCTGCTTTTAACTTGGAAGCCTTGATGGAACTGGGAGATGGTAGGTGAAGGTCATGGATTTTTCTTTCTTTGCATGTCTGTGCAGAAGGGGTCACCGTTCAGTCCTTAGTTTGCACGCTCGTTCTTCGGCCACTTGAAGTGCCTTGTTGAGTCCTTCCCGCAAAGGTTACACTCGGCTAGAGAGAATGAGCTGTGGGACAGCTATGGTGTGAGGAGAAACCAAATAGACTGGGACTGTTAAGCCTGGAAAAGATCACAGAGAAGTATGCACCAGATCTACAATGCTGTCGATGATGTGGAAAAGGTGGTTCAAAGCATATTAGCCAGGTAGAATGAAGGAAGTTTTCTGTGCAGAAACTGAGTGAACTGATCTCATTGCCTTGTGTTACCTTCTCTGTCTTGCAGTAAAGGTGCTGCAGGGCTTGTTCAGAAGGTAGAAGCCTCCCCAGTACTTGAGAGAGAGAATTTTTTCCCAAGATTTGAGAGAGCGAAGGGTGTCTGGGCAAGCAAACATGATGGAGGAGGGGAGAAATGAAAAACATATGGAGGTGACTCTCACTGGAAGGGTATGCACTCTCTCTCCACAAAAACCACAGGACCTATCTACTAAGTGGTAGAAAAAGCACTCTGAGTTTGGTGGGTTCATCCAGTATTGTCATTCTTATGATCAGTTTTTTATTGCTCTCGGCTAGGGACTTGTTGAAGTTGCAGTGCTATGGTATGGTGACATTTGCTGGGGATATTACTGCTAAACAATGCTGCTTCTGCTGGCAAAGCTCCAAGCATAGTCACAGCCTTGTCTTGGTTAACATCTTTTGCAGTTTATGATTTATCTTATTCAGATACTTGGCATTAGTTAAGAGGGGAAAAAAAATCTTTCTTTTTGCTGAAATCACTATTCTCCTGGAAATCCACCTGAAATATAGAGCTGCTGGCAAATCCACTGTAGTGTAGCCTGGAGCCAAGGGAAAACACTGAAGAGGAGAAGAGGCATGAAGGAAAACTGGGGTGTAGTGAAGGCCTCGGGGTGCTTTCAAGGGAGGGAGGGAAAATGCTTTGTCTTACATAGGGCTCAAAATGTGACCTCATCCTCTAGAGATTTTACAAACTTCATTTAAAAAACATGAAAAGCAAGTATTTTGTTATGTTTAATAGTAGTTTTTTTGCCTTTTTAGCAATTCTTAAATAACTTACAGCTAAACTCTTCTCCAGTTCCTTTTAACATCTAGTTTCATTCTTTTCCATTCCCACTCTGAATAGTTTCACCTTACAACTTGTTTTCCGGTGTATTATTTCCAAATGGGACCACAGGGACTTGTTGCTTTAATTTGTTTGTATTCTGTTTCCTTCCAAACTTGGCTGTTTCTCTAGGCACTTTTCTTCTGTGCGCGCACGTGCTTTTTTGTGCAGTATCAGGTAAGTGTCGAGAATAAAGGCTCCTTTGCTTTAGCAGTGGAGTAAACCCTACTTTTCGAGCTGGGAACTAAACATTTTATTTATCCTCCAAAGCTCTGAGATTTCAGCTGCTCTTTTGTCTCTATGAGGATCAACCCCCCACTTCTTTCTCCTTTTCTCTCAGAAGATCCAACCGACTGTAGAAGAGCTGATAAGAGTTTTCTGATCCAAACAGTGAGTTTTGGCCTGCTCATCTTACAGCCCAGCTGAGTTGTGTGATTACTGGATAAGTTTCTTTCTTGGAGAGGCAAATCTGCCTCTGATTTTGTTTTTTTTAAAAAACTTAATAGCAGCTTTACTGACACCAGTATGTTTATGCAAAAAGTGGTAGTTTCTTGAAAAAAAATACTGTAAAAATTTAAACTAACTTTCTGTGTTTTACTATTTATTTTAAAAATAATGCCTTTTATTTAATAAAGATTGTTTATGTATTTTGTCCTTTTTTGCTATTGTCCTTGTCATTTGTATTTTTCAATCTTTTGTGTAGATGAGTTTGAGTGTCTTATGGGCTGCTCTGAGAATTGTGAAGAGACACTAGGCTTTCTCTCTTTGCAGTTTAACGTGGTTAAACTGTGGTGGTTTAATTACTAAAACATTTTTTAAAAGTACATATTTAGTACTAAACAGCACTTTGAACGTGCCCAGAGCAATGGCTCTCATTCATAGGCAAGCAGAGGTTCTTAGCCGCAAGAGATGGAAATCCTGAAAGTATTTGACAATACAAAATTTCTCTTTATTTGTAAGATGCCTTCATACAGCATCTTATTTGACATGTATATTAACATCTCCTGTTAAAATAAGTGGAAAATTACTTCCATTAATTAATAAGAAATATTGACTGTACTTTGCAGGGCCCGTACCCAGAAAGAAATTTGCACAAATTCTAAGACTTGCACCAATAATCAGAAATGGTTGTGTTGAAGCTGCACATAAGCCATCGCACCTGGGTACTGGCCACAATATTTAGAGGAGATTGAGTGTGAGATGCAAATTCTGAGAGAGATTACACACTCTAGATGTTTGGTTCCTAATCTGCAGCACTTGTTCTAATGGATTTGGTGGCATTTTTATACTGCCTTTGCTCAGTACTGTACAAATATAACACATGTGAGTAGATGTGAATGATTTAGTGTCAGGTGTATAGTGATACTGAGAGAAGAAGATGTATCTTGGCTTATAGAAATTAAATCAGAAACAATGTTGAGATTTCCAGTTGAGCAGGAAAAACTGACTTCCCTTTCAAGATCAAGAGGAAAGTTGATAAGGACACGCTCATGTTAGCGATTTCAAGATTCCTAACAAGAATAGTTTCAGCATCATGTATTGGGAATCCTAGACAAATGGCTTGCAATTTTTTTCTGTTTTCAAAGGGCAATAGGAAGAAGGGATCACTTGATTTATTAAGGAGAACTTAGTATATGTACATAGGCTGTAAATGATAACAGCTGTTTGATCAGCACCATCCTCTGTCTTTTCTTAGTAGAGTGATAGGGGCAGGGTCATTTTGTCTATATATATATAGAAGATGGTTTTGTTGTTTGTTTGATGTGCTTTGTGTGTGTGTGTATGATTCAGGCAACAGAGAATACCAATATTTCACTTAACCATTCTCTTTTTCTAACATTTTTACTCTGGAGACCTTGTTTCTGGAGAGGCATTGATAGAATTTGTGAGGGAAAGTAATAAATTTGTGTTTCTGAAATCCTTCTAGTTAGAAGTGCTTCATACAGAAGGATGAAATTTTCTGTTTTACCCGTAGACTTCATTTGTAGAAAATAAGAAATGGGAAAGAAACTAATCTGTTGTAAAATGGAATAGTGGTACTTAAAACTCCTCTTGTAGTATGTTACCTTTTCTTTTCCTGTGCATTTTGGGTAGTAGTCTTGGAGAAGATCACTGGAGGCTTTTAGTTCTCTGTGAATGTTACAGATTTTTTTCTGTATTTTGTGGCTGATAACCTTCTAGAAACTGTCATCATTGAATGAGAGCAAAAAAAAGCAGGAATGTTGTGGTCTCCTGTATGTGTCTGTGTTTGAGTTGTATTTTTTGTTTGTTTTTGATCAAAGGAGCTGCTTATGTGCAGGTAGTACTGTGACCATCATTACCATAATTTAAAAATGTAAGACAAAAACGAGAACTCATGGAGGTTTTGTGGAGCATATACCAGGGAAGTGAATTCTTGCTCATTCTTCCCCTTGAGACACAAATTCCCATATTTGTAAACTGGGCAGGGAGACTGGAGCATTGACTGAGATTTAATGTCTGGGAGCACTTTTCTGTGGAGTATGAGGCATACAGTGGTTATGTGGTCTTGAGGGGAGCAGTGGTGGGATAAAGCTGTGCTGTGTGGAGTGGGAGTCCCAAGATGTTTGTTGGGGTGTCTTCCTTCCCCCGGCACTTTTCCTTGGGGCCACTAGTGACCTGAAGGCAGCTGTACGTGCCCAGAAAGTAAAGCATTTCTGTAAGCAGTTTTGCAGACTCTAAAAGTAAACCTTGCTTGGCAGAACGATTTCAGAGAAAAAATATGATTGGGGATATTTACGGTCACTTCCTGCAGCTTTGTAACTTTAGCAAGACCTCTGTAGGATCCCTCAATGCTTTACTTGTGCTTTTATGCGTGTGTGTCTAGACTGTTTTATGTTACTAAGTAGTAATGTTTGGGAAAGAGGAGGAGTAAGGCACTGTCCTGACTTATTGCCAATGTCAGTGAGCAATTTTTCGAGACGTTAAGACCCCCTTGCAGCTACATTGAGCATGCTGGAAAGCAAAGAGGAAAAAGCTGCCTTGCCAGCACAAAAGACAGGAAGAGTGAGAAGAGTAAACACCAAAGGTGTTTGACCTGGTTGGTAGAAATGCCAAAGTAAAGGGATTATCGGGAAATGATGAAAAACTCGTGGAAAAACTTTGAAGCTGAGGTACTAGTCGGGGAATGTGTCGAGAAGGATTTTACTGTGTATCTGTGTGAGTTTTTCTTTTCCTTCCTGAATCATGTCACATCAAGCATGGAGAAGCCTGGGAGGAAAAAAAAGCATCCAACTTCTTGTGGTTTGCATGCAAATTAAACCAGCTTGTGTGAGTGATGCTGGAGGTTGCTGCTCTGCTGTCCAAGAAAACTTCCTCTCAGTTGTTGGCAAGGATTGAGCAGAATGGAGCTGCTATTGCTCTGTGAAAAGAAATTGCTCTGAAATGTTCCTCTGATTCTGTTGCTGTGAGTCTTTTGAGCAAATTATATATCCAATCAATCCCCTTATTTTTTTTTTTTGCAGACTACAGAAACATATTGAGAGCATATCATCACAGGGAATGGTAACACACACACACTGTTCTTAGCAGCCTTAGAAGGGAGCTTATGTGGATGGTGGATTTCTAGTTCCTCACCCTATGTTCTCTTTAGTTGATAACATGACTAATGAATGCAGAGAAAGTGGTGCTGAAGCAGCTGTAGCAGGAGAGACCCTTGGCACAGAGCACACTGTGCATCCTCGGGTGAATTCGGTGAGTGATCCTAAAGGAGCTGCTCTTTGCTGGGCCTGTGTCAGCCCCCTGCAGCTGCTCGTTTTGAACTCAGAAACATTTAGACATGATTGATTAGATAATAAAATCGTGTTAACAGTGAGATTGGAATGTGGATTAGACACCTGATAGAAATACATTACAAATGCACACAGCTGCAAAGCAGCGTCCGAGCTAAGCAGAGCAGAGATGAATGGCACATACTCCCAATGAGATCAAGTGGAGCATCGCTGTGCCAGTAGCAGCCAGATGAGTCATAGTCATAGGTATCTGATACACTTTTGGTTAGAACTGCAAAATATAAGCCACTTCAAGGTAACTTGTGGACAATCTAAATGTCAGGGCTGAAGTGTAATGGGTTATCATCCATGCACATGCATACCTTTGCTTCCTCAATTTATATACATCCGTGCAGTGTCAGGTGTTGCTCCATCTTCATAAGGATTTGTGCTAAACAGCAATCCAGGTAATTTATTGTCCTTACATCTCCCTGCCTGAGGGTTTATACAGTGTTGGAAGGTACTTTTTCCTATTGACAAGTACGGAATAGCAGCTAGCACAATAAACAATGTCCTTGGATGAAGTGGTAGAGGTTTCAAACAGAAATCCTCCCTTCAAACCTAGAAAAGAAATGCTCCAACTATGTCAAGCCTGTGTTTAGTCGTTTTTCTTCCTCAACGTGGTAATTTAAATCTTAATATATGAAAGATTTAGAAGTAAACTACTTCATCGCCAGGAAAAGATTGAACGGCAAGTGAATGAAGAAGCCTGTAGAACCGATGAAATAAAAGGCATTTAGTGGTAATATTGTTTATGCAGTTAATGAGTTCCTGTTTGGGTAAGCTTGTGCTCCCTTTTAATTTAATTTTGTGTAATTTTGTGTCCTCTGATACTCGTTTTGAAATCAGAAATTCAAATCAACAAAAAGACAATGTCAGGGTAAAACTCATTCCACCCCCTGAAATGTGTGAAACCTGAAATCTTGGGTTGCTGCTGTTCAAGGTAAGAAACTCAGCAGGATTGTTCAGAAGGTGTTGACACATTTTGCTTTAGAATTTCTTGGAAGTGGCTTTGTCAGCCTCCAACTATCTCAATATGTCTGGTCCCAAACTCAGATAATGAGTATTGAGAGCATGAAATGTATTAACTATAAGCAAAGGTACAAATGAAGCTTCTTCGATCAGTAGGCATCTGTGTTACTCTTTTCTGTATAAACAGATGAGCCTGAACTGACAAACTGCTGTTAACTTTTACATCGTAAATTCTAATTCTAATGCTATGCATTCTTTAAGGAAATTTAACCCAACTAGTTTAAAGTTTCTAGTTCTAAGTTAGTTTTTGAGCTGTTGCTCAATAATTGAATATGCTGTTTTTGTATGTGCACATATGTATTTCATTTGTGTTCAATGTTTCTTTTAAGTTATATTTCCAATATAGAAATTCCTTTAAAATAATTATGGAAGAGATGAGAACTAGTAGTTGTGTTTTCTAGAGGTTATTTTTTGAGAGAGGGGTGAATGAATTTTAAAAATTAAGGAATTCCATAATGTACTTAAAAATTATATGGAAGACATTATGGTGTCTGTATTCCCTGTCAGTAAAAGTTATGAAAATTAACTGGGATGGTATATTAGCTATTATTGCAGTTATTGAGTGCAGTGATTTGTCATTCAGTAGATTATTGTAGGGTGGTACAATAGATTTGGTAGTAGACATTTTTTCTTTACTATAGAATTGTGTTCCTTATTGACATAATAGATAACTGAAATAAAGCATAACGCGTGCACTTGTCTGCCTGGGTGATCGTACTGTGAATTAAAACTTACACTTTGGCTTCAAATGAAGGAAAAAATCTTAGCTTTGTGCGTTGATTTATTTAATTAAGCATGTCCTTTTGACACTTGAAGGTCTGATATGCAGTTGGGTATATTATACTGTGGGTAATGTTTTTTAAAATGGAAAAATAAGAACAAAAATCTCTTGTTAAAATGAATTCTTGTGCTTTACAAAACAGATGTAGTTTCTAGGGCAGTTCTTTCTCCCTGCTTCTGTCCCCACTGGATGTAAAATGTTGCCATGGCAGTAATTTGAGTGCAGAAGGGCGATTTTGGTTCTGGAGGGTGTCTTGGGTATCTTTTTGCACGCACTGTTCTTGAGCATACAAGTCTCCTTCCAAAACAAAAAGAAGAAATGATGCATTCTTAGGGAATGTGTCCATTTATAAAATGCAGCATGCAACTTAGAGCAGTTGACAACCTGTTTGAGTAAGCTTTTGTTTTTGGAAGGATTAATCATGATAGACCACCAATGATCAGACCTTAGCAGAGCTGTGGAAGAACAGGCGTTGTGTTCCCAGCTGCACTTCGTAACAGCAGATTCATCAGGCACTTCTGCTTTAATTAGGCATCTTCACTGAGTCTGTGTGTGAAATATATCCAGTCATAGGTACTGAGCCAGTTTAGGTAAAGGAAATGGAGGTGTTAAAAACTGCCTTGCTTGCCATGAAGGCAATGTACATTGGTACAGTAGATTCTCATAATATATATTTAGTCTACTTGAATTAGCCCTAGTAAAACATGTCTTCTTAGCACAGGTTTTGCCAATATATTTTTAGCTGCCTTGTTTTTCCAGTGTTGCCAAAACAGGGCTCACCAGCAAGTTTGTTTCTATTCTTGACTAATGGAATGGAAGACTGCTGAGATCTCATAGCAAAGAGCTCCAACTATTTATTAAATCCTATCAGATAATTACAGGATGCATTATTTAAATGCACATACAGTTTTATATGTTTTTTAAAAAGTGACTGACCCAATATGTCTTACGTGCATCTCCTTGTTCTGTTTCTCTCTCTGCTTCCTTTCATCCCAATGTGAAACTCTCACTTCCTTCCAAAGTGCCCTTGGGGTTTCCACGTCTCTCTCTCTGCACATCTGGTTGTCTTGCCTGGCCCCCTGCTCCATCTTGATAGTTTCATTTTTAAAGCTTTGTTCCACAAACTACATAATTAAGTGATAAGACACGACAGGGCATGAATGTTGTTGTATTTAATTGAGTGGAGAAGAGAGGAAAACCAAAGAAAAACTACAGGAAAAGAATAGCAGCTGGTACTTGCTAGGTGTATAATTTGCAATTCATTTAAAAGAGAGCTGGCCCATAGGGTGGAATTTTCATTTAAGAGTGATAGCCAAACCCATGCCGCAACTGAGCACTTCCGCAGACAGATTGCAAGAACCTCAATTTTCTGCTGTAGCCTTTCCTGGTTACTGCAGCTTTGTGAGCAATGCCACTAGCCTCTTGTGCCTCTGAATGTGGCTCTGCAGCCTGAAACTATTAACCGCTGTCTAGAGATAGGTAGTTTCTTTGAAAGGAAGGAGTATTGCAGTGCTAGGGACATTCTTCTGCTGAGAAGTAGGTGTTAATGCTATCATTCTGTAGTTAGCCAAAGTGACTGCAACATCTGAGCAGTAGTAATTTAAACAGCCATTTCCACTTGAAAAAGAAAATACTAATGAGTGTTTGGCAAAGCCTTGTCACTGGGAAGTCTCTACTGCCTGTTAGTCAGAATGATGTACAGTAAAATTACCTCTTTGAAGAGGAGGAGAGAGGGCAAATAACTCCTGGCAAAAGGACAAGTTGGTAGCAGTCATCCAGTTAGGAGCTGACAGAATTAACAGCATGCACTGGGCAACCAGTCCCACTGCTGTTAAACAGAAAATTGCTGTTTATTTCATTGCAAACCTAGTGGTAGTCTAGTAGTTTATGTACACAGAGGACTTTTTCTACAGTAGAGAAGATAAACGATGCAGGAACTTTTGTGCAAATGGGTTGAATCAGACTAGAAACTTCTTAAAAGTTATAAATTAATTTCAACCTCTTCATAGTTTTATGGACTTACTGGGCTTTGCCTTTCAAATACAATCTTGAAGTGAAGAAAAACTGTAGAACATCCCAACAAATACCTGAAATAAAGACTAATATATGTGAATGTCATTGGGTGATAAACCTGTAATTAAACTTTCACTCTTCTGTGTGTGAGACTATAATAATACATTACTGTCATAATCTCTTATAGCACAAAATACTAAGCACTAGCAGTGCAGACAGCAGCAGCTAGTGGACTGCAGAGCACTTTTTTGGGGTGTTTTCCAGCTTTTGTTCCCCCCAGTTGGGCACTAGCTTCCAAAAAGATGTCCTACTGCTGCTCCCAGGTGTTTCAAGATAGGCAAACGAAGGTCATTGTTTTGTGGCAAGGCACTTGCTTCCTCTTCTGTGCATTTGTAAGTAAATATCGAGCTGTTTGAACTAATTCTAAGTGTGGATTCATCACGTGGATGCTGTGCGACATGTATATTTATACATATCTTTTACTTGCTATACAAAGTGAACTGTAGTAGGACCAAAATTCCTGTGGGCAGTCAGTTCTGTGTTCAGAAATTCCAGATAAAGCACTCCAGCTTGCAGATAAAGCACTCCAGCTTCTTAGCCATAGCTACCTTGGCTCTCATTAGGAATTGAGACCCACTGCTCTTTCATGGCTTTTCTAGCCAGACAGGCCCTGCTCATCATGTATTTAAAGCATCTCTTAGATCCATACATCTCCCTGTAGGCCACCTTACTTTGAGTAGTGACTTTCTGTTAATTACCTACATTATACTGATGTTTTTTCGCCTCCCTTCTGTCATGTAGATGGAGTGACACCTTCTTCTTTTCCATGTTTGTTTGTGGCCTTCAGTGTATGTTTTTTAGTGTGCATGGACCTGTTGCTCTCATTCCTTGTGAGCCGAGCTTCATTCACCTGCCAGATGTGTAAGCGCTACTGATGGGCATATGTGGGCAGTACCAGTGATGTTACTGGGAGTTTAACATCACTACTTGTGGGCAGAATGTGCATCTACTTTGAAAACGGTTGGAGTTAATTTGTTAATTTATTCACTCGTTAGTATGCTAGAGCGGCTTGGAGAGGGTTGCTTTGGTCTCTTGGGAGAAATTCCCTCGTAAAGATAAATGAATAAATAATGAAAATTCATTGAGTCATCTTTTCAATTACAGCAAAAATGTTGTATTTCTTTTATCATAGTCTCTTTAAAATGTTAAAATCTAGCTTACGATTTTTTCCCTTAATTTTAAAATATTTCTTCTGTCTAGGCACTGTTTCTGCTGCTTTAAAATGTTTCTGTTTTTTAAAATACCCATCAAAATTGAGCTAACCCTTTCCAGAAGAGTGCACTTTCCACCACCCCTCAAAGACTTAGGCATCAAGTCAATGATGCAAGTTTTAACTGAAGTTTTCTTAGAGAAAGTGGAGAGGAAACAAGATGCATCCACATGGTTTTGTGCATTCTGGTGCAAATAAATCTTTCAAAAATCTAGGTATGAATCTTGCTTATAATAAATTGTACTTGGGCATCATGCAACTATTTGTGAAGCTCTGTGTCTCGCTACAGTAGCTGCGGTTACCCCCTTAACACTTGAATCTTCACCACACTTACCGGTGAGCTATGGTCTGCTTGGCAAGCTGGTGTTGGATGTGGCTGACCCCTTATCCTTTCCATCATCTCTACTTTCCTCATCTGTATAAAGGAGACCCTACATACCTGCCACCGTCTTAGGAGACCACGTGATGTTAGGACAGGTAGTCCAAGAGCACTAAAGTCAAATTATCAGGTGCTTGTCCTGCAGCATCTGCTGACTGTTCTTGTGTCCTTTGTTCCTCCCAGTCCTCTGTGACACACGAGGTGACAGTGTGCCGATTTCTGTAGTTTTCTTTTCCTGTTTTGACTCACCTTCTTTGAATGTGTATGGGAATTCAGTAGTTCTGCTTTACCTTCCCTTTTATGTCTGAAGTACCATATTTTGAATTCTCTATTATGACAGAGTATTTAAATGTGCTTTGACTTTAATACATTCTTGGCATCAGGAAGATTTCTGTCCAGCTTTCCCAACTAAGAGTAATGGATAGCTTGCCTTAGTCCCTGGCTTCAGTTAAAGAAACCCTCTAATTTTCGAAAGATTTTTTTTTCCTTTTTCCTTTTTTTTGATGTTGTTATTTCTTCTTTATTGCTGTAAGAATAATGTCTGGCATTGCTTTTTTCAGGCAAAAATGTCAGTGAAAGCTTCTTCTTCCCAGTTTTCTCCTGTAATTCACTTGTTTTTTTACCTCACGCTTTCTTATATTTGTTTTTCTTATATTTAGTGGGTTTCGTGTGTATTTTTAATTCATGACACAGTAGGGGATATTTCTTCTTTGAGAAAGCGAGAAAGTGGCAACCCAAACCCCAAACATTTATGCTTGCGTTGCTTTGAGTCTGACTGTATTGCAAGGAAATTAAATTGCATTTCAAGCTTACATAGTGGTAAAAGATGCTGTAACATATCGACTATATATAACTATATAGCTATAGCTATGTAGGTATATATAACTCTAACTATGTTACTATATATCTATATGGTATATTACTATATAACATATATATATACAGACATGCACACACATATATATGACTATATACGCTATAACTATCAACTCTAACAACTATCCTATAACACAGTTGAGAGCTTGAGGAAACAGTCTAAGAAGTTCAGTCATCAGCAGGCTACCTAATAAAATTAAATGTAAGCAAACACATGACTGTGTGGCTGGTGCCCTGGCTGGACTCTGGAGCAGTGATACTGAAAAGGAAGGTGTTGGAAGGGACAGTGCAGTAAGTGAATAAAGCCCTGGTTCAGCAGCAAAATGCATTCAGCATACATGTTGCCCTGGAAATCAGGGCTGGTAGTACAGTGACTAGAATAAATCATTCTATTTTGGTATCTTTTGATGCCTGCTTGGTAAGCGGGAAGGATTTAAGAAAAGGCTAGTTAATAAAACAGTAGTTAATGCTGAAATCTTGAGAAGACTGGCCTGCTTAGTGGGAAAAGGTTTAAGATTATAAGTTGATAGGATAAAACTTTTTCATCTTGAATAAAACTGTAGCAAGTCCGACTGAATTTGCATGTATATGGAAGGATAACAGTTTCTTCGTTTTTTTTTCCTAATCACCGAGGAAGAAAATTGATGCCAGAACTTAGTTACTCTGAGCTATTGTAGAATATTTGCCATTTTAGAATTGTTTAAAAAACTAGTTGATATGAACAGTTGTCCAAAATAGTTTCAGGTTACACAATTCTCACTGGGGTTATCTGTTTAGTTCTATTTTGTATGATGCTTAAGGGCCAATGTAGATGTTCCCCGACAAAGGGAAAATACTGAAGGTCCTGCAAGTCTCCAAAGCCATAAACTATTCCCTGTGTACCTAACTTTGAAGTCATGTACTGGGGAAAAATTTATTCCTGATCTCAGCTGGTTATAAGTCTGTGCCCTGGAGCATGAAGATTGAGGTTCTTGCAATTTTTAGTCTACTTAATACAGTTACAGAGGCTATTAATCATTATGTTCAATCCCTTCTTGAATATTGCTAAGCTCTTTGTTCAATATGTTCTGAGCTATTGAACCTCACAGGTCAATTACACAGTGTTTATAAAGCTAATTCTATATTTTGACCAGGAATGAAAACATAACCCTCAGTGGGATGAGGTATTGCTTTTAAGTCAATTCTTGTTTCTAACATTATAAAGGTGAAGAAAAAGACCTGATAAATATTCAGATTTTTTCGAGAAAGAGGGCTAAATGTGGATGAGCTTTGGAAATTTCTAGAATCTTATTGTTGGTTCTGTTTGGATTTCTTCTGTGTAATTTTTATGCTAAATTCTGGGTTTTAACAGCTGATAGAGCTGCTTGTGGCAATGTAGGGTTTAATCCAGTGGATGTCCCTTCATCGGGAGCTGACTGATGCTTCGATGTATTTGGATACTGTGAAATTTCATTTCTCACTCCCCAAAAGATCACAACATCTGAACATGGTGGGTCTGGAAAAAGAACTGGGAGATGATTTGTCTGTGTCCATCCCCCATACACCCCCTCCTGTCACTGGTAACTCCACGGGCCTGATTGCACTGGTGTAATTAAAAGCACACACACAGCCCCCTCTCCCCTGGCGATGAGCAGAACTGGACCCCAGTATTTTATTGTGTTTTCTGAAAATGTCAGGGACTCGTGACTACTGCTAGGAGAGCAGTCAATTTATAAAAGGCCAGCAGCCTCCCAGCCAATTTCACTGACTTGGGAGAAGACCATCTGGAGGAGAAACGGAGCATGTCCAGCAGTTCCAGGGAGGATCATCACTGCCATCATTCTCAATTAATGCAAATGCTCAGCTGCTGAATTGCTGCATAAAGAGCGGGTACAACAGCACCTTGATTTTTCCATGGGGAAAATCCTAGTAAAACATAACCCTGACCTGGGAATGAAAGTTGCAGAGCACAAGTTGCGCAGGCCAGAAGTTAAGGGCTTTCTCGCCTAAATAGAAGTGTGTTAGCTGGTTAATTTGAATGCCACAAAATAAAAACTTTCTGGTCACTCTGTAGTAATAAAACATGCAGTTCCTCATGGTGAGATGGGTAAAGTTTGGGAGGTTGTCTCCCAAAATAAAAGATGCTCCTCGCAGACGATGCTTCTTCGCACCTACACCCGCTTACTGTGCCTATCCTCTGCGGTGGCCAGTTTCCAAACTGTTCCAACAGTTCCTATTGGGAATGGCCAAAGGATACCTGGAGCACAGCAAAGGCATTCCCCAGTTTGTAAGTGATCTCCTTATGCATTTAAATGGCTTCATTAGCAGGAAACTTCCGGAACTGTACGGCAAATCTGCTTCTACATGTGCGATTTGGCAAAGGCGCCGCGGGGGCCAGGGCCAAGTCCCAGTATTTCACACAAACAGGTAAAAGGTTGTGTTTGGCAACATTTTCTGTACTCTTCCTTGGAAAAGGGGATGGCTACAAGTCTGGCACAAATTGTTAGTTTTTTGTTGTTGCTGTCATGCCGAGTGCAAATTTCCTCAACGATACTGAAGTTGCATATACACCCCCAAGTAATTATTTGCCTTACATCTACCAGTGATTACCGTATTAAAAAAAAAATATAATTAATACATTCATATAAGTGACATAGCATGCTATAAATGTGTAGTAGAGCCTTATATACAGACATTTGGGGAATAATAACTTGAATTAATGTCTTGTTTTCTTGTGGTTTCTCAAAGAAAAAGGGTTTTTTTTTTTATAGTGCAAATTAGTTGCACTGAATACTCAAGGATGGATGTTGTGTTATATAAGCAGAATTGAAATTTAGGTCATTAACTAAGCTTTTTGTTGGTCAGTCTTCTTAAAATATTGCCTGCAGTTCAACTCAAGCAAAAGTGGAAGTTTTTTGTACTTATCTCATGTCCTATAAGAACTTTCTTTTAGGATAGGTTTGACGAAAAATCTTTCACTTTTTACTCAATGCAGTCAATCACTCTTGCAGGGCAGTATTTCTTATCTCCTTTATTTAAGAATATATGTCAATAAATAAATAAAGACCAAATATATTTCTTTTCTTCAAGTTCTCTGTTATGTGGTAGGAATGACTATAGCATCGTCAATGCCTTTTGTTTAAGAGTTTTCAGTGTGACATGCAAAGCTTTTCGTACATACCAGTTCACATCTGGGAAGAGTTTAATTTATTAATTCTGATATATAAACCTGGAAAATCTCTGGACCATTTGTATGAGAAGTTTATTTGCTTCTTGCATTTTTTTTTCTGACCACACTCATTTTCTGGGTTATTCTTTTCATTTCCTGGGGCTAAAATCTTTATGGCATCCACAGCAAAGCTGTTGTGCTTGCTAAATCCATTTAAATCAAATTCTCAAAAGCTGCAGAACGTAGTATAAAATTCACAGCGCACTTAAGACTGACGATTAAGCGTGTCAAGGAATAAACTTTAATGCTGTTGTTTCTCCCTCCTCTTCCCAGAGAAACTGTGGAAGAGCAGGTGTGCTTCCCAAGCAGTCTGTGTGCCTGGCAAGCGGGGCCGCCTTTGGGTAATGACTGTTCATGTTGCCCACACGTGAGTTAGGCCATGCTGAAACAGCAAGTCTTTCAGATAAGGAAGGTTTGTATCTGCGCTGCTGGGCTTTCGTTTCTCTTATACATCCCTGCATATCATACTCAAAATGAGCAAATATTTGACCTGTTTGGAGATAAAGTCTTCTTTTTATTGCTATTATTTCACCTTAAATGGAAACGTCCTACCTCCAGAGGTCTCAGGGCCTGGTTCCATCCATCTATGCCTGTTGTCCTTGCCAAAAATGTTCCCTGTATTCCTTTTGTAATTTTGCCATTTTACCTTCCCTGCTTGTGGCCCCTGGAGCCTCCCCCCGGTAAACACCTGCTAAAATTGACTCAACCTTTGACAATCTATCCTGTCTCCAGCCTTTTTTTTTTTTATTAATGTTACTGACATCCTGTCCCTGTATGCTTGATGCAGTGTAATATATAGTAAGGGAGAACATTTGTGTCACATATTAGTCCATTTAAGTGAATGAATGTTCTTAGTTTGTTACGGCTTTCCAGTGGCATGCTGTATTAAATTGCGGGTCTATATAATGTGTTTCTGAGCAGGAGAATAGATTACGTACTTGAATCAGTGATTTGGAAGGTAAATTAGTGTCGAGTCTTTGTAAAATTGGTATCAGCTCTTTGCACAGGAGCAGCTCAATCCACTGGGACGCCAGCCATCGGAATGGGTGAGCTGTGAAGAGGGAGCTGGGCTGTGCCAGCTGTGCCAGCTGTGCAGCAGCTGGAGCACTTGGCAGAGCCGAGGAGCAGCAGAGGGACTTCTGCGTTGCCTGTGAACATAAACGTTAGTCTAGTTGGGCTGAACAGAAGTACTTCTATACCTTGGCTCTTAACTGATTATGAAAAACAGGGCTGACATTTTAACCTTAATCTCCGTTATGACAAATTGACTCATTAAGCATGCAGCACATTCGTGGCTTCAGAGAAATTGCTGGAGAGGAAGCAGATTTTCTCTGAGTGTTTGTAGGGGAGTGGGGCTCATGATGCGAGTACCTAGCATTGGAAGGTACATGTGTATGCTTTTATGCAACTAAAACTCATTATGCAAATGGGTAGGATGGTAGAAAAACATTTTAAAGACAAGCGAGCCAAATACTCTTTAAAAATAATTGCAACTTTTTGTTAAAATGTTATGATGGTCTTTAAATCCTAAGGGTACTATCATTTAAAATAACTTTGAAAGAAATTGCAGATTTGAATGGGGAGGTAGGGGCAGAAGGAATATCCTTTCTGCTGAAGGTTCAAGTCAAACTGCTAAGCTCTTGAAGCTTGAATCTGCTTTTGACAGTAATATTTATTTCGGCAGAAGTAGTATTTTCAGCACATGTTTTCTTTGGGAAGTTGTTTAGCTCAATGATGAATTTACTCATAGACTGGAAACTTGGAAACTGAAAATCAGAGTGGTATGTTCTCATCTTTAGAATATCTGCAAAAATGAGCCTGAAGTGATGACACCTACTGGCTCTGCAGTCAAGGAAAGAAATAGCAACCAGAAACCTTCCAATTTTATTGTAACTAGTGATGATATTGCATTTGTTTAAAAATAAAATTTGTTTTGCTTTTCCTAGGTGCATACTATATGTAAAGCAATTTTGCTTGCCCATAAATTAAAATTGTGGTATTAATGTGTTTTGATAGCAGTTTGCTTTTAAATGCCGTGCGAGACAAATTATGGATGTAGTTTTTGTTTTTATTCTTATTTTTCTGTTTGCTATCGAGTTACATATTTCTTAACACTAAGAAAGTCAGTGGGTAATTTGAATAAGTGTTTAAAGTTCTGAAATTATAATTGTGATGTATTTTTCTTGCTGGGGAAGAAATTTCTTGCATAGTGTAAAAAGTATATTTAGTTGAAAACTGTAATATTATTAGTTGATATCATGTAGTCAATTATGAAAAATAATTTAGTACTAATTTACAGCAAGTTTTAAAATAAATCTTTGAAGTGATTAAAATCGGTGATTAACTTACACTTAAAGGAATAAATAGGAGATACTTCTGTATCAGTGACTTCTTTTATTTATGAAAGCTAAAAGTCATGCCACGAAATGCCTTGAAAAATCCAGTCTCAGAGGTATATGAGGTTAAATCTTAAATAGAACAGTACTGTGTGAATAAAGGTGTAACTGAGAAGCTCATCTAAAGCACTAGCAGCTGGTGAATCTGAGAACACATCCCTGGATGTTCATTTTAGGGATAAGATTCTTTTTGTAGAGTATAGCAAAGAAAATGGATTTAATCATATTCATTAAATGCTGCAGTTTCTCAAGAGTTATATACTTGCTGCAAAATGTTTTCCAGTGATGCTTCTTAAGTAAATCTGTATCTGACCTTTGTGTCTGTTTGTATAAAAACAACGAAAAAATACACAGTAGTTAAAGCAGTTAAAAACAAAGAAACAAAAAAACTTTCACTGAGTCCACTGTGCAGGTTATCTAAAATGTGATGATAAGTAAAGTCATGACTTTACAATTACGAGGGAGGTGAGACAGACCCTGGAGTCATGTGCAATGACTTTCCTATTTGTCTTCTGAAACCTCATTACACTTTGCAGATCTCTTGCCTGTATGAATGCTGATCCACTAATGCAAATTCTTGGGAGCTCAATGCAATATATCACAGCTATTTTCTATCTGTCATCAGTAACTGTGAAGATGCCAAGTTCAAATTTGTCATCCCATTGTTTAGTTTTAGTGCCTTTTATTTGCAATTGCTCCTTATCAGGGTGAAGCTGATTTTTTGATCACTTAAATCCAAGCATTATTATTATTATTATAATGAAAAATGTGGGAGAAAGAACACTGATAGTTCCTCTGAGAACAGATAGTTTCTTCTTTTTCTTACAAGTTACTATGCACTTAACATGAAGTGCAAGTTTACTCTAAGAAATAAGATTGTATAATTTAAATTTAGTTATTTGGTATAGGTTTGCAATGGGTAAGCATAGCAGGCCATACTTGAGGACTGTCAACCCCAAAACTGTTTCGGAGAAATTTAGGGTAATTCACTGTCAGTGAAAAGCATACTCAAATATTCTTGAACATTAGGTAGTTAAAACACTGAACGGAATTAAATTTGAGATGGCACTTTATTTTTGTTCAAAATGTATACAAAAACTCTGTAAACTCATTTGCTTCAGTGTGTATATATATATATACACGTAAAATCTGCTTTGTACATAATGTATTTTAAAAATACTTAAAAGGAGCCAAGAGATTATGGAGCCACAAGCAATGCTGCCCTTGTGCTAGCTACAGAAAGAGGCCCAAACATTTCCATAATGTGATTACCTTTCACATTAGGCTAAGTGAATTACAACACATTTGCTTGACTGTGTTCTGAAGCTGTGCCATGAGTGAATTCTAGGACTTACACTATTTTAAGTGCTCTGTAGCTCTGGGTGCTTTTTGATGAGGTCCAGAAACATAATATTTTCTTAAGATATCATAACATTATGTATTTCCGCTAAAAAAATACAGTGAATGAAAGAAGCAATGCTTTTGGAAAGAAGAGGAGACTATAGGAAGTAAGGATAGCATATTATCATATTATGCATATTCTCTTAAATCTTATTTTATTTTACTTCTTTAATATTAGTTGCTTGATGCTAATGTTGAGCCAAGGTAATGGTTTAATAACAAATTACAAAGTTTATATCCCTAAGGGTGTTTCACTGAGTCAAAAACATTAAAAGGACACTGAAGGAGCAGCTTTCCCTGGTGCTCACCAAGCTGATGATAGCAGAAAAAAAATTATATAAAAGGCCAGGGCAAAGTGATAACATCATATTTCTGAATACTTTTAACCATAAAAGCTGCATTTTAGTACTGTTGCAGCTCTTTTTGCAGATAAAGTGTTATGAAGTTTTTGGAAAATTATTAAATATCTGAACCTTAATTTTCCATCTGAGGAAGAAAATAATTATCTTTCTCAGTGGATATTGAAGATAATTTCTTAATATTGCACGGAAATCCTCAAATGCTGCCGTAGTGGGGAAGTATGGTCTTGGAAATATGAAAATGAAGTCAGGCAGAAGTGACTCAATATTCATTCCCCCCATAACACAAAGAAATTGTATCCAGTCTAGTGTCTTTGGAGCAAGTTTGACTATTTGGCCTTTTGGTCAAAAACAGTGAAATGGACCTCTGTTTAGACTGAATTTTGGCATTTTTGTGTAAGTGACGGACTTAGGATCTTGCCTAATTTTGCCTTTACAAAAAGGCAAATTAGGAAAATACCTGTTTCTGCTAGAAAGTAGCTAGTTTCTAAGTCAGTCAGTTAGTTGTGCTCATATGAGGTTTTACAATACTAAAACCGCCTTCCACAGTGCAAATTGAGAAGTAAACACCTTCCTGGCTTTTTCCTGAATTTCTGTGGTAGAATAAATAAGGAATACTGCACTACTTGTTTGCTGTAAGAACAAGAGGTCTAATGATGGTATTTTCATATAAATACACTGTTGGACTTATGCCAAGTTTTACATGCATTAAAATATTCCAGTTGTATGTAATGTGTGGTTCAGGGAATGTTTGTAGCATTTTGGATTTAATTTGTCTCCTATTTTTTTCTGCCTTGTGTGTGTATTAGTGGTTCCGTTAAATATGTCATCTTCATTTGTGCATTGACCTTTGCTAAAATAAGAGTCAGACTTGTAATTTTTTGATTTCTTTTTAACATTTCACTTTCATAACAAAGCGAAAATTTTATTTTGTGGCTTTCTATTTTTACGTATAAACATTTCACCAACCATTAGATTTTTTTCTTATGCTAATATACAACTTGCACGGCATATCTTATGGAAATGGGGTCATGTCTTTAATTGGTATTCATTTTTGATAAAGTAATAGCAAGTCAAAGTAGACGTGAGATTCTGTTTAAAGAACAGCTGTTTGATAAGGGCGTGCTTAATGTTGTTTATGTTACCTGGGTCTGGAATGAAAAGCAGCAATTAAAAAATGTAAATGAATATTTCTGGAAAATGACCCGAGGGATGCACTTGATGTATGTTGTTTCCTGGAGCGTGTGCCGTGGAGGCACGTTACTCCATTAGCTACTCCGGGCTGTCTTGTGCCCTGCATTCCCGGAAGTTGAGCTTTAGGGGAATCCAGTTGGCAGAGTAAGAGTAAAGGCCAAAGTATTAATTTAGTGCCAGAAAAAGCACAAAAATCCCAAGTCTAAACCCCGTGACACATGGGATCCTGTCAGACAAAGCATCAGCTCTGAACCCTGCATCGTCTGTCTGAGAGTTGCACGCGAGGCCTGGCCCTCACTGGTCACCCCTCTCCTCATGGAAAAAGCCACCCTAACTTCTTAATTTGCATGACCATAGCTTGGGAAGTGGCAGCGCCAGACCTTGCATAATCCTTGGAATTACGCGGCTGGAAAGGCTATTTTGTTAATGTTATGATAGACACCCGCTGCTAGCACGGAAGCATAAAATAAGATGATGGATAGTCTAAGTGCTCAGGTGGGGGCCAGGAATGTATTTCAGATCTCCGACAAGGCTCTTGTCAGCCTTTGCCGGTAATCATCATATTAAACAGCCCGCAGTGAGCCAGCACTAGTAAGCTACACTTTTCTTTTCAAAGACAGATTTGAATTGCTTGACCTCCAGTTGTCGGCTGTTTTTTTTTTTTTTTTTAAGTACGCAATCGGTAAGTAGGCCCATCAAAAAAATTGCGCGAGACATTTTAGTTTCAATGCTTGTTTAAAGCACAGATGTACCAGCCAAGAAACGAGTGTGGACATTGTGAGGGATGGCCTGGAGGGCATCCTTTGTTCCCTATGCTGAATAAAAATCTAAATAATGCTGCCTGCCTTCTCTCTTCATTTAAAAAGGAATACAAACGCAAGCCAGAGCCTCCGTAATTCCACAGAGAGGCAGGAAGAGCTAGTCTGGAAGGAGAAATGTGTCTTCTCATCAGGTGATGGCTTGTGACTTCCGCAAAGGCAAGGTGCTTGCTGCACCGCTCTGGAGAGACCAGTTATCCCAGAATCACGGAATGGGTGAGGTTGGAAGGGACCTCTAGAGATCATCTAGTCCAACCCTCTGTTCCAGCAGGGACACCTAGCGCACGGGGCACAGGGTCACATCAGGGCACTTAAACTAAATAAGGACAGTCAGTCATTTTAGGAATCACTCATCCTCATTTCCTAAAACTTCCTCCTAAGGTATGCAGATGGCCGTCACTGTTCTTACAGAAAGGCTGGAGTCTGTGCTACAACCTGCTTCACTGCTGCTGTATAATTTTTCTTGTGCTCTCTAGAGTTAGTCTAACTCCTTCCTTGCTAAAATGATTTAATTTTCATGCTGTGGAGCAAGCATTTAAAAATTGGCAAGGGACAGTCTTCGTTCCTCAAAGGATTTTTCTTTTACTTTCCTGTTTTTATGAAAGTTTTCCCAAACTTGGCTCTCCCAGAAGACTCAGAGTGATGCTCATCAGGATTTGTTAAACCATAGCTAAAGCTGCGCAGGAGTTCTTCTCCTTCCAGTATATATTCTTATACTTGAAGTACGTTGCAGCCCCTCTCGGGAGCCCTGTGTGTGCTGGTGGGCCAGGGGCACTTCCATGGAAGGCTCGTGGGCACTGACACATCTGCTGTGATGCAGCCTCTCCGTTCTCAGGAACTTGGAGAATGTGGGAATTCAAATCTTCCTGGGGAGGCCTCAGGCCGCCCGTTCTGTTTCAATACACAGGCGATATGCACTGATATATGTGCCCTCGACGTAGCTGGTCCTCTGTGGGAGGGCAGCTACTGCTGCTGTCACTGCTTAAACTCGGTGACAGAAGCCTGTCAGCTGTGATCTGATCTTCTGGGTAGCAATATAAGCACAAATGAATCTGTATGAGAGAAGTCTGCGTTATCAGGTATTTCAGAGAAAGGAACAACATCCCAAGTATTGGATTTGAACCAGATTGTTCTGTTAAAATTCAGCTTTTGCGGCTGAGACTGCTTTATTTACTTTTTTTTTAAACCTTCCTCTTTTACAGTGGACTTCTGAAGTTGCTGCAACCAAATTGCAAATCTCTAACGTTTGCTCTTGTTCTGAAATATTTAGAATTGGGCACCTGTATGAGAAACTACATAGCTTTCAAAAGAGCTTAATCTTTATGATTACAGAAACAAGCTAAGAAATCAAATCAATGTATATACTGAAGAGCTGCCTAAAGTTGCATTGGGCCATTGCATGTCTCGTGTATTGCTGTAACGCTTGAGGGTTATTTCGCTGTTGTTGCCAAGTAAGAGAAGAGGACCTGAGGGGACCACGCTCATGAAACCTTGAACTGCCGGTACCGGCTTTCTGCAAAGTGGAGAAAGGGGGTTCCCCCTCCCAGTGCTGCAAAACCTGTGTGAAAGCCACTTAGCCATCTGTGCACAGCTTGTAAGGGGCTGCTTGTGCTGTTATGGGCAGTTAAAGAACAAGCAGCCTCTGGGCGTTTCTCTCTCCACGTATTGGTTGCACTAGGGTTAATGAGGCTCCTCAGGAACATAAACACCCCAGATGTGAGTGTAGAGAATGGGGTGTACGTTTTTAGTGCTGCATTTCAGACAGGAAACTGTTCGGGAAGTGTCAAATCTGCACTTGGCATCTGGAATTCAAAGGCAGCCCTGAGGCATTTTAAAGTGATGTTAAGTTTGTTTTTTATCGCTGTAGCTTCGGTGGAATCTTAGCTGGGATTCTTCCTCGTCTGAGTTTGTGTTGCCTCAGTAGTCTGATCTCTTAGTTCTTAGTCTTTTTCCTTTTTTCAGTAATTATATAAACCCTCCATATTATAAGCTGTAAAAGCATCACAGGATTTTTGACAGTCATTTTTGTCAAAACTGTGTTGGGCAGTAGCCATGACGTTATGCTAGGGAACCTCATGTGGACATGTCCTCAAAGAAATGCACGGCTGTTGGTGATTGTGCCTCAGAGGAGCTTTAGGCAGCATTTACAGTTCTGAAGCTTTCAGACTGTTCCTCAGTGAAACTTTAGGTTTATCCTTGAAGTCCTCTAAGGGAAATGCTATTTCACCATTTTGATGACTCTCCTTTTCTAGACCTCTCTTTTCCCACTTAACTTGGTTAAGTGAAGCATTGGTTTCCATGGAAATAGTTGTTTTGCCCCGATCCTGTAAAGGGTTTCATAAACTGAATTTCTGTCCTACAAAATAGGTGTCTACACATGTAAGCCTGTTCAGAGGCTCACTTATTTTTAACTTGGATGACATCTTGGAAGTTGAATAAGGATTACCTAATATTGTATGGGAGGCACACCATTACTCATGGGCATTGCAAGAGGCAGGCGTGCCCTGGCTGAAGATGGACAGCGTTATTTCAGTATCAGACTACAGAAGGCATCAGAGGAGCAGCAGTTGTAGGAATTACACAGCTCATGTTGTAAACTAAAGCTCCATCTAGACTCACTAGAGCTTGTAATATTCTGCTGCTATAGTAGGAATAATCATCATGATGTTTTATACAACGTCTCACTGTTTTTAGAGTGGGTTGTATATCCATACAATAAAAGTAATAACCAGAAAAGTAATAACCAGTGCTGGAAACTTCTTAAGACAAATACTCTCTTCACTAAAAAAAAAAAGGAATGACAAAAAGCAGGCATTTTATGATTTGGAGAACAATAATTAAATGATGTGACAAACCCATGTCTTGCCACAAGATTACTTTTGGTTCGTTTGGTTTTTGTTTGTTTGTTTGTTTTAATAGTTAATAGCATTTTACAGTACTCATAATCTGTTTCTCTCTTACCTCTCAACTGGATTTCCTCCTATTCCCTCACACTGAAATGGAAGGCAAGGAAGGGTACCCCACCTTCCCCATCTTCATTTTAATAGGTGTCCAACTTGGCCATAGAAATTCCTCTTAATTCTCTGTAATGTGTCTAATAGATGTTCCATTTTAAAGACTAGGCTTCTAAGGTAACAATATTATTTTTAATGTTTAGTTAGGAAAACATCTTACTAATGGAAAAATAACAGAACAACAACTGAGTATCATTTCTTTTACTTCACAGAGGAAGGTTTTTGGCATTCTGATCATGAGCAAATCATGTTCACAGTTGCATGGTTTTATGTGTGAGCCATACAGCTTGTGCTGTGTGATTTGTGGAGGTCTTACTGCTTTATTCTGGAAAATAAATATTTCTCTTAAGAAACTATCTAGCTCAATATATTATTACAATTTTTACTACATGTAGATAGTCATGAGACATCTTAGACTGTAAGAATGTCTTATTTAAGGGGTTTTGGCTTTCTTTTGTGGTACAGTAAGAGTTATTTTCCAAGTAATTATCTGCTAAATCAGTCTGAAATTAATTGCAGTGCCAGCTTTTTTTTGTGTGCATAGAAGATTTTGCACATGGGATTAGTTATGCATGAGTTCTGAAAAAGGTAGTAAGAACGTGAGCACTAAGGCAACCATGGTCCAGGCAAGCTGCATTGCTGCATTCTTCTTATGCTGCAAAATAGTTATATATATGCAAACTCAGATACCTTTTTGGAATGCCCAAAACAAAAATGCTTAAGTATTAGGATTGAATGTGCAGATGTATGATCACCATATCTGACTTCTATTTTTTTTCCTTCCTGTTTGAAAATGTAGAAGTGAACAAAAATATTTCCATAGAGACCACAGACAGATGTCATTCAAAATCTGTAAACATTAGTACTTTGTAGACGCAGTGCCTTAAAACCTTGTTCTGAAAATCCTGTAGCAGTGGTTGAAGTGGAACAAGGTTCCATTTTCCACCATTAATCTATCACTTCTATGAAAGTTCTATTTGCCAGTTTGCAGAGACCTTATTTTCTTGTCTTTCCTTGTGTGGTAGGGAGTCTGATGTGGTACAAGGGAGCTGGACTTCAGGCGGGTAGCTAGATTATTTTTTCATGTATCTGTTAACCAAGAAGAAAAAGGGTTGTTTTGCATTTGCGTCTGTTAGACTGAAGCAACATGTTTCCCTTAAAAATATTTCCTAAAGGAATTCAAGAATTTAATATCTGAAATGAAGGTAATGGACATTCTTTTTCTCCCCTCTGAGTTAGTATTTTGCTTCTGTTTTTAATTATTAAAGCATTTTAGGCTTCTTGAATTTTCACGAAAAAGCAAATATTGGAGGGAAAGGGAAGGGCATTTTAATTTACTGGCACACAGCCAAAGAAATGCTCTTGAACTGAACAAAACAAAATTATTGATGGGTAAATCCATTCCAGTCCTTTGTAGTTCCTGTGTGCTCCACTGTATGCAAATTCATGTCCTTCTACTTCCCAAGAGGATAGTAGGACACATTACCTAAAGGAAATCTGCTCAAAGACCTACTTAAAGTAGGACTGGCACCATAGATGGTGAAAGAGATGGTTTGAAGAATTAAAAACAATGTAGGTAGAACAATTTAGGAATGGGAGCTCTGTGAACATTGTACATGCCAGTAGCTATGCTACCACTAATTGAATTTGGTGCAGGGAGCTTTTCTAGGATGAGGAAGAGCTCCTCCTCAACCCCTCCCTGCCCTGTCCTGTCTGCGCCTGGACTTCACCGGTTCATCCCTCTTGATATACTTTCCATTTCTCCCTTACTTTGCACTGAGAAAACAGATAAGCTGTTCAACATGCATTAAAGGTCTGGACTGATGTGCTCTTCAGTGAGAATGCTCAGGTGAATGCAGCCACCTATCTGAAATACTGAGGTAAAACAGGACAGGAAAGGCAGTCTTCAAGGGGCTAATGACCCAAATGGTAACAGCCTTTATAGGGCAAAGACAACACTGTGTTTAATGTGGGAGCAGATGAAAAATGAGGGCAAGCCCTGCAGTTCTGGTGTTTGCTTTCTGTGAGGGCTTGATTCAGTTTTGCATTGGGTAGTTTTTAATCAACATTGCATATATCCCTCTCACAAGTCTTTCAACTATGTTAATATTAAAACAGAAACTCAAAACTTTTTTCAAAAAGTCTTTAAATAGTGGCAAAACCACACAGTGATGGCCTGTTAAGATTGCTGAAGGACTGTAGCATCTCCAGAGGGAAACCTGAGAACTAAGCCACCATTTAAAGAACCCAAAGTTTGGGATTATCTTCATTTTACTATCGTACAATAGATGTGAATGTGTAGTCTATACTAGCTCAGAATAACTCTTTCCCTTTAGTAGTATCAGGACATGAACATTTGTTGTCTGTTATTGCACCATTATAATAATAACTAAGACAGCTATGGAGGCTATTAAGTACCATATGTATTGAATCTAGTATGGCACTTGTAGCATTTAATGAGGCAGTAATCTGTTCCTTCATATCATGATTTTGTAGGTAGATTGCTCTAACCAACATGTCTTTATACTGTAATCTTTTTTTCACAAAAACTTTCCACAACGAAAAGCAGAACCTAGATATCTGTCATGGGTACTTCCCACAGAGCAAGCCATGTCACCTGGACTGATTCTTCTCCACATACATAATTCAAAGTTGAACATTGTAAAGAATAAGTACATGAACTGTTTAGTGACCTATTAAAAGGGAATAAGTTTGTGAGAAGCTTATAATAATTACTAGAGATATCTCATACCTTAAGATACTAACTTTAGGATTAAATATTGTGGACCTTCAATTGCAGGATCGTTTTTTATTACAGAATCTATCAGATGCTTTGTCATGGCAGAGGTCTAGAGAAGAATATCTTCTACACATCTTGCCCACCTTGCCCCTGCTTTTAGGTTCAGATACCAGATTTGAAGAGGGTCAGAATTTAGGGAATTTGTTTTGCCTGGATTCCAGTGGAGATGCATGAAGATAAACGTCACATAAACACGAAGTCATGAAAATCTCTGTAGTAGTCATGAACTTCTCTGTGGTACTTCATGGTCCCACATGAGAGTAAGGGTAAGAATGATTGTGATCCTTTCTCATTTCTCTCTTACCATAAGTAACAGTGAAAGAAAAACTATTCCTAACTCTTGTTCTAGATCAATGCTCTGTCAGCTTTTTTTCAGCCTTTTTTTTTTTTTTTAAAAACACAGGCCTCACTTACATAAGCATTTCAACTCCTTCAATATTAAATGAGTTGTCCTTACTTAATGGCGCAGCTGTATTCACCTCCAGACTCAGCATTGCCTTAAGCGGCTAAATATAGGGTAAACTAAATTTCAAGTTAGATTAAATTTTGTGTGTCAAGACAATCCATGAATGTATTCTCAGGCTGTCTCACATCCTACAAAGGCAGTTTCTGTATGTATTTTAGAGGTCACAGAAGATGGTCTCAAAAGCTCCAGTTCATTTCTCAACTTCGTTTTGATCATGCTGTATCAGTTTGGAGTTGCCCTCAAAGGTTTAAGGCTTAATAGCCTAGGACTGGCTCAAGGCTAGCAATGGTAGGATGTTTATTTCCATGCAGCTTCTGCTCTGTCTACAGGAGGTGTTGGCCTGTAGACCTTCAGTTAATAAGTTGAAAATCTTTGGCCATGATCCTTAGTGAGTGTGTCACCTGAAAAATCCAAGTTTGATCGTCTGTGATAATGAAGCCCGTAAAGGAGAGAGAGTAGCAGCTAAACAGTTGTTTCGATCTGAAGTGATTCACTTGTATGCTAGTGATCTGAATTCAGTTCAAGAACTGAATCAGGCGTTATTTCCATCTAAAGATTGTTTCTTCATAGGTCTCATAAAATGGGTTCACCATTTGAATTTTGAGGCAAATTCAGCAAATATCAGAAGCCTTAAGGACTGAAATTGTGGTTGAGAAGGTCAGCACATAGTGAAGGATATTAGAAGAGAAACAAATTTCTGAAATGGGAACTGTAAACATGCAGTGTATTCTAGATTCTTAGCCTTCTCATAGGTATATGGAGATTAATTTGATTTTATATTTTTTTAACTGCAGTGACTTTTGTACATTGACATTTAGGTGTAAGATCTGAGGGTTTTTTTTACATTACTGTATAGAAAGACATCAGATGGTATGAGAAAACAAAGCCTTTCATGTGAATACTTCAAAAAGTGAAAAAGAAGGAAAGCTAAAATTCAAGGCTTTCAAGAGAGATGAATTTCAGTGCATGACATATTTAAACTTGAGAAAGCGATGAAGGTGAATTTGTCTTTTTGTGTTAAGTTTTAATTCATTTATAGAAAGCTTTCTTCTCCTAGCTATAATGCTATGGATGACTTTGAAACAGGATATCAGTGCGTTAAGTCCCTGCATGAGTTCTGCTATAGGAATAGTTGTAATGTGAAAATGAAACATTTTCAGTGGTTCTTCCCTAGGGATTGTACTGGTAGACGTTAAAAGGCTATTGTTAATTTTTAAAAACTCCCTAAAGAAAAAAAAAATAAAAACCTTTTCAAAAAGTCTCTCTAGTATTATTTCTTAACATTTATGTGATAGAAGTATTACTGCCCTTTCCTGATTAAGTAGATGTTTGTTGTTGTTGTTGTTGAAAATGGGAGAATTGTCAAGTATGTGGTTTTAGAACCTATAAACTGTATGTTTAAGGACATGGGTTAGTCTAATTAAAGCTGCTCTGCTAAGCCATTCTACTAACTGCTGACATCTTCCAGACAGAACACGTAGATGTGAGTTTTGCGCTGCTTCAGTTCTTAGCGATATTTCCGAAAAAAACAGACTGAGATGTGCATTGAAGTGTTTTTGTCTGATGATTGTGATCCTTTGAACTCAACGTATTGGTTGCATTAAGAGGTTGCACCAGAAAGGGAGCTTTTGTGTGTATATGTGTATGTATATTATGAGTCTTATAAAGTCTGCATTTTTTTATTTGCCTGAATCTTTGCTTTTGGATTGCTAAGATGCCTCCATTTCTATAGTGAAATGTTGCCTATATTGACAGCATACACAGCTGTATGATGCTGCTGCTGATTGACTCTGCTTTTCTTTACTGTCTTTCAGCTGGTAGTGAGGAATTCAGGGAAGCAAGATCTTAGATTATTTTAACTGACACTTGGTGGAGACTCCATCCTCTTTCTAGACACTTCAGTATGATTTTAATATATTATTAAGGCATGAATTCTAGCTGAGATAAAATTCTATTTGTGTCTAATGGACCCTTTTTCTAGATATGAGAGAGGCATCCCTGGTTAAGTGGGGCTTATCCAATTACTGATCTCACTACAGATCTAATTTGCTTCTCTTTAAGTACTTCTGGATAACAACTGAGGCTAAACAGAATTCTTAAAAATAGTCCTTATATAACAGCTTTTAACAAAGAGCTAAAAAAAAAATTGGAAAATAATGATCAGCCTCCTAAGAGGAAATGCTAAATTAAAAGACCAAATCCAAATTGCGCAGGCACCATTGTACCAATGTGGGTTTTTTTAGGTCTAGTTTGTTAGGTTTTTATGAGGTCTTTGCCAGCATAGCAAGAAACAGACCACAAAACAAACCTGCTGTAATTGTATTACTCTTATTATTCACAGGAAGATGTGTATTTGCTAGGAGCATTGGAGTTAGGATTTTCTGTTGCACAGAAAGAATATAATTGTCCAAAGTCATTGATTTAATCTTTTGTGCATAAAGAACGCTTTCACGGAGCTGAAAATCCATCTAGAGTGATTTAAAGAGTTTTTTTATGGATGTGTAAGACTGTTACTCAATATTCTGCATGTTGCGGTGCCCTTTGAACTTGTACGTTAAACTTTTTATGTAACGCAGAACATATTTGGAATCAGTTCATGAAAACATGGATGTTTCTGTAGTTAAAAGTTGCAAAGATACTTGACACTAAGCATTATAGTACATTTCATTTTGGGCAGTGGCTTTTTAAAGAAGTCCCACCATAACAGATAATGCTGCTGGTGTAGTTCAAATATGACTTGTCACGCATTCCATTGTGAAGCATGGCATTTACTGCTTCACTTGCCATCTTAAGTTAAAAATGATTTTCTTTGCATTTGGAACAGTTTTGTCACTGCTGGTGTTGATATTTTTATTTATTTATTTATTTACTCTAGGTTGTGTCTCAAGTACTATTTACTTCAAAAGGAAAACTGATCAGCACAGGAAAGTCATCTGCTCTGACCATGATAGCAGGGAACTGGGTTTGCAGAGGTGCAGTCCTTTCCAGCCCTGGGACAACTTGTTAACATACAACTTGTTAAACATCTCATTAAATCAATTATGATGAAATATCAGTAGTGGCTTATTAAATGGCTAGATGGCCGAATCTCTTTCACAAGGGAATAATTTTCCACTTGTGAATTGTGTTTATTCTCTTTCATAATAGATTCAGTCTTCAGCTATCAAAATTAAAAGTTGTATACTGGGTAGTGGCTTTCCTTACTTGTATAGTTTCCTCTATGAGGAGGAAGCAGGCAGTTGTCCATTTGTACAAATTATTGCATATAGTATTGCATGTAGTTGCACGTAGTGGGGAGCACTTAGCCTTCCTTTTCCCTTGCTTCTTCTTTCTCCTCCTCTGTCTTACATGTCTTAGTAAAGACCAATGGAAATAGAACATTTTTCATAACTGCTATTTGAGTTGTATGCCTACACAGAACACAAAGTAACTACTGACATCTTTTAACTATACAGTATTAATAAATGATGGATTTCGTATTTAGTTAATTGACCATCAGCGCTATGACACTGTGCAATCAGTCTGTTTTAAGTATAGTAATTTGCAAATGACTGTATATCTATTATCTTGCAAAGCTCAAAAGATGCCTCTTTATATATGAGAAATTGTTCTCAAGTGCCTCAGAGCATCTTGGAGCCTGCCCAAAATGGGCAGGAAAGTGGTGGCACGACTTGTAGTACTGATAATGTGAAGCTCGTACTTGCAGCTGGCATCTGTGCAGAATTTTCAGACACAAACAAATAGGTATTTGGCCTTTTTTTTTATTATATTGAAATGTTTTATAGTTCGGTTGCTTTCCTGCAGTCTTCCTCCTGGAAAACAAATGGGCCCCATAATGTAGCAGGCTGTATGTGATCCAGAGAGCAAAACTCACTAATTCCTGTTGTGGTTCTAGCCCGCCCCTGGCTGCAGTCCACACTTCTTGAATCTGTTTGTGGTAGCACGGGCAGCACGTAGCTGTCCTGGAGCCCAGCAGTTGGCAAAAGGGGTCAGGGGTGGGAATGGGGCTGGGGCTGGGGCTGGGGCGGCCACAGGGCAGGGAAGGCGGTAAGGAGAAGTGAGGCAGGGAGTTGTCAATGTAATATAGATACTCCTGGTTTCATTGGAACCAGTCTTCAGGCTGTTTGAGACAAATGCTGGGTCTGTAACAGGCAAAAACAGACCTTTACCATGCCAGTGAAATCTGCTTTTCAGAGCCTTTCTTTCTACCTACTCAACGTTTATGGTAGGAAAATGTAATAAATCCAGAACTATGAAGGCAGGAAAGATAATTCACTTTAAAATATGGGAGGTTGGCTTCCTCTTGTTAACTCCAGCTGCTTCATAGATTTTTTGACTTTCTCTCTGACTCCTTGTCTTCCCTCCCAGTGCCTTGCTTACTTTGGGAACAAAGTTCCCTATTTCTCCCACTTGCATTCGCAAATTCCATTTGTTTTCTGCGGCTTTTTATTTTCTGTTTTCTGTCCACCATGGTTTCCTTTATGTCGTGTCTCTCTCGGCTCATCTTGGTGATCAGCCACTAGCTATTTTCTTTTCTGAGGGTCTGTCTGTCTTCTCCCATCCTCAAGCCAGTTGGAGGTAGACAGAATGAGGAAACGGAGTGTAAACATTTAAATGTACATATTTCTTTTTTGTCATTTCAACTTGAAACCCTTTTTCATGTTTTCCTTGAACCCCCAACATTAGAGGCATCTGAGAAGGAAACCTTTCCCTAAAAAGATGAACTTTTCTGTTTCTCAGGAAAAGTGTAACCCTTATCTGCTTCCAAGGAAAAGTAAGTTGAGAAACGGAAACAAATAGTCTTGAGGAAAGACTGTGACAAAGACGGGGAAATACATGAGGGGGCAAACACAGCTTCTCAAGGTCTACAGTTTGAGTCGGTGAGTCAAGATGTGCTCCAGGATGTGTTTCAGTCTTGGTGACCGGGGTGCAGAGCAAGCAAATGCCTGGAGTGCAAGCGTGTCGCGCTGCCTTCACGGTGGGACCTGCTGCAGAGCGCGCCGGAGTTGCCCGGGGCCTGGGGCAACTTACAGCCTTGCAAAAGGCTGGTGCTGGGTTTTGCAGTGAGTTTTGGATAAAGCAAGAAGATATTTCTGTGTGCGGGTTGTCATTTAAGTTGAGCTGTGTCTCCCCTCTTAAGGTTTTGCCTATACATTATACGGCCATTCCCTTCGCTAGCGCATTCTGCCCAGCGCTGCCCTTGGCCAGGCAGGTTTCGGGCTGTTGGGAGCCACCTAAAGCGCGGGCCAGCAGGGGTTGCTGTAGGAGTAGGAGATGGCGGAGATTTGCCGCCTCCCTTTTGGAGCAGCCCTGGGTGCGGGTTCGCTCCTGCGCCCTCCCGGCTGTGCCTGGGCTCCGCGGCAGCGGCCCAGCACAGAGCAGGCGTCCGTCCCTCACAGCCTGGTGTGTTTTGGATGTTCTTAAACTAAATAACTATGTTGCAATCACTGCAGTGCTAGAATTAACTTCATAATTCATATTTTGGCTCAGTACACTTTTTTTTTATATCTAAGGTTTTTATGCAGTTGGACAATGGCACTTGTACTACTTATTTCCAGATGCCCTTAGATTATTGTTTTAGTATCATTTGTCACTCGAAAACTTACTGGTTTCCTTCAGGACTGGGGTGTAATTGAATTGGGAATGATTAGTTACATCCTTTTGATTGAATGTTGTTTTTTTCCCTTAATTCCTCTGAAATCACCATTAGCTCTTTTGGCTGCAGTTCTGCATTCTGTTGAGGCAGAGCTACATTGTAAATCAATATCTTTTCAAAAAGACTGCTGTAAATTGCCTAGATAGCAGATGCACGGTTACTTTGGCTGCAATGCTGCTGCAGAGCCTGGATAGTCTGCCTTTCTGGGAACTCCACAGGCAAGTCCATCGTATATTTTAAAATATATGTGTGTATATCTTTTTAGAAAGAGCGTGGTATTGCTGGTGAAATTTAGACAGAGAAATATTATACCCTTGGTGCTCATCTGTACCTTTTATATTCCACTCCACTGGGATTATCCTGTCTTTAGGGATTTCTTTGTTTTCTGCTTTAGATTTCCCCCTTTCTTAGCTGTAGTACAGCCGTACCATTTCAGCTTGCTAGTGCAGAAAGATGTTGTGAATTCAGTTGCTGAATGAGCCCGGCCTGACTGCAAACACTATTGCTAGAGACATGTCAAAGAGTTGCCGGTGAATCTGACCTGATCGAGGCAACAGCAAAACGGTAAGATGGGGCTTGTTTAAATGTCTGGGATTAATTAAGTGCTGGGCTTTCCTGTTTAAACCTGAACCGTAGTTATCACATGCTTCCAACTTGAGCAGGATTCATTCTGTGCATGTCAGGGTGGGTTTTCTCTGGAATGCTTAAAATCCAGGCAGATGAAGGTGGTGGTTAGCTGGGAATGCCACATGAGACCTCGCGGCTTCCAGCCTTCCGAGACTCCCCGAAAACACTGGCTTCGGCTTGGAAATATCAGTGAAAAGGTAGGGGAAGGCTCACCAGAAATGTTTTCCTGATTAGGGCTTTGTATTTCTTTCTCGAGCAGCCTTATTTATTATTGTATAAGGAGGGTACTAGGAGCAATTTTTCCGATGCATGCTTGGCTGAATGCCCTCTGGGACGAGTGAGTGAAGGACGTGATCAGCCACTTTTTCATCTCTGCTAACAAGTCTGTGCACCTTGCTAGATCTGAATAAATGTTTTTATTCATTGCATATTCGCTTGCTGTAGGAAGATAAAATGATCCTTTATGAAATGCATATCCTCTGATGGAGGTCAGAATATTTTCCTTATTAACCTCTGTGATTATTTTATTTCTTTTACATGTTGTTTTTATTTTTAAAAAAAATAATGAGCTAATAATTTTAAGTTGTTGTTCTTGTATGCTTGTACAGAAGTGTGTAAGGTAGCAATTTAGATCTTAGTGGAATATTTCAGCATATATGAAAGCTAGGGCAGCAGCATGCCCATGAAAAGGGAGCAAGAGAAAAGCAGCAGTTATGATTGTAGAACATAGAAGGATTAAAATGTGGCTGTTGTATGAAATAATGTGAAATATTTTTATTGATCTAACTGACAGTTAGTGCATTTCAGTTGTACATCAAGCCATAGATTCATTTCAACAGAAACCTAGTGGAACCGAAGAGGGGAAAAAATCTATTTCAGCATATGTTCTAGCTTTTACAGGATACCAGCTGTGGTAGTAATTTAATGAAATATGCTTTTTGGTAGTACTAGATAAGGGTAAAAGGAGAGATTATTCATTCTAGGACAGCATGTTTATATTTTATGTAAGATATGAATTATAATCCAAGAAGAAATTAGTTGTATATCAATATGGGATCAAGCAATTAGGTTGGCAGCAATTTATATATTTTCTTTCTGTACTTGACAGCTGAGTTTATTTTCTTAGTCATAAAAGGGAGAAAATTTGTCCTACCTTGACTGTTTTCTGAATTTTTTTATTATTGTTTCATTGGAACTACTTATTGCTTAGAAAGCATATTCTTTTCTAAACGCATGGCACTATATACTGCAATGTAAGTTACGTGAAGTAGGCTGCTTCATACTGCAAAACTTGATTTGCCTAGTTTTATCTCAGAAAGTAGAGTGGGTTTTTTTTCTAACTCAAGGATAGCCTCAGCTGTTTCTATTACAATAATTACATCAGCCGCAAGCTGTTTTTGGTAGAGGATTTCCTTTGCTTATATTGTTGTGCCTATTCTTAATACATTGCAAACCTTCAATGCATTTGTCATTGTTTAAAACACTGAGGTAATCCAACCATTTGTGGCTACATTTGCATTGTATGAGGAATGAAAGTCCAGAAACTCATACATGCATGAGACTTTTAAAGCAATTTTTAAAATATTGTATTTACTTGTGATATTTTTGTCATTACATATATATGTGAGTGTTGTCACTTCTGTCAGCTTTCTTAAAGAGTTTTTTCCTCCCAAATCTAAAACTACCAGTTCATTTATTGTGTTATTACTGTATTCATTTTATGTATGTTATTCATTTTATTTGTTTAAGCATAAGAAATCAATAATGCTTTGGAACTTTTTCTATGGATATAATTTAATTTTTTTTATGCTATAATTAACCACTGATTCCAAATTAATTGGGGAAGAATTATGTATAATGTGCAGAACTTGGCCAAAAGTTCAGAATGCTGTTGGGAAATGTAAGAAATATGTCATTTAATAGGCAGGCAATTAGCTGAACACTCTTAAGATGACGGTCTTCAACATGCAGATCAGTTTTGTGGTGAGGATGACTTTTGTTACAGAAGGGGATAAGAAATTACCCTAGGCATGAATGTGTGTGAGATGCTCCTTGATGTCTCTGACTGCAGATAGGAAGAACTTCAAAAAGAGCTGAGGAAAGTTAATGTTGTGTCTCACTGGCCAGGAAGTTAGCTAGCCTTTGGGAGTCTTAAAATTCATGAAAAGAGTAGTCAGATGACCGTTCTTTCCATCTGTTTGGCTGTGTAAATGTTAAAGCAAAGTGAAACAAAACCACTAGCTTTTATCACTTGTGTTTTGATTTTTTTTTTCCTACAGCTGTAGGCTTGGATGGGCTATTTAAAAGGTTGCCCTGCCAGTTACTTCCCACGCAAATAGGTATTTTCTCTCTGGCAGGCAATTCTGGTGGCTTGGAGAGACCCTGTAGACAAGCAAATTGATAGTACTATTAAAAGGGTTTGTGATTACCCTGCTGTGCAAATATCCATAGTCAATCACTATTGCAGTTGGCTTGGGCAGTGCCAGAATGAGTCACAGGGCTCCAGCGGGAGCCCAGCTGCCGGAGCTGAGCGATGATTTTGCTGGGGAGAGGCCTTAAGAGGAGGGTGAGCCCCAGGGTGGGGAGGTTGTGGGCAGGTAGGGATGTGTGTGCAGGACTGGGGTGCCCCTTAAAGAGTGTGGGAGCTGCAGAGCCACCTGCTTTGTCGCAGGACTGACCCCCTTTTTCCCTTTGGGGAAGTCTTTGCAAGGTGAAAATATGTGGCTGTCAGGCAGGCCTGTGTCTGCTTTGTGAGTTTGATTTGATATTGCCTGTATTGGAATTTCCACCAAGTACATGTCTTCCTAAAATGTTTCAGGTGCTCTTGCAATGATAACTGTATCTTACCAAACATACTGAAATGAAGGAGAGTATCCTGGCAAGTCTGAATTGAAACAGTGGAAACCCTGAGATACCAGGGAGCTCCAAAGCCTGTTTCTGAACTGAAAGAAAACCTAATTGCTGCTCTTAAATCAAGAGGCAAAGGTTAAATGTTCTGTTTTCTGAGCTTGAATTTCCTTAGGTAGGTCTGGATTGGCTTGTGGCATCTTTGGCAGGTTTTTCTTTTGACAGAGAGACATGAAGGTATGTGATGGGAGAGCTGCTGGGTTAAGTAATAGATTCTTGAGGACTGTTATTTTCCTGCGCTCACAATGTTAATGTCAGAGCAGCTTCTCCCTTAGAGCAGCATCTCCGTCTGTTGCGACAAGCGTCCTTCACATACATTACTTCTGTGGGTTGATATAGGTTGGGGGGTGTTTGTTGTATCCTGTCAAAGTTACTGGTCGTATGCATCTCTTTCAAGCATGGCATATTTTCCTTGACATTTTCCACGTTATTCCCTAATAAAAGCATAGCTATACTTTACACTGCATTTAGCCAGTAGTGAAAAAATAGTTTAACTAATGTATTTACTACATCTTGAATACAGAGGATGGTTTTTGTATTGTTAAGATCTTTGTATCAACAGCATGAACAGATCATTTTATCTTTATAAAGGAAGTGGTTGGGCTTTTTCTTCTTTTGCTAGAGCCTTGGAGTAGTATTGTGATTTTATTCTTTTGTGTATCATGTTTTTGTGTAGATGGACTTTCTCTGAAGTTCTTGTGTCAAATCAGGGCTGGCCTAGAATCAGGCATTTTTACCTCTTCATTGGCTTTCTGTCTGTTGGTGCACTGGTTAGAAATGGTATGGAAATTTGGGGTTTTGTTTTGCAAACATTTCACATTTGTGGAGAGAATTTCCCTAACTTTATGCTACAGTAGAATTTGCTGTTTTATCCCAGTGTCTGTGAGACCAATTGCAGCTTCTGACTGGGAAAATAGTGTGATAAAGTTAAGCTGGGTGTTACAGAAGTTTAAAGTAATCAGAGCTAGTAACAAATATCAAATCAGCAAGCTTTTAAACCACTCTGTATTATTCCGTCCTAAAAATTTGATAGGATTTTATATTGGTTACTTTTCAGTTGCGCTATGCAGAACGTTTGTAATTCCATTAAGTGTTACACAATTTACCTAAAGGGGAAAGTACCCAATGTTGCCAATTGAGCAGTAAGTGAACAAAACCAGTAGAAATAAGCATAATGCCTGTTTATGTATTGTGAAAGCTCAGCTTCATTTAATTAATTTCTGATGCTTCTTATCCTGCTGGCTTAGTATGTTTTAATATGAGCTGTCCCAACCTATTAAATCTTTGTGTAATGCAAAGAAAAAAAAAAAACCACCTTGTCCAGACTTGACTGCAATTTTGTTTTAATGAACAAGTATGTTCTGTTGATGAATATCGGGTATAGAAATGCCATTTTTAATCTTATAAACAAGAGATGCCTTGGAAAGGGTAGTGGTGGGGGGAGGTTGTCAGATTTTGTTGCCGCTAGGGAAGCGGTGGAACTGTCGCTCAAACCGTTGATGTTGCCCTGTATTTGGCAAAGTATTTCAGATACATAAGAGGATATAATTACAAAATGCAATTATACTGCCAAGAGGGGCATAGCCTGGTGGGAAAAAACACACAAAATACCTGCTGTCCGTCTCAGTTTTGTGAAACATTTTAAGCAGAAACTTAATGTAGGGAAAGGATGGAGGACTCGGACTTCTTACCAATGTTTTAACTTTAGACATGTTTTTTGATCAGTTTGACTCTTGGAAGTAGTTGCTTGCTGAAAGCAGGAATTTACTCAGAATGAACTCAGCTTTGGAGGTGCAGGTTACTACCAGCTCCAGAAGGCTCTCCTGTTTGGTAGTGCTACAGGTTTTCCTTAGAATTGATTTGAGTGAAGTCATAAATCTACTGTAGCACATGGTTTTCCATGAACACATTAAAAGTAGCAGCAGTGATTGTAAGTTTTCCATTGAAATACCTTATTTTTTGAAGATTGAGCATTACCACTGTGCCAGAGAAATTGTCTTATAAAATTACAGTTGTCCTTGCTAATGTTGAGCTCTTCTCATTGTCATCTTGAAACTCTTCTTTTTACGTTTGGCACATCTTTACCATAAAATATTAACCATAATGTTTCTTATATTTTGAATAGTTTGGTATGCTACAATTTTTATTGCAGCCCCAACAGAATCCATAGCTATGGGTCACAGTAAGTTTGCAGAGATTTCAGGCATTTTCCAGTGTAGCATATTATATATAGAGGCCAGTTTTATTATGCTTTCTTACACCTTTTTGCTTGGAAACTCTCTTATGCTAATTCAAGTTTGACAGATCTGCAAAAGCTGTTGGAAAATTCCTTTAAGATGTTTTATTCAAGCTATGTACAGTTCTGCAGCCAAGTCATTTAACTGATGGAATAAAAAAGGTACCAAAAAAAAAGTCAGGTGTATGTGAGATCGAAACACAGATGAGGACTCTCTTCATTTAGTTGTTTGTGAAGCTGAGCTTGTCATCCTCGTGCAAACTTGAGCTTTCATAAAAGGAAAATGTTGGCAGAAAGTTGCAAAAGGTTGTTACTGAGATTTATAGAAGCCTCAGTAGGAATACAGGTTACTAGGATTTCTGGAGCATGCTCACACAGGACAATAATGACAATGTTTTCACTCTTTTGCTGTCTTTACTGTTATACTGTGCTGATTTGATCGAGGATACCTTGTGAAACGCAGTTGCTCAGAAGGCAACGCGTCGGGGAGCAGATCCGAAATGGCTCGGGGAGCTTATCTGCCTGTGACACGGCTCTGCCTTGGAAGCTGCATTTCTCAAGCTGCGAGGTTCTGACCTCGGGCAGGAAGCACGTACAAGCAGGAGAGATTTCTTTCTTGGAGCTGCAATGAAACTTGGAAATGTAGCAGCTGAATGAAATGAAGAACACCATTACCTAAAGCTTCCTCTAGCTTTAGGTGAAGAGAGTAAGAAGATAGTAAGTAAATAAAAATACTTATAAAGGAATTGGTCTGAAGGAAGAAAGAAGCAGCAAACTGATTTGCCATTTTAGCTTTGATGTTTTTTGTGAGGCACTTTTTTAGAATCTGATGAAAATATGTGAGACCTCCATTGATTTATAGTTGACTGTATAGCAAACTACCTTAGTGCAATAAAGTTTGTTGTCATGGTTTACAAAGGCTGTTTGGAAAAGCATTATATCTGCAAATACATATATTTTGCAAAGATTATTCTGGTTTCCATTTTGGTATGTGAGACCTTGATGATTGCCATAGGTCAAGAAGTTGCTAGGACAGGCCAAGAGGAGCCTAAAGGTAAGACCAGTTTTTCAGGTGTTTGAGTTGTTTACTGTTTATTTCCCTAAAACCCTTACTGACACAGCCTCAGATTTTAGCAAAAATGAATATTTTGCTGTTGTTCCCTGGAAGATTTCTTGTGCTAGAATGTGGTAGTGGGAAGATTTACTGCATTATGGAAATATCTTTCATTACTTCATGGCCAGAGGGGAGTGTTGGAGGAGAGAATAAAAATACAAACCTGTAAGCTCAGAAAGGCTTAATATAATGTTAATACAAAGCTACTAATCGTGCATTTATGTGAGGAAAACTGTCTAAACTTGCATTGGCACATGTAGCCATCTGTTGGAGCAGGAGGCTGATACAGGAAAGGGGTTGAAAATATTTTTTAATCCTTATTTTTAAATGCTGTTCATATGGTTACAGAGGAGGATAGACAACAGATAGAAGTGAGTAACTAAGTAAAAGAATATAGAAACCACCTGTCACGGTTTCATGGGAGGCAGTTTATCTGCAGACACTTCTTCAGGATCCTGCTGGCAGCTGAGGAGCCTTTGGCAGGTCACGGCAAGACGTGTCTTCCATCCCGATGCCTCTGCTTATCAACCTGCTGGGTTAAGTGGAGGAGAACCCTCCTGCTTTTGGACACCATAAAGGGTGTACTTGGTTAATGGAAGCAGCAGCCCAAATATAAGATGAAAAGCTAATGCAGTAATACGCTGGTTACTTTGTAATAGAGCTGGACATCAGGCAAGTGAAAGGAAAAAATCATTTGCCAGTCTAAGCAATACTGTTGGGGGATTTTGCAGTACAGAAATAGAGCAAAACTCCCTGATAGATCAGCTGTGTTAAGTTTCTGTCTCTTTTTATGCATGTTCCTTGCGTGACCTTTAGCTGGGACCCTGTCCTCAAGCGACTCCTCCTGACTGCTGTTGCTGCAGAGCAGGATTTTGGTTTGGAGACATGGGAGGGGGATTTATACACCCCAAATCCAGTCAGAATTCTCTTCAGAGTCATACTTTCCCTCCTATGAGGAGAACATCAATTCTAGTAGACAGAAAGCTCACATTTCTGAAACTGCGGCAATACCAATGTAAAGATTATTAATTTTAGAAATTCTCAGCTCTGCCTTGCCACATCCAAGAGACCCAAAATCATGTGCAGTAATTCCTGACTCCCAGGATTGTGCTTGGTCCAGTAATTGTGCTGAATTTTATGTACTAATTAAACAGGCTTTGGGGAAGACAAATTTTTCAAGCACTGACTATGAAGAGTTGTAGTGTAATACCTAATTTTACCTTGATTCAGGTGTTGAAACTTCTTTTTAGATGTGCAGTCTTGGGCTTCCCACTTCAGGTCAGGCCCTTATACGCAAGTGAATTGTTTCTCACTGGGCGATTCAGCTCAGACATTAAATCTGCTTCCTGAGTTCAGTGTTTTAGACAAACAGAGAGAATTAATGTCAGAACTTGCAGTGTAAGAACACTTCCATCTGGCAGTTCTACGACCTTTTTATATTTGTCTTCTTCCATATGACAAGGACAGTTGGCTTAACATCAGCTTTAACTTCTAAAATAAAATGGCCATTTTGGGAATAAGCCTTTGAAACAGGCTGTGAGAGATTCGTGAGAATAAGTTTGTGCTCAGTACAGCAAGTATAATAAGGTATTATTGGTTTTCCCTTTCAGTCTTAAGTCTGCTTCCCGTTGTGTTTGCCACTTCCCAGCAAGCATCATATCCACAGAAAGCTGAACAAATAAAACTGAGCCTGCTCATTACAGGTGTTGGATACAGCTGAGCCTGCTGCCCACACAAATTAAAGCAGGTTACCACACAGATAGTTTCTTTTTCTTTCTTTTTCTATTTTACTGAAGTTCTCCAGCTGGTCTTTTTAGCTGTGCTCATCAAATGTTCCAACCAAAGAGCTGGTACATCTGTTTACAGGGAAGGGTGAGCATTGAGGGACATCACTTGGAGCCTTCCTGGGCCGCTTGTTCCAGTAGGAAATATGACCCTGCTGACATCTTCTAGCATTACATGCTGCTACACCGCTCACAGTCTGAGCTGGTCCCTTATCTCATCACTCATCTTGATCTCACTTGATCTCTTCCTGTAGCAGCCCCCCTGCTTTCCCAACACGTAAACTCTCCTCTTGATCCGTTATTTCTCCATGTGGGCACAGCGTCCTCCGTGGCAGCTGCCGCTGGCCCATCCTCTCCGTGGAGCTGGCGGCTCCAGGGCTGCTGCCGGCCCCTGGGGCTGTGACAAGACGGATCCGTCCTAGTGCTTTGTTCTCCAAAGAGAATAACTGTCAGGATTGCCCGTTCTGGGTTTATTTTGAATAAAACTACTTATAATACTCCAAAAGATTCCCAGATTATGTTTACCTGGTAGAGAATTTGAAATTTCAGCACCGCTGGAATCTGCCTCTTATTTCCCTGGTACTCAATTTCCATGGTACCAAAGTGCACTAGAAAATAAAATATTTAGAAAAGGTAGTAGAAACTCATATCCAGATAGGATTCTTTTTCAATGAAAATTAATGCCAGCCTTATGCTCTCCAGCTCTTCTGCTGTTTGGTTACTTGACCATTGCTGTTTTTTGGTTTTTGTTCCCTCCCCCCCCCGCCCTTTTTTTAACCCTGTCAGCTAAATGCAAGTGCTAAGTCTTATTCTCTGCAATAATGAGATTGTTGTGCTATCTTGCAGAGGGATTTGGTTCTACAAATTATAATCTGTATCTTTATAACATGTCACTTTAAAAGCCCTAGTGCTTTACAAAATTAATTAGTGCTCCCACTTTTTCCTTGTGGTAAGGGCAGGAACATTATTCTCATTTTTATCAACAGAATTATGGATTCGGAGAGAGGTTAAGTGACTTCTTGCCCTCAAGACATTCTGCGTTTTTTTTTTTAACCTTTTCCTCATAGGGTTAGCTTGGATTTCTCTATATTGGGTTTTTTCATACTTCTGGAACAGTTGTGAGAATTGAGATGTTTTGATTTATCAGTAAGAAGTTTGGGTGTTTGCTCTGCTCTTTATCCAATTGACTGCTTTTTCTAGGATGTACGCAGTGGGAATGACCAATAAAGAAGCACCAAAATATGGATGACTGTTTTGTTTATGTTCGTCCTACGTACTGGATGACCAAAGTGACATTGCTTCAGTTTTGCAGAAGTTGGATAAAACATTTAATGAGACTTCCTAAAATATATTGTGAGTTTTAAAGTAGTATTTCTTTGTACTTCATAAACATTGATTGATTTTGTTTCTCCTGTGTGGTAGGATGCTCTGTCTGTCATGCCAAAGTTTAAGAAAAGCTTGTTCTTTTTTACTGGAGAAATCTTTATTCTTATGAATAAATTCCACTGATATGGGACATGTTTTTTACTAAGTTTAGGTGGTTAAGATAGTTAATTCAAAAGGCATTGATGACTGTTATTAAATTTATGAACCATAAGGACTATAAATTACTTGCATCTTTTAAGTGATTGCTTTCATTCTGTGCATGCTATAGGTACGACCTTGGGTTAAGTAGCAAAGATTCAGCAGTCTTGACTTTAGGAATCCTATTAGGAAGCTCCTCTTCAATGTGGGCAAAAATAACAGGAAAAAAGGGGGAGTTGAAGCAATATCATGATAATTTAACTTGATATATATATATATATATATATATATATATAAAACATTAATTCCAGATGAAAAATGGGGAATAGTGTTTGAGGTGGCATAAGATATATCAAAGATGCATCTTATCTACCTTTAAACATGATTCTGTAAACTGTCACGCTGCTTTGAATTTTTTATGGTGGACTTTATGCATGGTGCAAAAATACACTTTTGAGTTCAGGCTCTTGTGATCAACTGTAGAACTTCATCAGTGATTATTTATTTGGGAAGAAAAGTTGTCTATTTGCAGACATTATAGTCTTGAGCTATGATAAATACTGTAAGGCTGAGGTGAGGCTGTAAGAAACTGTAGGCTGGGGAGCCTTACTGATGTCACGATGACTAAGCCTGTTTATCCTAGAGCAGCTTCGGATCTCCTCAAACTGATTGCAGGACTGAGTAGGATGAGAGGAAAACAGGCTGTCCCAGCTGTTTTGCTGTCTACTGTGCATCATCTTCAGAGCCTGATCAGCAAGGAAGGAAGCAGAAGAGTGTGATCTATGCTGTGGGGTTTCTTTGTGGTTATGAAATTGGGGAGTATAAAGTGCATCATTATTATTTTTTGTTCTAGGTAGATGGTGATAGTTCTTCTTATTTTAAAAGGAACTAAAGAAAATCACAGAGAGAAATACCAGAAAATGCTTTAAAAACAGAGGGTACTAAGTTTTGTGAGTCTGCTTTTTTATTTTGCTTTATATTGGCAGAGACTATAACAGCCTAAGTAACGCTGGAACTGACATGCCTGTTTTGATTTGCTATATGAAACTTTCTTTCTCTGTTTCTGCCAAAAGTAAAGAAAAAGCACTTAATACTATAGCAAGGTGAGTCTTTGGGTTGCATGTTTTAAGCATCAGATATGACTTCTCTTATCATCTATTTTTGTCTTACCTGTTTAACCAAAAATGGGTAAATAACTGCAGAACAAAATTAAAAAGCAGGTACATTTCAGGCATCTGGGTGTGCAGAATGAAGGAGCTATGAGGGGCGGATCTGACGACTGCCTGGAATATTGTGCTGCTTGACAGCAGAAGCAAAGCCACAAGAGGAAACAACCTGGGACTTTACATTAGGGACCCTTACGTAAGGAAGATAATTGACGGGATGTTCATAGAGAATTAAATCTTGTTGACTGCACCTAGGTTGACGTGTGTGTGTGTGTGTGTGTGTGTGTGTATGTGTGTGTGTGTATATATATAAATATATATACGTATTTTTTTTCCAAAGCAGAGTTCTAGGGCACTTAACTATTAGTACTGCTGCTTTACTGGGTGGGGACTGGATAGGAACATTTCTATTTGCAAGTTAAATATTTTCCCATAATCATTCAAATCCTTGGATAGTTTGAGTGTTGCTTTGGAACTGATGGAAAGATGCTTTTCCAAACACTAGCTTAGACATGAGGAGCGGGTTACTGTAGGTCTGCACTGTTTCCTGAGGAGAGGAGCACGACTCCTTCCAAAGGGTGATACTCAGCACTGGACTTTAGAGGTTCCAGTGTCTTGGTCTGGAAATTGAAGTAGAGATTTAAGGGATTAAGCTCTTGTATGTACAAATTGTTTGTATGAATAACCTATAGATAACTGCCTCTCTTTTCTTACCTCATTTTTTCCCTCCCCCCACTACTGTAGGTGTCATTTTTGGGGTATTAAGTCTGCTTCTGCAGCTGTTCTTGCTGACTGCTGTTTTCCATCATTTTCCTCTGAAGTTGCTGTGATTCCTGCCAGGCGGGGATTTCAGTGATAGGAAATAGATGTAGCCTCTTTTCCATTTAATGTTTTGAGCAGTTTAACTTACCCAAGGTGGGAGGCAGTGAATCAGACAGCGACTTTCTTGAGCCTTTTTATGCATTGTTGAGAAGGAGAGTCATGTCTGCTCAAGCACTCGTATGACGGAGGGTTCTGGCATGTAGCCTCTTACACTTGTAATAATCTATAGCTATTAAAAGTGTTAAATTAATTGGCCTTTTGCTTATCCAATTTCCTCTAAAAAAGAGAGAGTAAACCAAGAAAGGATTCCTCTGTTCCCCAAAGTTATTAGATCTGCTGGCAGAAATATCTATTCTGAAAGATAAACAAAGAAAGAATTTCTCTGTTCCCCAAAGTTATTAGATCTACTGGCAGAAATATCTGTTCTGAAAGTGATAACAGTGACTTCATTTCATCTGTTTTAAAAGCCAACTATTTTTCTGGAGTAGTTCATAGCGCTGAGAGTGAATTGCATAGCACTGCTGGAACCTTTGCTTTGCATGTAGTTTTGGGGGTGGGCTGGGGAGAGAATTACCAAATCATTGTAGCTTCCTAAAGGAAAAGAAAAAAATAACTTCATGTCAGTGTACCTTAATGTTTTCTTCTATGATGATTTAAACTGAAAAAGCAGTTATTCATTAGTAATTAAAACTGCCTAAAGGCGTATGCTGTTTGCTAGATAGTCCTTTTCATGGCTATGAACCTGTGTCTGTTGTGACAAATTCTGTGCTTTATTTGGAAAACGGTCCTTAATCTCTCATGCAAAAAGAAAATTGCAAAGAAGAAGCTGGGAGGCTTTGGTAGACTTCTGGCTACCAGCAAGGAGCTAACAGGAGGTAGGCGGTGATCTACTCCTCTAAAAGCATCCAGCATCTGAGCTTAAGTATCTGTATATATCATTTAGGAATCCATCTGTTAAGCAGTAAAGGGAAAAAGGACACTTAAAAGGCCAAACTAATGTAATATGAAAGTTCAGAGCTGTACTGTTCCTCACTGTGATCTGGTCATCCCAGTTGAATGTTATGTGCAAGATCTCCACACTACCTTGCGTGTTGGTATTGCTCAATGTGTTGTGCCTTAGCTGCATAAGAAGTTACTGTAAAATCAGTTGTAGCACTAGCTGCAGCATGAGCGTGGCAGGGCTGTGCAGTGCGTGCCCAGCGGCAGGAAAAGCAAGGTTGTGTGGAAGGTTAGTGCTGGCTGGAGGAGAGACAACTGAGATTACCCTGTGTTAATGCGATCTTGTGGGGGGTAATTTTGAACTTAGAGCCAATACTCAGTGCTGATGTTTCAGATCTGTTCCTTTCAGATTTTACAGGGCAAAGTTGCAGTCTTAAGTTTGACTTTGCCTAGCAATGAAAGAAGGTGTGGTAAAAGTAGCAGTTAAACACCATTTCCCGTCAGAGTTAAGATAGGTGGCTTGGAAATGAGAACCACTGGCTGTGCTGGTTTCCCAATGTGTCATGGTCAGTGGTCACTAAGGGAGAATATTTTATTGATGTCATTGGGTTGTTGATACCCGGGAGTGGCCCTCGGTGACGATGGAGGACCCGGTGTCTCCGTCCGCATGTCTCTGCTGTCCCTGTTGCTGGTGGCCGGTCACAGTGGCCAGCCGGGGTCCGAGCGCTTCCCGGGGATGCGTCAGCGGCGAGAAGGGGACTGGCTGGTGTGTGTTTTGCTTTTAGTCATTTGAAAGTTTGCAGCTGGCTGCAGTTAGAAGGTTGTTCGGAGATTTTTTTTTTTTTTTTATCCTACTCTAGTGACCTGCAGGTGAAAGTGCGTCCCCTCGATATCTAATTCCAACGTATTTCTGCTTGTGCTAGGGAGATGATCGGTAATAACTGACAGGTTGCAAACCTGTGGGTAGCTGTTTTATTGTTTTATTTATTTTTTAATGCAACGCTTGCTTAGCCCATGTTTGTTAGACATGGAGATGAGTTTTCCAGTGGAAAAAAAACAAGCAGCAGCAATCACAGCATCATTATCTCTGGTGTATTTATAGCTGCAGATTGCAAACATGCACCAGGCTACAGGTGGCCTCTGGTAATTTGAAAGGAAGACAAGTACAGCTGGTGAACCTTTTCCCCTGGTATTCTGCCCCTGTTTTCTGGATCATAAGATCCTGGAAACCAAGGGATACTTCTCATTTACTCTCTTGTTTCTATAGGTGTTGATAAAGCAAGATGAAAGGGTTGCTATATTACATAATGTCAAAACATCTTGGTTGATAAGCAAGCATTATATGAGCATGTGTGTAAGTTGTTGGAGGGGGAAAAAGAAATATTCATTTTGCAAGAAGGCTAATTAAAAAATCTCTATGCAACAATTCTTTTTCCTTTGGAAGTAACTGAAATACACGAGAATTATGTAATTGCTTTAATTTTGGCTACAGGGGCTCATTTGGAATGAAGAGGGCTTGTTCCTTGTCTCAGTTAAGCATTGGCTGGGTTGGAGAGAGCACTGTCATAAGAAGAAATGGGGACCCCTGTAAAGCCTGCTTGCTAATGCTAGGAATGAACCTCAATTCCAGGTGAACTCCTGTATGGCAGTCTAGCCACATGGCACTGTGCTGCAAATGTACTTTGGTTATTCCAAGTACGGCAGAAATCCTTGATCCATTGTTGCAGTGGATCTTTAAAACCACCCCACAGCAAAAACGCCAGGTAGAGTTACCTGGTACTTCTAGGAACAGTTGGAATAAATTGGATTTCAAGGTGCAGAATTCCACACAGGAAACTGCAAAGAATAATTTATTGGAACAGGCTTGTGTTGGAGGTTCCTTGAGTTATGGGAGAAGAGCCCTGTTTAAATACTCGTATTAACACAGTTGTCTGATTTTTGACCTGTTTTATGACAGCAAGTTTTCAAAGATGCTGTGACTGTATGTGCATAAATGGAACATTATGTTTGCTTAATTGTATGTATGTGAATAATACAGTTGATAGCAAATTAGTACTTTCTATCCTTAAATACTTGCAAATATCTTTGAGAAAATATATTGTGGGTTCTTTTGATTTGCCTTATGATTTAAGGAGCCTCTAGGGTCTGCTTGCATCACAATTTATAGCTTTTCCCTGTAGCCATGAGAGCTAAAAATATTCCTCCTCTTCCCTAGCAAAAGCTAAGTCTCTAATGCCTGAATAGAGAAGCAGAGGCTCCAGCAAAAGAAAAAAATAAAGAAAAAAGGAACCCTACAACTGGATGGTTTTAATAAATGTCTTATAAATTAGAATATGCTAAGACAAACTATATGAAACTGTGTAGCTGGCATATGCCCACTTTCTATTCTGCTCTTTTCTTTTGAACGAGCATTATTCGTGTTTTGGTAGATAAGGAAGTGAGTTGTAGATTTTGTAGTTTGGCAGAATCATGTTTTGCAGTAAGGAAGAAATGAACTACTGTGCTTTAGTATGCTGTTCAGCTGTGCTCTCACATTTCAGAGCCTGGGAACTGATTTACTGATTTGATTTTCTGGGACATATGGTGATAATAACAATAACACTGTATAAGCATTATTTAAAAAATACAATAATACACTCTTATTGTTTTTTTTCCTCGCAGGCCAGCTCTGAAGTTCACACACAAAATACCATCATTTATTTAAGTTTAGTCTCATCCAATTTTAAACAATGGAAATCAATACTTCTTGCAGATATCAGTCACTAGGTGGGAGAAAGCAGTGAAGTGGCACTGTTGTAAAGAACAGACTGTAGATGCTGAGAGAAAATGCACACGTGTATGAATTCTATGCAGGCTCCTCTTCTGTCTTTCGGGATCTTTCAGTACATCGTACCAGTGTGTGCTTTTTATTGATACCACTGTTAGTGGGTGTTCACCATATAAAATACATATCTAGCTTGCAGTCATAAAATTGAAATAGAGAATGAATTCTTATGAAATTCCGTGCCTTTTTTTGATGCTGAAATGTGGAGTGCTATGCACTCTAAGCCTGTAAAACCGTCAATGAATACTGTTTTTTTTTCCCTTTCAGATATGTGTCACAAAGATGTCTACACGGAACTGCCAGGGAATGGATTCAGTGATCAAACCTCTGGATACAATTCCTGAGGATAAAAAAGTTAGGGTTCAGAGGACACAGAGTAGTTTTGATCCATTTGAGAAGCCAACTAATCAAGTGAAGAGGGTTCATTCGGAGAACAATGCTTGCATCAACTTCAAAACGTCGTCTGCAGGGAAGGAATCACCTAAAGTTAGACGGCATTCCAGCCCCAGCTCCGTAAGTTCATAACACCTCCATCCGCTTGTGTACTAGATGATGGAATAAACAGCACTGAATACATGTTTTCTCCCTTACAAAGGAATACTTAAAGCAAGAAGTTTATACCTGCTACTAAAAGTGTTTTACATATATATTTGTAGTGTTTTGCTGTAAGATACAAAGTATGTGTGGATATACATATATACACATATACGTGTGTGTATAAAATATGAAAATAAAATCTGGAAGAGGAATATACTTTGAGATTCCTCTTGGATAGTAGCTAGTGTATCTCATAAGCATTTTGCAGTCTTGCATCTCTTAAGGCATTACAGCTTCTACATGTCTATGATGCATATTTTGCAGAGGATTGCTTATTTATAAAGGGGAAATTTAGGAAACTGTGTGAGTTGCTCCTTCAATTTTTAGATTTAAGTTTTAGAAAAACTTCAAATCAAATAACATATGACAGATTTTATTTTCATTTTAAAATTTTAAAATTAAATTTAAAATAATAAAAAAGTGGGGTTTTTATCTTGGCAGAATTGGTGTATGTGTGTACACAAAATCAACTGAGAAAGGATTGGTGATACATTACCTTTTTTTTTTATTTTAGTATTTTGATAAAAGACTAAATAAAATGTCATAGCTTTTATGAATAAAGCCCAAACAGATTTTCCCCAAGAGACCTTCAAAGTTATTGAAAAACTCCTTCTGTTATGCTTTGGCAGGAAAAATCCATAATAATGTGACCTTTGAGCTGAAGATTACAGATCTAAGCAGAATGCATATAATACTTCAGATTTTACTTGGCATGAAAATATCTTAAAAGGTTGATTGTCTCTTCTTCCCACTTTGTCCCCCCCATCTTATAGACATCATCTGCCCCCTGTTCAGAAGTTTGACTAAATTCTGTCCAACTATTAAAAAGGAATGCCAAAAGTTTGTTTTCTATAGATGAGCTTTGTTTAACCCATGTGAACTAACAGATAAGATGTCATGCCTCCAAGGGACTGTCCTTTGTAGAAAAGGTTGCATTTTAAAATGTAACCATCTGTAGAAAAAATAAATTTGCTTTTCCATCATCACGTTATGCTATATATTTGCTGCCAAAGATGTCTCCTGCATGTTCCAGATCAATCCATAACAAAGAGTTCTGCAGGAATGGTGAACAGCTAGAAAGCCATTGCAATCCCCAAGGCAGAGGTGTTTTTTCTTGGGTTGTTTTAGAGGGAGTTGTCTGATGCAGGCACTTCAGCCCCTGTGTGTTCACTGCTCTCCATGTTATTCAGACCATGGCTATTTATTTTCTTATTAACATGCTCTAAAAACTTGGGTCTTTATAGAAGATGAAAAGTTTGATACAAGCCTGATGGTGCCTGATACAATTTGCACCTTTTTTTTTTTTTTACTTGCATGTGATGCCTGTTAATTATTTGGCATCACAATTAATTTAAATTAATTTGCTACTTAAATTTGTGTGGTTTTTTTTTCCCTTTTGTGGCATTAGCTCATTTCCCATCGCTGCTGTTTTTGTCTCGTTCCCCTTAGAAACTATTACTGATTTCAGTGAATGCTTCACATTCTTCTTTTCTATTAAAGCTGGAAGCTTTTATTTGCTTTTGCTTCCAAGATTTTGAAGCAGACTTATTTTGACACCTTTACCCGAAGTCTTGCTCCTCTTTCCCAGAGGGCCCATGCAGTCTCCAAGGATCCCCGTGTTTTCCCACGTAAATGATATTAATGCTTCCTTGGCTTGCAGGCGGATGGCTAGAGCCCGAGCGTAACCAGCAGCTTTGCTGATCTTCTCTTATGCAGAGTTGAACAGAATTGGTGGGGACTTCTCCTGTGTTGGAGTAGATGCATAGGAATTTCCTGAAATACTGTTCTGATTTTTTTTTAACTTCTTGTAGTTCTGCCTGGTTTACACAGCTCTGGTCTGTGAAGTGGCTGCTTTCACGCTGCCGCAAGGCAGCGTGAGTCATTCCTTACTCTTGCTCACAAACAGTGCTTGTAAAAACTCCCAAGGGAAAATAATTCACGGTATAGCGATGGTGCCCGTGTCGATGGAAGAGCAAGGAAGTAGCTTCAGCAGTGGTGGCTGCTGTGCTGGTCACGCGGTCCCCATGGTCCGGCCGAATGCTCAGATGTCCACATCGGAGAGGCCATCGAGCCAGCTCGGCGTTCCCCTGGCGCTGGACATGGTGCCTCCAGACCGTGTCCTTGAGTGTCAGTCTGTGCAGTTGGTGGCAGGAATTCACCATTTTCTGGTTTCAAATTACACAGTTTGACCAAAGGGATTCTGGTTTCATTTGGTTTCATTTTCTCCTATCGCTGATGTTGGGTAGCAGATTGGCTTGCTGCTTTCTCTTTTCTTTATTATGTGTTTTCCCTCGGAGCTGCCTCGTATCCCCCAGGACTGTGCCTTGGTTCTCTGGAGAAGCTCCTCTGGGGCAGATGATACCAATCCAAACTGGCATTTCACTTTTTGCAAATACTCTGCTAGGGATGTTGTGCCCTCTGCGTCGTAGTGACTACAGTTACACTGTTGTGTTCCCAATCTGGCTGTGCTTTCTGTATGATTTTTAAAATACCCTGGTAGATGAACGCTACCTGCAGTCTTCACTTCCCACACTTCATTACGAGATGTGTGGAAACTGGCAGTGGCTTCCTTCTGGGCTCAAGGTGCCTCCTGAAGGGCCATGCTTAGATGGTCTAGGCCTAGGGCACTAAGCTCTGTTTAGAGCAGGGTCAGGCGCTTGCTGGCTGCCTGGCAGTTCCCAACTTCTATGTGCGAGGATCACCAAGGAATACACTGTCCGTTTTGTGTTTTCTGAAGCTTCTGATGTCAGTGTGTGAGAGCATCGCTGCTTGAGGGAAGAGGGAGGCCCTGCGGAGAAGTCCGAGGGAGCTGGAGCTCCGTGCTCCTGCTCGCACGCTGTTGCTTGGGAAATAAATTTCTGCAGCTAATGTCAACTCTTCACAACCCTGCAGCAATCGGCGCTGTTCATTAGTGCCAGAGCACGGAGAAGTGAGCACGCTGACCTTACAAAAAAACGGAAAAAGATTAATGCTTGAAGTCATTCTACCTGATACTTGAGTAGTCATTGTGTAAAACAGTGACATTGCATTTTCTTTTTTTTTTTTTATAAGAAGAAGGAAAATACCTATGAATGACTTCAAAACTCTTTGAAATTGAATGTTGCTACTGAATAAAGTTTTCAGCGGGACCAGCATATGCTTTTTTTTAATATATCAGAATTGCTGTTGGGATGCTCTCCACATGGCTGGGAATGACCAGCCTCGCGGCCCAGCTGCGCGCGCCCCGTTGGCCTACGCTGGCGGCCCCGGCGCAGCTGCCGTCGCGCTCGGCCCCAGCTCGGTGCGTGACTGATAGCGGCTCCTCGGTGGGCAGACAGTCCAGCTCGAAATCCAGTCTGAATTCACAGCACGTGCAGCAGAGTGCACCTGTCAGCTCCTCTGGTGTTAGAATTAAACTTCGTATAAATGCGTGCATAGATATCTTTACTAACTATCAGTTTGAAAATCTTTTGCTCACCATATAAACTTGATTTTCTCCTCTAACAGAATAATGAGTAAATCTGTAAAATAAACTGGCTGAGGAGGAAGTGGGGGAAGGAAAATTCAAAAACAAAGTGCGCTCCACCAAAAATATACTTGTTTTGGAAGACAGTTTGAATCTATTTGGGTTTCCTACTTTCTGGGCATGTGGCCCTATTTATTGTTCTCTAGTTTAAGATCAAGTTTTATTGTATACAAGGTACACATTTTATATACTAAAATAGTACTGTTGCACTGTGTGTAAATAGAATTTTACGTATTTTATAACCTAGACATCTGTTCAAGATTTAGTTACCTGATGGTACACATCACTGTTTGTTTTATGATTGGCTTAAGATCCATGGCAGTGATCTGCTAATTCAAATGTCATGCCAGGTTATGCACACTACCCTTCAGTTACTGATTTAAATCTAAACATAGTGAAACACTACTCACATAAATGTAAAATACACACTGAGGCGAACATTAATCGGCTAAGCAGTGTGTTGTTGCCCCTTTTTTTTCCACTAATGCCTTTTGTCTGCTTTTCTAACTTTAATTTTCAGTTGTATTATATGCAACTTTCATCTAAAAAGAAATGCATCAAAATGCATGAATTGATTCTAGTCACACTTGTGAATCTGTTGCACAAGAGATCTAACTGCAAAGCAGATACAGAACTTGCTTTTTAATGGAGCAACTGCGAATTAGCCGTAGTCAGGAGTTTGTCTCAAAGTAAGACATCTTTTGTTTCTGCCTTAGCCCTTGGTGTGCCCTGCCTACCAGTCTGCCTGCTCTGGTGTAAGAAGCCTTTTCTATATTTATGAATCCATTACCTAAAAGGTAACTGCATCCCTTCCTAGTGGGCTTTTTGGGGAAGTAGGATAATTCCAAAGATTCCCACGGCAGCTTGCGATCACTGTAGAGTCAGGTTTTCTTTTCAAGGACAAGGAGATATATATGTGTGTGTATTTTATCTATTTATTTATTTTCCTGCAGGGATATCCTTTAAAACGTGTAAAGTAGTAGTTGGCCCAGCTCTTATGCTTTAATACTCTGGAACATAAGGAAACAGCTTTAAAACTCGATTTGCCCTTTCAGAAAGAGCTCTACAGTAGCTCCTTTTCACCTTGCTCTTAATTTATGGCTCTGTCCTGAAGAGATCGAAAGACATAAGTGACAGGAGGGAAATCAGACAGAAGGATACCTCTGTTTAATATTCAGTTTGGATTCTCATACATCTCTATATCCCTTGAGCACTGTCCTTCAGAACAGTCCAAATTGCAAGGTTTAAAAAGAAAGGGAAAAAAATGGTCAAATTGACCTATTATTGCACATAGGAAAGAAAACCTGAAAAAAGAACTAATTCTTGTGAAACTGACATATAGTTTTGTAAGGAAAGCTTTGCCATTGTGCCAATGGAGACAAGCTTTGGTTGGAAATATATAAATAAATAGATTCATTTTGCGTAATCTAGTCTGAAGCCTCTGGGCCTACCCTTTACTCTCAAGTTTTTCTAGCGTTGAGTTTCTTCTGAGGCATATATCAAAAGAGATCCTTTTTGGTTTTAAATAATTTACGATGGAACTGTGAACATAATATTTTTCCCTTGAGGAGAGTTTTATATCGAAGTTTAATATCCTGCAGTTAAAAAAAAAAAAGTCTATTTAAAACTTAAGCTCAGGAGTGTGATGGTGGAGTGTGACATTCACAAGCTGTCTTGCGGTTATGAAAAATGCATGAGAACATAACCCACACAGCTTGTATATAAGAATAATCGGGTGGTCCTCAATGTAATTTTCCATTAAAGCCTTCTCTACTACACAGGTTTGGAAAATTTCTGTGAAAGACAGGTATTCACATGGGAATACAGTGCAAGAAGTGGTACGGCAAGGTCTCGGGATAAGCCTGTTATCCCCGCTGCAGTCTGCATCAATGAGGGACTACTTGAAATGACCTGGTCATAACAGACTGTTTCCTCTCATTTCTTTTCATCTGTGTTATTTTTAATCCTCATGTCAATTTGAAATGCTGGTTTCTTCTATTGTGTGCTCAGCATTTTGACATACTTTTTCCACCTATGATACTCTGATCTGTATTTCTTTTACCTGAAGGGCAAAAAACCAACTAAACAAAACCTAGCCTTAATTACTATCATCCAGCCTTATAAAAACAATCACTCCCGCCACTCAGTGGTTAGGTTGGTTTTGTGGCACTGGCAAAGACGTAGGCTAATAATAAGGAAACTACATTGAAAAAGTGAAGCAGTAACACAAACTAGTTTAACTATCATTTTCTGAAGGCAAAAATAAGCCTGTGCTGCAGTCTGCCTACTTACTCTTGCAGGTAACATGATCCAGCACAATCTGTGCTGGCTTTCATGGTGTCTTGGGGCTCTCGGTTCTTCAGCAGCTTGGGGACCTTTGCTCCATTCTGTCTTAGCATCTCATCTGTCTTTCCCATTAGAGTTTTTGGGAAGATTTTTCTCTAACATGAAGATTGTCTTTTCAATAGCTTTCCAGTAATGCCAACTTCTCACTGACCATTCGTTTAGTGTCTTTTTAATGTTTTTTTTTCCCTGTTAAATAGTTTAATCTTGTTTACTTGTGCCTATGTGATTTTTTTTTTCTTACCTTATATGTTGTTTTTTTGTAACTAAGACAAAGTTTTGATGCTGAGCAACAGGCTTTTTTAAGGTGAAGTCGTCCTACTGACATACAGTACGTGTAAATTTGTGTAGCATGTAGGGAGGTCTCATTTTGTCTTATATATGAAAATCATAGTTGAGGATTCTTTAGAAAGGAATTTGAAGATTTTAATTAACTGAAAATAAGCAATTTACATATTAAGCAGCTAATCAGTTTTCAGACAAAGCAAAAACTGTTGCCACAGCTGCATTCTGGCTGTGTTTTAGAGTGTCAAAAGGCAGTAAGAAGCAGTAAGAAGAAAGGAAGGAATGAAAATGAATAACAGTATAAGTATTCTGGCCCTATTGGATAACCTAGGATGACTGGAAATGTCTTTTTGCAGAAGACTTGTAGAACTTTTGTGATTCATATGCCTGTGTGCTTTTATTTTTACATTTTTAAGAAACAATCTTCAAAAACAGCTTTGAACAAACATTTAACACAAGGCATCAGCTAAAATTAATATTATTTTCTATCAAGAAATCTTGTCTGGATGAAATTGGAGGACTTGCAGCAATTTTCTGAAATATATGGAGACTTCTTGTGAGATTACTGCTTGTGAGATAGGTCAGTGGCTGAGGCATGCACTGTAAATCTGATGTGCTCTGGATATGTCTTACTTGCTGTGCGTATTTCCATCAGCAACATCCTAGACAGAATATGGGACACTTGTGATTTAACCGACACAGATCTCTGTGTAGTATTCCTGTATATTTTACTGGGAGGAATAAAATACTCAAAAGAGAACTGCTTAAAAGTGAATTTTATATCACACTCTAGTTATTACCATTTGTTTAGAAAATGTTATCTTGTTGCAACAAGGTTATTTTTAACAAAAGTGGAAGTGGTTGAGAAAAGCTAAGCAGTAAGGTGGAGAAATCTAAAGAAAAAAATCATGGCTGTGAAGTTGGAGAAAGAGCCATATGAAAGGGAGTGTAATAATAAAGTGGGGAAAGCTGTAATTAATATAATTGTCAGCAATTACATGGGATTTCAAATTATTTTTATGCCTTTAGTACAAAAATAGCCCTTTCGTTGGATCCTCTTAAGCTTAAAACTTATAATAATGTCCACTTGTGCAGCTGGAGCTATGGTAACACGAGAGCATTGGCCCCTGAGCCATCCCATTTAGTCTTCCAGTCAGAAGAGGAGGCTGAGCGCGACTGCAGGAGGGCACGAGCAGGGAATGGGAGGAGATGGGCCGTGTTCCCGTGCTGCCTGCAGATTGAGTGCGGGGCTCCCGCCTGCTTAGGAGCGTGTTTGCTTGGAGTGACCGGGCAACAGGATGTGATTTGGGCTGTTTGGACTGGGGAAGGGGCTGGTGGCCGGTCCGCGGCGCTGCTGCGTGGGGAGCCCGCGAGGACGGTCCGACGCGGCTGCCCTCTCGCTTGGTGAGGAGCGAGCGCTCGGCCCTCCTCTTGCCGCTGTGAGCTTCCTCCTGCCGCTGTGAGCTTCCATCCTTTTCCTGCTCCTGGCAAGGATGCGGCAGGTCCCTGGAGGAGAATGAGTCAAAAGACGTGACCTTAAAGCAGGGCCTTTGTCAGCTGGAATATGGGGAAGTTGGTTTGAGATTGCAGGAATGATTATTGCCGATGCTTTAATGTGTGGTTAAGGATTAAAGGCATCCTACTTCCCATCAAGATCTTAAGGTATTACCAGTTGTTGTGACCTTTATATTATGGTTTTCAGTGATATAAAATAAAAGTAAATCTCAGTATGAAAATAAGAGCATGGATATGGAACGTGTATAAATAGTATTCTTCACTATATGAGGAGACCAACGTCAAGGTGTTCACTTTTCTTAACTAGGGCAACATGTCCGCTCCACCTAGAGCTCTCCACTGCACAGTCTGCAATTTGAGAAACGTTTCCCAATCCTTTTTCACTATATAGTAACTGAAACGTCCAAACAGTTTCTTAATGTTACCTTAGCTCATAACTGGATACTTAAATGAGAAAACTGCTTGAATAAATATTTTAGACACCTCTCTAACTGTGCTTTTCTTTTCTTTTTTTCTTTTTTTTTTTTTAATACAATTTCTAACCAGGCAGAAGGTCTTTGCAAGCACAGACTGGGAGCTGGGTATAATGTCCTTATCTATAACGAACTGGTCAAAATAGTGTAACAGGAAGAACTGAGAGTTCCCATACAGTGAATTTTCATCTGTTTATTCACGTTTAGGAGTTGAATAGCAAAAATAATGCAGAGATTGTCCTGGGTGTTGGAAGGAGATGAAAGGACTCAGTTTTGCAAGCATATACATCTGTGTCCTGATAGCAGACAGAGAGAACTTGGGGTGTTAGTCACAGAAAATGCCAGTACATACCAAGCACCAGAACTGTGGTTTAGAACAGATTTAGGACAGTTAAGAGAATATTTGTAGTTTCTACCTATCTGTTCACTAACTGGGTGTAATGGTAAGGTATGTTGTACTATGTCATCTCACTTGGGTGTTCTTGTCTGTGTGAGAGATCCGCTTTTTGGTTCGGTTCATTTAAAACTTGGGCCTGTATTGTAAAGGCCTGCGCTGGGCAGTGTTTGAGTCTCCTTTAGAAAAAGAGAAAACTGGAGTGTTTTTCATAGATCTGACTTAAGATCCTAAATGTGAGTCTGTACACACCTGGGCATGTGCCAAATCCTCCCCATCCAGCCCTAAACATGCAAATCCACCTGGCACAGTGCTATGTGCATGTACTAGGTTGGCTTGTCTACTTCTGTGGTGTTACAATCAGAGCACTAACTAGTCAGTCCCTGTGTTTGATCTGAGTTTATGAGCTTGCTTTGTAGCACGAGGTGAGCGTGAGGATGATTTCTGATCAGCGCTGATCCCACAAAGCTTCTGCCTTATGCTCTTTGGGTTGGTTTAGGCACACGGGACACGAGCACTGCAGTCTAGCCCCTGTCTGGATTCTGCTGGTGGCAGCTGCAGTTTCTTGTCTTGGGCAGAAAATGATGAGTGCTTTCCTTAGGCCTCTAATTCCATAAGAAAATCCTTATTCTCCAGCTATTCTCTAGCTGCCCTGGACAATGGAAAAATGGTTAAACTTAGGAAAGCAGCATAAATATCAGAACACTCGAGCATTTTCCTAGAACTTCATCATGTATTGCATGCAAAAAGGTTTATCCTCCACTTCTTCCAATTTGTAACAGTTCGACTTAACTTACAACAAAGCTGGCACTTAAACTGGGTTTGTAGGGTTTGTGATTGAAACTTCCTTCAACAGATTTATTTATTTATTTATTTATTTATTTATTTATTTAAACCTTAAGGCACTTCCATTTATGACTTTTAGCTCAATTTAATCTCTTTGGTGGGTTGCTATAGAAAGGGAACAAAGATTAACCTTTTTGCTCTTCCTCTTTGAGTGAATCTGAAAATTTAATTGAAACAAAACCCGAAATCTCTTTAAAGAAAAAATCCTTCCGAGGTCTGAAGTTTCATGTGTGTGTGTACATCTGTGGATGTGTGTATATATATATATATATGTATATATATGTATATTAAAATGTTAAAATCTTCTGGGATGTTAATGGAGACATATTTTGTTGTATATTACAGTATTTCTTTTATGTGCCTGTGCATATCTTTAAGTGCACACTCAGCTTTAGAAAGAAAGACATAGTAGAACTGTTATTTATTATTGCAGATTCTTTTAACCCTTGTGTCTAATATCTGTGTTTGTAAATTGCCCTGACTATACATGTTGAAATTACAGCAAGCAGTTGTTGTATTACGTCCTTTGGAATAGCATTTGTTTCACTGACTAAAAAGCAGGAAACATGGTTTTATGTAATATTACTCATAATATATCATTTTTTTCTCATTTTTTAATGTTACTTTTCCAAATGAGTCATTTTTGTGTCAGGTGATTTTTTTTATTTTTGAAGCTTTTTGCTGTTCCGCACCAGGACTGTGTAAAAGTGGGGCAAGTTCCAGCCTTTGACAAGGGTCAGCTGAGCTGTCTGGCCTTTTGAGCAAGGTGCTGGGTTTTGCTTGGTTCAGTTACAGACCCCTCAGTTATGCTGCAGACCTTAAGCCTGATGCATGTGAGTAGACTGTACTGCGTGTACATGCCATTAAAATATGCTTTGATTATATTTGCAAGATAAAGTTTGTTAACATAAAGAAAGTATCTTGTTTCTGAATTCAGGGTACATTCATGTAAGATTTTGACTAGTGTCTCAGGAGTAGTTGGTGTACCGGGTCCACAGACTATGTATAACAGAAGTTTTGGGTGGGCTTTGGCTTATTTATTTATTTTTAACTCAAAAGGCATGTGTAATCCCGTTCTTTAGGACAGATTAAGAGTGTTCCTTAGATCTCGTGACAAAGATAAGGTGGCTTAGTAGTTAATGATCCTTTTCTGGGTGTGAAGTGATAAATGTGAGAAGGGAAGCAGAAATCTCCCTTTGATTACGAACAAAATCCTTTTGATGGTTTCAGTGATGTAAGGATATTGTTGCAACCATTTGCGGTGTTGAATGATGCTGGAGTGACCTACTGCATTCTTTCATTAGCTGTACCATTACCTTTTTTATTAGTTAGCTGCTACTATTTTATTAACTGCTAAAAACAAATGTAGGTTTACGAGTTTTAGTAATGACACTTATTCTTTCAAGGCTGAATCAAAGCAGTTAGTGATGCCAGGTGAAATGCATACTGAAAGGTCATCTGTTTTTTGTTGTTTAGCCTACAAGCCCCAAGTTTGGAAAAGCAGACTCGTACGAAAAACTGGAAAAACTTGGAGAAGGGTCCTATGCTACAGTATACAAAGGGAAAAGCAAGTAAGTGTATTTTTTTTTTAATTTAATTTTCTGTGTAAGGATAATCAGAAAGTATTAATCAGTATTGCAGCACTTGTATATATAACCCTGTGAAAGAATGCAGAATGACAGAGGTGTCAATGAGGCTTTCCTCTAGGAAGAGGCTGTGCTGCATAGGTAATGTGCTACTTTTATAGCAGAGGAAAATGAGGTTCTGTTTCGTTAATCTGATGTTTTTGTTTTGTACATTGTTGTTTTATTGCTTCCTTTATATCAATGCAAGTTATCTTTAAGGGTAAGTGCACATATGCAATATACTATTGAGTTCATTTTTCTGATGTTCTGAGAGCAATACTGAATAAATGCAGTGATTTTATTAGTCTTTGTTTGTTATAGAAACCCAAATAAAATATCATGAAATGATTAAATGGAATTTTAGACTATTGTGAGTTTAGTTTATTTACAAGAATAGCCACTAGAGATAATGTTAAGGCACGTTGTAACAACTACAGTGCCTCATGTATACATGTTAAATATATAGTTTTCAGAGATTTTAACAATATTTGTTGCAATTTGTAATTGCCAGTGACCTGAGCACTTCTATATTGTACAAGACAACTCAGTAAATACACTTGAAATACACTACTTGACCTAAGGCTGCAAGACTTGAGAATTGCGTTCGTCAGGCAGCATGCTTCATGGTATAAAGTGCATATGTTTAATCAAATTTTATGAATCAGACTTGAAGTGTTAATATAGCAGTTCTGATAACTACGGTATCTTTATTTAAAAATTTTGTCCAGTGAATGATGGATGAGGCAATTTACCTTTCTCAGCAGAGATACTATTGTGACAGTCATGGGACAGAGTTACTACTGAAATAGGAAAATAAATTCCAGGGTCATCAAGATACATAGGTACTGAAAATTAATTTTTCACTGAATATTTGTAGTAAATTGGAATTAGAGGTGTCATTTCTCAGTAACTTTGAGATTAATGAGCACAATGATACTGGGTTGGTAAAAAAAAAAAAAAAAAAGTCTGTCCTAAGTATAACAGAAGTATTTACAGTTCTGCTGTGTTGGTATATGCATTTCTTTTCAGCTTTCTTCAAAAAAGTGCTGTTACGCTGTATTGTTCACTTTCAGTTGCCTATCACCATAAATACCAGACATAATACATAATAAGCAAGCTTTTTATTGGGGTTTAAATAATATGAGTAAACCATATGGATTTCAGCTGTGCCTTATAACTAAAACCTGTTAGAAAAAGATCACGGCAGCGTATCAAATGATAGTTATCCCATATGCCTTGATTTTCTGCAAGCTTGAACTAAGAAACCAGGGTTGCTTGAAGCCCTCTCAGTCAGTAGAAGCAAGAGCTTTGTCTAAAATGGAAGATACAGAAATATTTTCTAGCAGCTGTTGTAGGTGCACAGTGCCAGGCTGGTCTGCACCACTGTGCTCCCCTGGCCTTCACTTTAGTGGGAAGAAAAATGGGCAAACAAATCAGGAGAGAGTCATTGCCTGTCTTGGCGTGTACCCAGTTCTGGCTACTGAAGGATTAAGCCTGTGTGGCACACTGCAATACACAGTTGAGACATAACAGGTAGTGGTAATACTTACCAAAATTTGCATTTTGATTGAAATGTTTGAGAATTTTCAACCAGTTCTCATATTCAGTTTTGTTATTTTGCCTAAATAGTTCTGTGGTGCAACCTTAACTGTAGTTGAAGATGGAGAATTTAAGTTTACAGTGTTCATAAGATTAAGCTAGTTTGAATGATACTTTGTACTCAGAATTATTGTGCTCCATGTTTATCACCAGATGCATATGGTAAGTGGTGGTGTTTTTTGCTCTTTTTTTTTTGTTTGTTTTTAATGCATTTCCTGAGATATATAGATACCAAGGGAATAGAAATGAAGGTGATCAGAAAGTTCAAGATATGTCTCTTAGCATAAAACACCTACAAACTGAAGGAAAATACTACTCTAAAGGATTTAGTGATACATTTGCTGCTAATAGCCTTCCGTGACAAAACGGAGCACTGTATGCAGGTATTAGTTTATCAGCACTTGGAAGGTTGCCTCCATTTTCTTATTACCAGCTTAATGCTGGTGCTGGTGCTATGGTATTATTATGGCTTTTCCAAACCCACTTGCTATTTCTTGCTTGTATTTCACTTACAGATTCAATTGCTTGATGGTGTTCTGTAGTAATCAGGGATCCCAGCTTTGTTTTATGGGCTGATCAATGCAGTCTTCACAGCAACGTGTGCAGCTCCCAATTCAGTCTTGTTCCATCAAACAAAATCTCTTCCTGTTCTTGGGCTTCCTGAGTCTAGGAAAGAAGAGTCTCTATTTACATTGCAACAAGCTGGGGTGGGAGAGAAACAGAAAGAAAATCTGTTTCCTTTCAAAATCCATTTTTTACACATTATAAAAGTGACTGCTGGCTTTTTCATCAACATATCACATTCCTCTATTCCACACATTTAGGCAAGTAGCTCCCAGAAGCAGCTCATGTTACTGAGCATTGGTACTTTGTGTAAAATGGTTCTTTTCAAGCATGTTTGATGAAAGACCATTTTCACGCGCAGGTACCAAAGACCAAAGCAACCAACCCATCAAGTGGTTGGAAAAGAAGGGAAGGACATTGTATATCAAATTGTAAAACAAATTTAAATCTGATTTCAGATTCTAAAGTAAAGTTTCTAAAGTGGAGAAACCCAGGGAGATTGTCTTTTAAAAAAATCTTTAATAACCATTGCACTCAGATAACTTCCTATTTTTATTCCAGTGTATGTGTTTAAGCAAGGTATTTTCCTGAGTGGGTAAATATACTGCAACAAGAATGTCTAAGACCTGATAGGGCAAATACTTGAATTATACTTTACATAAGTATAAAGTATATAAACATACACTTAACTTTAAGAATCCTAGTCCAAATTGATACTTAAATGTGGATAACTAATTATAAGAAAAAGTTTGAGAAGAAGGGAGGAATAAAAGGTGATCCCAAATTTGCTCTTTAATGGAAGATGTTGTATTTGCTCTGGAAGAATGTTTGTAGGTGACTTCAGATTTTAGAACAGGTTTTAAGAACAGCACAGAATAGTAGTTGTATTTATTTCTCCCTCTTTCCTCATGCCCCAGAATTTCTTATCTCAAATGTCTATGTTGGTATTTCACTTCAAACAACGACTCTTCTGATGTTCCAGAACTTTCTGCCCTTTCTTTTTCCATAAATTCCTAATGAATCTGGGAAGTCCTAACATGTTTCAATGTCTTAGCTCATTGAGTTTCAATTTTCATACCCAGACTGTCCTCTTTTGTGATCTTTTGTGTAACCTTTTGAGAGTACTTAAGGTACTGCTTGTGGAGCAGCTTGTTGAGTGTCCATCCATAAGCTGTTTTATAGTAAAATTCTGAAGTAAGTAAAGGTAAGTAAATTTCAGCCCATAAAGCTGTAGTTTCAAAGCTAAAACTTGGTTAAATGGTTAGAAAACACATAGCTGAGGAAATCATATAGAACCATTTTTCATGATTCCTTTCCCATGCTAACCTGGAGGTGTACAAAATGTGCTGATAATTTTTGATGGCAAGAGTGGATCGTGCAATTGATGAATCCTCAAATCTGTTTGATTCAGTGGGAATTTCCGGAAACACAACATAGTAGAAAGTTGTTTTGAACAGCTATATTTGTTTGAATATTTGCACTGTATTTTATAATTTTATAAATATAAAATACATATAAACATATAATATATACACAATATATTACATATATATTATATATAATAATATAATATACTACATATAATATATATAATGGATTATATATAATTATATAATTATAATTTTATAATTGTAATATCTGAATATTTGAACTATATTTGAACTTATTTTATAGGTTCATTTGCTGAAATCTTTCTCTCTCTATTCATGTTTTTTTTCTAAATATCTGCAGCTGCAGGTTTTTTTTTTCTAAATATCTGCAGCTGCAGGTATGTTAAATGAAGAATATTTCTGTCTTTTAAATTATTTCCTCTTCTGGAATAAAAAAAACATGATCCAAGTTTACTGTTTGAAAAGATTAAAAGATACATATTTGCCAACAAAGATACCAAATCAGCCATTCCTGACCTGGAGTTCATAGTAGTGTGTGCAGTACCTAGCAGTAAGGGTAGGTCCGGCTTTTCAGACTTTACGGCAGAATCAGTGATACTAAACCTCTCTCTTCCAGTTCTTTTTGTGAACAATTCTTCCGATTCTTCCTATCAACACCCATGTGAGGGTGACAGAGCCCTGGCCCAGGCTGCCCAGAGAGGCTGTGGAGTCTCCTTCTCTGGAGATCCTCAAACCCGCCTGGATGCCACCCTGTGCCCTGTGCTCTGGGTGTCCCTGCTGGAGCAGGGGGTTGGACTAGGCGATCTCTAGAGGTCCCTGCCAACCTCGACCATTCTGTGATTCTGAGATTATTTTGCTGCCTGTTTGAGGAGTCATGGTAGTATCCCTGCAAAGTCAAATAAAGTGGGCTAATCTCTCTTAGCAGATGATGGATTTCTCTTTTTGCAGTGAGCTACAAATGATTCCTTGGAGTATGAGGGTGCTGTTGAGTGTACAGGATTGAATTATTGAGAAAAGTGGAGCAGTCTTCTCTTAGACTGGGCTTTTTGTTTACCAAGAGAAATAGCCAAACTGCCATTTGTTTCTGGCTGCAACTTGCATTAAGAGGCAAATCTATTTCTGTGCTCCCATGTTGAACTTCAGGCGTGCGTATTGAAAACTCGTCTTGGCATATTCATTTGATTCTCTTTAAAGTTCATTTCTCAAATTTTGGCTTGTTGTGTACCACTGAATGAAGTATATAAAATTGTCACAGTCTGCTTAACCCATGTATGGGTTGAAGTTCAGGTCTCTCTGAAGAGATTTTTCTAGGTTCCCCATTACTGTGGAAAGAGGTCTCGTAATAACAGAACACAAATAAATATGCAATGGAAAGTTATAGCTTAACTCTTTTCCTACATACTTTTAGTGGATCTTTGGAAAATGTTTCTGTATTTGAAAGCAGTGTGCAGAAAATAAATATTAGAGCAATAGCATCTTTTCAACTTTTGTATATACCTTTTTTTGCAGCTGAACTTAAGAAAAAGCTGATTATCTAAACAAGCGTGTATATCTTCTTGCTGCTACAGACTCTTGGGTTTCTCTCTTGGGCTTGATTATGAATTTACCTCTCCTCCCAGCAGTGGCATTCTGCTTGATCTGTGACAAACGAATCAGGGTGTGAGTCCCTGGAGTGCGGTTAAGAAGGCAGGAGCAGCAGACAGGAGTTACTTCTAGTCAGGGCCACCCTTGCCAGGTGCAGTCATACTGGGAGCTTTGCATAAAGGAAGAAAATGTGATTTTGGCAACACTGTGAGTTAGCACAGTTGCCATCATGTGCCCTAACTTTTTGATTGCTCTTGAAGCTGTAGGTAAAGGATTAAAAAGCATTACTTCCATTAAAGTAACGTGATCTGTGACTAAATGAACCTGTGTTTTGAGAAACAGGCCAGTGGGATTTCTGCTACTTCTGCAGCTTTGGAATCTCTCTGTGATCTATTTCTTGCTTGCACATATTAATTTTAGTGTATTAAGCACCTTTGCTAAATTGTGTGCTCAAAGTATTGCAAAAATGGATAAAACTCTTACCAGATGCAGTTAACAAAACACTCTTAAATCCCTCCCACAAAATTTTGTTACTGCCATGATGAGCCGTAGTAAGTTCTAGGACTATCTAGCTGTCTTTGACCATATTTCATGTATATGCTGGTTCATGGCTACTCACAAGAAACAAACGACTTAAGTGCTTCGATTTTTTTTGTGTTTATGGAGCTAAAACGTCACTGAGGATGACTGACGGTGCTAACTATCTGGTGTTTGCTTTTTCTTTTAGTTGAATGTTTTTTTTCCCTTTCATCATGAACTCCCCTCGGCTGCTTTCACTGTCTTATGTGCAATCTGTTGGCAGTGCTGATAGCCCTCAGAGCTTGCCATGGTTTTGTCCATCAGGCTTCCTCTTTTTTGTCACTCCCCTGTTTACTGTACGTATGATGTTTACATGCTTTCTGAGTTATTTCATGTGTTGTGGCATTCACAAATAATTTTTTCATCGTTTGTCCAGTTTAGAATCTTACAGAATAGTTGTGGTTGATATTGCCCTAGTGACCTAAATAGTCCCAACCTTTTCTTATCCTTCTTGCAAATTGTCATTTGCAAATAAAACTGTTTTTCTCTTGGAATTGTTGAGGAAGTAATAGTATTGATGGATTATGAGAGGCACTTCAGAGTTGCTTCCTCGAGCTTCCTAATTTCTGTTTTTTAACTACTGTTCATTCAATATTTTTCCAGGGTGCTTTTCTGTAATACATTTTGAAATCATGACATGGGTTTATAGAGGTAGTACATAGATGTTTTTAAAAATCTCTAGCATTAAAAATCTTTCAGAAAGACAATAGCTTTGAGTTGAGCTAGATGCCAACCAGATGCTGAACTGAAATGCCAAATGGTGGAAATGAAAAGCAGCTGAAGTTAAAACAGTATACGTACTAAAAGTAGTTTGTAAATAGTTCTTAAAACAGGTTTTAAAAAACATGTAAACCTGAAGAATCTAACTAAGGAGTAGATCACTGATTGTATTGATCACTTTTCATTGAATGAGTGTCTTTGCCCTTAAGGGAAACACTGGGCGGTTTTCTATAGGCGCACAAAGGAGAACAGCACACCATGCTGTGCTTGTGTATGTGTAATTTTAAAACCTACCATTTTTTACTGAGCCTACAAAGTACTTTACAGTGGCAATGAAGCATTATCTCTTGTGACAAATGAGAGGAAACTGAGGAAAGAAAATGTAATTATGTAACTTACCTAGGTTTGCACAGAAAAATGCAATGGAAAACCTGGGATAGACTAAGTTATACTGAATATAATTCTAAATAGTATTGGTAGCAATTTAGTGGCAATAGCATATGTACATGTCACTGACATGGTAGAACAAATGCTGGCTGAAGTTCCCAAACTAAATGTCATTATGCCATGCACTCATGTATTCCCATTTAGCCATGGAAAAAATACCTTCCAAAAGAACATCTGTAAGATTACAAAATTATAGGAGAGGCTGCTGTTCTTACGCTGATGTCTTTAAACTCTCCCTATGTGAGAAATAGCTTTTGTAGGGTCCTGAAAGATGTGAGGTATGTTGAGGAGGACCAGAGCTGAACAGTGCTCTACTTGCTGCTGTCCCAGGCTCAGCAACTTATCCCTCTTTTCCTTGGTGAGAGAGGGAATCCGAAGCAAATCTGTTATCAGGGTATCTAGTGCATAGTCCATGTCACAGTAATAAAGATTTTTGAATAATTTTTTTTTTCTCATGAACTAGAGGTTTTCCTGCTTCACAGAGATTGGGAGATAGGGTCCTGGAGGTAAATGTTCTGACTCTGCTTCCCTGCGCTTGGGAAAAGCAGCATCCCCGAGTTCCAGTGACAACACTGTTCGATAATTAAGATCCTGTATAGCTTGTGGAACTCTTTGATCCTTTTTTTTTCAGCCCTAGTAAACGTCAACATTATGCAATATCTTTAATCCTCTAGTTTCTTTTAAAATAAGGTGTTTTTTAAAAAATGGAGGTTAAAATATGGTTAAAATGGGATAGAGAAGTTGTTATTCTATGGAATGCTTTCCATTGTATATATTCTGTAAATATAGGACATATAAGTCCTTTTTAATATGAGAAATACAATATAATGAATTTTTACACATCTTCAATGTTAATGACTTAAGGAAGTGTTTCTCCTAATGTGATGTTATTTACTCTTTGATGAAATAGTTTGAGGTGACTAAACTGACAGTGAATTTGTTTTGTGAAGTTTCCTTCAAAGGAAAATTCTGTCAAAGCCAGTTTAGGCCACTGTCTGTTTTGCATTTTAGAAGTCTGGGATGTTAGAATAACTGCAGACTGTATTTGATTAGGTGTTTTCTGCATTTGAACACCATGCTTTGTGTTTTCCATGTAAATGAGTATAAAAATTAATGTCTTGAAATAAAGCATCAGGAATACAAGCGCCACGACAATACAATCTGACTTTTTTTTTTTTGCAGAAGTCTTCCCAAGCTCAGGACTTGCTAAGGCTAGGAACTAAACCTCAACTCCAGCCAGCAATAAAACTCTGTACAATAGAAAGAGATTGAAATCAGAGAGGCAGTTGTTCTATTAACTGAATCCTTTAAGTGTATTATATTTATAATATGTATCACATCTAAATTTAACCAAAGAACTTTGAAAAGAGTGTTAATTTCATCCTTTTTCCTCTATATGGCATTGTCGGCATTATCCCAAGGGAAGTAAATTAAATCATCAATTACTTTATATTCATCAGTATTATATTTTCTTAATGATGCATTAAAATAATAAATTAATTCTAATCTTCTGTATTCTTTCATAAGTGGTCATTTGTATCAATGTATTTATTTTGGTGGTGCTGATATGTGCTGTTTTAGAAGATGTGACACTATTAGAATTTTTATAATATCTGGCTCATTTGTATTTTTAGAATATACAGACTTTTGCTGTATGCCACATAAAACTATACAGGAACATTTTTATTTTGTATATTTTGCATATAATATCTGAAATTAGATAAAGGTATTTATGTGCCATTAAAATGCAGAGTTCTCAAAAATCTATAATCTGTCCATCAGATGTGCATGATCCTAGACAATACAATCCCTTATTAAAGTCACTTTCTGTGATGTTTAGAGAAACTTCAGGACTTCTGTCCATTTTTGTATATGAGAGATTTTTGTATATGAGAAGGGAAGAGGAGAGTCAGAGAGAAAAGAAATCTTTTAGTTTAGAAAGGGCAAAAGCTTATAAATTAAAACATAAGGAATGCTATAATCAATATTATCCCTAATAGTACTAATGAGGCGGTTGACAAGGATGGGAGGAAGATGCCGGGATCAATGAAATCCTTGGCCAGGTTTAGTGTGTTATTTGTAGATGTTCTGTAGCTGTTGGCTTTGGGTAGGGGCAGGTGGTTCAGTGAATCCAGGATATTAGACTGGGCAGCAGCGCTCGCCTGTCACCATCGACAGGGCTGGCTGCCTGCGTTTGGAAAGTAATAAAAATATGGAGCACACTCAGAGAGCTCTGGAAGAAAAACATGAAGCATGGCAAGAGTTTTGCTAATCTGTTCACTATTGAAGGACACCAGAGGCAAATTCTAATATGTTGCAGAGCTAATTTTCGCTATGTCTCACTTTTCTAAATGTTGTTTCTAAGAAAAGTGCTACATTTTTTGGGCAAGTTACTACAAGATTCAAGCATAATTTCATGACATAGCTGATTTGATTTTGTGGTTAGCTGCTGCACAAATAGGTGGTCCCAGTTCTTCCTCTCATTCTATTTCTAGTTTTTTGGTTTTTTTTTGCATTTAAAATGTGTAAATTGCTTTTATCACTTTTAAAATATGCTTCAGACTTAAATAGGCTCTATGAAGGGTGGTGGCTGTTACAGGACAGATGCAGAGTGTGTGGCAGGGATTTAGCAGGGGTAAGTACATACCTAGATGCAGCCATTAGCTCATGTGAGCAATATCATCTAACTGCATCCCAAGAAAGCATCAATGGGAGAATAGTTGAAGGATGTGGATGTGCCCTTCTGTCCCTATTCACTGATGATACTTGGCTTCTCTTGTCTCCAGATTTAAACTTAGAAATTCTCACATTTGTAGAAAATGTAGGAGAAACAAAGGTTTGGGCAGGTAAATAATACTAATAGGGAGCATGCAATCTCAGAGGAACATTTTTGAAATTAGTTCAGTCATTTTAATAGTACTAAGAGTTGCCCTGATGTCTGTCAAGATGGTGATGGCTGCTGATGTGGCAGTGATAACTAGATGGCACAGCCCACCACTTCGTCTATTTAAGAACGCTGTGTGATTTTGCTTTCATCAAAGTCAGTTGGATACTATTGCTATTTGTGTTATATTTTGCTGTAGAATTTTGGATTAAGAAAAATATAACCCTTACGTCTCTGCATACTACATGCCAGTCTCTTGAACTGCATTCCTTCCCCTTGCTAAATCCTTAGTGCCTCTTTGGTCTGCTTTCTCCATCATCTTCTGCATTGGCTTAACAGAATGGAGTGAATAGAGATCCTGTTCTTGATCTGCAAAACCATCTTGTTTTTCCGCATTTAAATCCCTCCTGCAGTTATTTCATTAGCTGTAAAAGAACCAAATTATTCAGATATCTACATTACTTTTATTTACATGATAGGCAGGTCGATTTGAAAACTACAGATCTATTTGTACTAAACTGCAGAACCTAACATCTGTCATCAATCTTTCTACTTCTGCATTTATTATGGTTTATGCTTCTATTTGTGTGTGACACAAAGTTCCTGAGGCAGGGTTTGTTTTTCCTAATGGCAGAAGAAGTTTGGTTGGAGTCTCAACAGAAATACATATAAAGCTGTCAAAAGGGGAAATTCAGATAATCCTCTAGGAATAAGCCGATAATTCCCTGTCAACAGTGACTGGTGGCCTGAGAGTTGAGCTGATTCCAATCTGAAATACTATGAATGGTTGGAAGGTGATAAGTAAACTATCTTTTCATAATCAGGCTAAGTTGTTTACAGAGTCATTACAATGCACTGTACCAGTCTAACGAGATTCCGGCAATCGAAAAAGATAATCAGAAGAAAATGTACAGTAGCAATCTTGTCACTGACTTTGTCCAACTGCAAAAATAAAAAGCTTGAGTGAGAAGATGAATTCAAACTTAGTAGGTATCCGTATCGTCTTCCTCTGAAAACAGAGTATACTTCCCAGCGTTCAGAGCAGTAGGGAATTGCGCCCCTTCCCCAGCAGTGTGGAAACTCCATGATTTCCCTTGGGCTCTGTGGCTGTAAGGGCTAGGAGGGAAGAAATCTCAATAATGATCCTTCTTATTTAGCGAGTGTGTTTTGCCCTTTCAGGAATTCCCCATTCTTTTCATACTTGGGGAGTCAGTTAAAAGTTCAGAGATATGGGTTTGTTCTTGAGGAGGATAATTGCTATCAATTTTTATACCTCATTCGGTTATTGGGGCGATTTTATTTGGATAAACTGAACCAACTGTTTTTTTCTGTGAGGCCTTGAATGGGGAGAATGTATAGTGAAGGTTTCAATGCTACTAGTGAAGTCAGACAAATACATTTGAAAAGAGACTGACCTTGGCTGTGAAGTTTTGTCTCTTGGAACACAAAGTATTTAAAATCTTATAAATGGGACTCATAATCTAAAACTAGCTTGGGCTGGGAAGTAAAGAATGTACATTAGGAACAATCCTGCTCTGAAGAGAAATGATCAGAATGACCTGACAAATATTTTTCATCTCCCATATCCTTAGCTTTTGGAGAGCAATAGTTATAGGAGGAGGAAGACAATTGATATAGGTGTGCACAAACTCCTAAGTAGAATGATTGATAAAAATTATATGCCTTTTTGTTGGAACAGTTTGGTCAATTAAAGGGCAGATGCATTAAAACCATATTTTGCAATGTGATACTCCTTAACAAAGCTTCAATTTAGTGCTGTGATAGAAAGGAAACAGACTGACTCACAGAAAACTGAGATCATTTCTTGGATTGCTTATGAGTGTGAAAATATAAAGTTGACATTATGGAAGCCATGAAGTGTTTCTTGCAGCGCTATAAATGAATCACTGACATTGACAGGAAGAAATTGAATAAGTACATGATGGGAAACAAGCTATATTTATAAGAAATACTGTTTCTGCTTTAATTTTGTTTTTTATTTCTCCTTCCCCTCCCCTCTTTCTCTCCCAGGGTAAATGGGAAGCTCGTGGCACTAAAAGTGATTAGATTGCAGGAAGAGGAAGGAACCCCATTTACAGCTATCAGGGAAGGTATGCACTCTCATTTAATGATTATACATGCGCTTTTTTAATTACAGTGCTTTCTCATTTCAGTGGCATGCTATGGTGAATGCTTTGAGAATTCAAATTACACGGTTATGTTCTCTTGTTGGCAGAAACATTGGTGCTCCAGAAACAAAGTTTTTCTTTGGTGTAGGGGCTCTTGTCAAATATAATGCCACTCTGCCTCTGCTTTGGCTTACCTTAGATTTACTAGGCAAATGAGTACTGAAGAGCATGTGCAAGTTTAAGGTGGGTGTGAGAACTGAGGAAGAAGCTCTTTGAGTCGTGCTTATTGTCTGGAGGCAAAACCTAAAGTGAGGGTAGATGCATGTCTTCCGTATACCTGAGGCCTAAAGAAATTCATGTCTTAATTGAAGGCTATCAAAAGAGCAAAAGGATCTGGAAGCAAAAAACCCAGGATTATAAAAAGCTTGTTGACTTTGTGTGGTTTGGGTCTACATTTTGTTTCCCCACGGAGCCTTTCCTGCATGGCTTGGGAATGGCTCTTGCCTAGCTCACAGTGAGATGTCCGTCACGCTTTCTGCTCCGCTACATTCATCCTTCCCTGTCACCCCTTCCGTGTTCCCTGGTGACAGCTGCTTTATCAAAGCCTGGTTGCCTCAAGCTGCTCTGCAGAAATGTGGTTTGTGCCTTCTCTGCGTGGGCCTTCTGTGGTAGAAGGGGCTGGAGAGGAGCTTTGGTAGAGAAATCATAAATAATGCGCCTTTAGGTCACTGGTTTGAAATCAGCTGAAGCTGGTAGTGAGCTAAAGTGCTGAGTCTGCTGCTAGTCAGGTACTTTTTAAAATTAGGCTGACCGTACTGCAATTCCTGAAGTAGGGAAGAGCCAACAGCATATCAGAAAGATGGTGCACAGCACAGATCCTTATGCCGAGAGTGCCATGGGCACCCGAGCCAAAGCCCCAGCGGTTGCAACTCCAGCCGAGCTTGTATTGCCCTTTCCATTTTAAAGAGGCCCCTTCCCCAAAGAAGAATGGGTAAAAAACAATTTATGAGGGAATTTCAGCAGTATTGCTGTATTGCTTTGTTGGAGTAATAGTTATTGAATGATGTCACACATTTATTCGTAGTGATATATATTTCATCTCTGAGTTGTCTGTTCCTGCAGCTGTGCCATGATAACGAGGTGTGCACAGGGTTAGGAGCATAGCTAGCAATATATGCCAAGTTCAAGGCTTAACAGCCTGTGTTTCAAATATGTTTATTGTTTTGCAGGTTTTTCAGTTGATCTGGTAGTGACTTAATAACTAGATAGTAGATTTTTTTCACCTCTTTACTGACACTTAAAAGGGTTTTTAATGTGAGCTTGATCTCATTATGTGAGCTTGGATGAGAGAACCTGTCATTAATTTTTTCCTTTATATAGAGTTTGTGGTGTAAGCTCAGTATCCTTCAGAAGAAGTAAAGGAGATTTCCTTCTGATTTTTTATTTAAATTATAAAGGCATTATTTTATGAAAGTGCATTTAACACTATCATTGGAGTTGTGCTTTTGACTTTGACTAGGTTGCTATATTTGAAGTTGGTCAAAAGTCCTGTACTTGTCTAGCAAGTAGTAGTCTTGTCTAGCAAGACTCTTAAAATTATTAATTCATATATACACGTAACACATCTATATAAAATGTATAAGGACTGTGGTGTCATATGTGATTTTGCTGGCATTATATACATGTGTTGTGTTTTCAGGTGCACATCTAAATAGGCTGGGGCTGATATAGACTAGATCTGGGACTTGATCTGAAACATATTACATTAATGAGAGTTTCTCTCCTGACTTCTGTAGGCTTTTGGTTAGAGGCCTAACTCAGGTTTTTGGTTTTTTAGGTAAATATCATCCTGTCTTCTGTCTAGTGGACGTTTATACACATTTGCAGCAGCTATCAGTAGAAATAGTTTTCTATTTTTTATATTATGTAGAAGTTGAACATGCATGATGTGTAAGATGCGAAGGAGAAAAATCTGTATCTACATTTGCTTTCGTTTTCTTTGTTTTTTATGTCAGTAACAAATGTCAGGCTCAGAGAAGTAAAGAAGATTACCTTACAAGGCTGGGTTTCAGAAGCTAATCTCAATGATATTGCGCCAGACCTGCATTAGCTGATAGTAATGCTACCTACAGCTTTGGACTTAGCTGGAAGGGCCGGAGGAAGCTGGAGCTTTCCCCTTAGCAGCACTTAATCCATCTTGAACACATTGGGTCCTGTACTGCAGGAGCGGCTGATCTCAGTGGCGTGGCTGGAACAGGAGAGAAATGCTTGTCTAAGCTCCTGAAGCAGCTTGGAAAGGCTGAGACTGAAAAGCAATCAGAGTAGAGCGCTTAAACTGCTAGGAGATTTTTCTTGATCCCTGTTGGGTAGCCGACTGGTTCCAGCCCTATAATTTAGATAGGAATAATTAGAACTAGTAAAACTACCACATAGGATGAGACCAACTCATCTAGTAACTCATGTGCATTATCCACAGGGTAGTGTTGGCCTAATCGAAAAGTGGTTGGACATTATCATGAGCTACAGCTTTGTTGGGGGACTTCATTTCAAAAAGTCTTTCAGAATGGAGAAGCTGGACAGATTTTGTCTTTGGTTTATTCCTTATTTTCTTATTTTCCATCAGTCCAGGGCAAATTTGGGCAGATCTTTCATTATTTGTAAGTTAAAACCAGTGGAAATTAATTGTTTAACATTTCTTAGGGCTGCATGTGTAAATGAGTGAGAGGAAACCAGCATTCCTGTGCTGTGTTCCTGTCAGGGATGTTGTGTGATGTGAACTGGGGAAGTAGGGACTGAAATCTTAAACAGTGATCATGCTGAGGGAATTTGGTAGCTAGCTGTGTATAGGGAAGCATATTGCTACTACTGTGACAGCAACAGAATGAGACTCAAAGGAAAGAAAGCTATAAAGGCAAGATATTAAGAAAAGTAGCAAAATGTAGGATTTAAGTAATTTGTGACTGGGGAAAGAATTACATATTGAGTTGAGACAGAAATGGAAGAAAAAGAGTAAAAATAAAGCTGCAAATATTGATTAGGGAAAAAATAGTAGCAAAGCAATGTAAGGAAAATCATACTAAATTTTAAGCACCTGGTGAGATTTTATTGAGACTTCAATTAAAGTTCCTACTTCTAAAGGAATTGTGCTTTTACAGCAGATCTAGATTTGTGTCTTGGACCATTTATCAAGTCATGTAGATGTGTATAAAACCAGATAAATATATATAAAGGCTTATATATAATGGCTGCTCAGCCGTTTCTTCATTTTCTAGTACCAAATTTAGAGGCAGTCCATGCTGATCATTCTTTGGGCTTGCTCTGTGGCGGTTACACTTAGGCGTTCTTTGACATGCAGTTTACTGGATGTCTCACTGCATTCAGTTCACTGATTCATGGATAATCTAATTTGCTGTTGAAGATCCAGAGATATAGCAGCAAACACAAAAAAAGTAACTAATTGGAGAGGCTATATATTTACACACACACACGACTGAACCTCCATGATTTTCTGATCATACAGATGTACGTGATGCCAGCCTCACTCCTATCTGTCTCCTAGAGTGTTGCTCTTCTGTTCAGAAAGTGCCTGCAACTGTGGTATCTGGGGTAGTAATGTCTGGAAATGATTTATACATTATTTTTTCATTTAGATTTTTTTAAATAAAACCAATATTAGTAAATTAATATAAAATTATTGTTTTTCTATGTTAAGTGTAGTTGTGGTTTAATATTTTAATGTAACTATCAATCATTCAGAGGTGTTTTTAGCAATAGACTTGTATATTATTAAAAAGACTGTAACCAACAGAAAAGTCTATTGACCTAAAGTGTATCTCACATGTTTCATTCTCCTAATTTCCTATAACACCATATTTTCTTCTAGGTTGAATATTAAACTGATTTTAATTCTGGAAACAGCTTGCCTTATTAGTCCGTAGTTACCTTGTTTGATTTCTGAATAATAACATTCCTCAGATCTAGTATGGAATGGATTCCCCTTTTTAGATATGTATGTGGATAACCATCCCTTGGTTTTATTGCTACCTAGTTTATGAAGTTAACTTGCTTACTGTGTTCCTTTCTTTGGCAAAGAAATTATTTCTTCTCCATCCTAGTTGTGACAGCTGTTTGTGTTTGGTTTTCGTTTTCCTTCCTTGTAAATATTTCTGCCCTCTTTACTCTGCTTGTTTTCATTTAGTGTTATTAATAAAACTCTATTTTAGTGTTTTAATTTCTACTAATATTTTATTTCTCATAGACTTTTTCAAACTCTAAACCAGGTGTGTTTTGGAGGCATTTTTATACATCACCATTTAAATGTCATGACTTCCTTTTGGTTTCTTTTTTTTCGCTTATTTATTTATTTATTGCAATTAATATGTATTTGTACCTGTTTGTAGTTTACACTTAAAAGTGTTCTGATCAGAGACTGTCTCTATCTATTTGGTTTGGTGGTTGCCCAGTTTTCATCTAGTCTAGAGTCAAAGAGATTACCTTAATGCAACATATAGCTAGCAAGGTGAAAAATAGCCCATAAATGGTCTAGAAAGAGACTCCTGTCCTGCATTGTAACATTCCAAAGAGCAGAATAAATTTCTTCATCTTAAATCTTTCAAGAGAATTTCAGTATCAATGCTGCATTATTGTGTGACTTGTGGGAGAGAACTGAATGCATCTGTTTGCTGTATAGAAGAGCGGCATGATAGATGCTCAGTTGTTGTTTAGAAAACGTCTTCAGAGATCTGCAGTAGTGTCAGGCCTCTTCCATCCTTGCTGGTGAGCGGGACGAGTCAGCTGCGTTGCTATTACGGAAACGTTTCTGGGGTGAGAGCTGTTAATACAAGACCAAGAGGTGCTAAGGCTCTAGCCCTCCATTTGCTGTCCTCCCTTCTGGATGCTCCATGTCTTTACCTTATCTGTGAATTGGTCTAGGGATTGTTGAAAGAAATTCAAAGTTTCATAAGCAGGCCTGTTTGTTACAAAAATTTAAAATGGCAAATATGCAGTTTAAAAGTTTCAGAAAGGATAGAAATCTTAGTGTGTGTGTGAGTCCTGGTGCCCATTCTCAAACAGTGGGAAAAAAGGGCGAACCTCTGTCATTCTTACTACAAGGTTTGCAACCTCCCCTTAAAGACCCCTACAAACAGGTGCCACCTCAGATGAAAACCTAAACCGTTGAGAGAGGCATTGGAGTCTCCTGTTATGCCCCAGGCTAGACAATCTTCATTATATTGGGAGGATTTTCAGAACCGCCTTTTCAAAGTTGGATAGCTGGAGAGTATCAATCTGCTCAAGTTTTTTTTCTCTGGAAAAAATGTACCTGAGTAATTACTAAGAAGAAACTACAGGGAAGATGAGCAGTTTGCCAAGAGAGTTCTACCCTAAGTGAATGTGCCTGATTTATTAGTAAATGCTCCTAATATGTGCAAAATGGAGAAGACTGCTTTGTAGGAACAATATTGCATGTGCTGTAAAGCATGTCCGCTTTTATATTAATCAAGAGAAATAACATAATCTGTGCTCATACCATCTAAAGAAGGACAGCCAAGATTTGGGTTTCCATTCAGCAGCTCCCGTTCTTGTGGCCTCAAGTGGCATCATTACCTGAAAACAGCAGAGGAGCTGGTGTATGTATGTGCCATCTCAGTGATGTTTGATGAATTTGTAGCTTTGTGATTTTGTAACAATTTTGAGTCAAGAAATAGCCTCACGACACTAGTTAGAGGAATGGTGGTGACAAGTCTGTATTCACTGTATCAGATTGGGTCAGGAAAGTTGTGTGCTTGTAGGTCAAGGGCACAGGGAAGCAATATCTACATATTTAGAGAGGAGCTGGATCTGCTGGTAGAAGTTAAACATGAAAAATGCATCTGGAATCCAGTCTCTGTCTGCCAGTAAAGAATAAATTATTCTTTGTTCTATTTAAAGTTTAATGAGTCTCTTTCAAAAAATAAACCTCTTCTTCCTTTTTCTGTAGTGCTTTTTATGCTTTCTTTCTTAAGCAACTTAATGACTGCTTTCTTTTAATCATCAGAGGTGGTAAGACTTTCACATTTCCTTCATGAAGTCCAGTAAAAAAAAAAAAAAAACATAAATTTGCATAATTGAAATGTCCAAAAGCTTCATATACATCTGGCTCCACAGTCTTCTGGAAACTTTAAGAAATATGCTTAAGATTATGGTGGAGATGAAATTATTTTAAGTGTGTATCATGAGAATTACGATAGGCACTTGGTAACTTTATGTTGTGGAGTCTGAGGATAAGTTCACTGTCCCTAAAATCCACATTGCTTTGGAGCTTGGAGCTAAGAAAGGGCAGTAGTTTGGCTGTAGCTTAGGGAGCTTTTTCATTGCCTACAGAGCTGGCAAAGCTAGTGCCAACTGCAGGCTAAATAGCTACAGCTCAATTAACTGTAAAGTCCCTGCAAAGCCAGTGCAGCTTGTAGTCACAACAGCTCTGTTTTCCAGTGTTGCTAAAATTAGAACATGTAGGCCAAGAACCCTTGGGAAACTTTGTCACTGGATATTTAAGGTCAAGAAGTATTCAAAGGTAAAGCCCTTTCTCATCCCTTTTTGTTATAGGCATCCATGTAACTTTACCCAAAGTGCGTGTTGCCTGAAAATTAATGGGAAAACAGGGTTTCCAAATTGAGATGAGTTGGGCTTTGAACACCAAAGTGCAGTTCGAAAAGGAAGGGGTGTTCCTTGTCCCTTGAAAAATGGAGTCAGTTTTTAAAATTCCTTACGCTTTTGGATGTTACGTATTTTAGATATGTTTTTAATGACATGGATGATGTATGTTCATTCTTACTGAAGAGTAGCCTTTAATTTTTGGAGCATTTATGAATGGACCACTTTTTTGATGACTCAGATTCTTGACCACATTGCATTTGTGTTTTTTCTTGCATGTATGTTTGCATGTATTTGCTTATACCTGAGAGAAACATGTTAGATCCTCAGCTATGTGGAGCTTAGAAGCAGCAGGAGCTTTCATCTTTATTCCTCTTTACCTCCTGCTGTTCTCTTCAGCACCGACCTGCTGCTAATTTCATCCTCCCGTCAGTGTTCATCTGCTTTTGTTTGAAAGCAGGTGGAGTGACTGGCTGAAATAGGTGAACTGAATTTCTGGTTGCCTCAGATGAAAGTGGGAGAGCGCTTAGGTTTTCCAATGTCACTTGGATACAGTGTGAGTGATTACAGTGATGTTATAGTATATCACTTTGCAGCCTGTCCAAATTGTGCTGTGTTTCTCACTCCATTTCTGTGAACTGAACAAAAGCTACCCTTTCACACAGGGTGCTCTGAAATGGTAGGGACTGAATAAGTGTGTCCTACTTTTTTCTTTGTTCCTTACTATTCATAGGCTGAGCATAGCTTTTTCTTTTTCTTTTTCTTTTTCTTTTTCTTTTTCTTTTTCTTTTTCTTTTTCTTTTTCTTTTTCTTTTTCTTTTTCTTTTTCTTTTTCTTTTTCTTTTTCTTTTTCTGTTTCTTAATACCCTCTAACATGTTACTGTGGATCACAATTAAAAACNTCCTTTTTCCTTTTCCTTTTCCTTTTTCAATACCCTCTAACATGTTATTGTGGATCACAATTAAAAATCCTTTGGGAGAGCTGGAGTTACATAAATACAACATAAATCATGAAATATCCCCTGGGAATCATGCTTAAACATTTTAAATTCTGTTGTGAGCTCTCATCACATGTGGGAAAAGTCTCACATGCTTTTCTGAAAAGTACAACAGAAAATTCCAAAATATGCAGCTTCTTAGAGCTAAATATGTGTCTCAGAATATATATATTTTTTCCAGAATATTTTATCTATAGTCTGTTGAGATAACACATGGCTGTGTCAACTGAATCCTTATTCTGTACTTTTTGAAGTGCAAACTATGACCTTCTGGCTTTTGTTCTTGGGTGCTATTCAAGAAAGAAAAGAATGTAGTGACACTTCAGGGATTTATGGTTTTTTTTTTTTTGGTAACATCATTGTACTGTCAGGAATCTATTCCTTATTCTTGTTATCTGTTATTTTAATGGTAGACCATTTGGACTATGCCTGACATCGTTTGAAGAATTTGCCTGTGCATCTTCAGTATTCAGAGAGAAGATGTTGAATAAAGGATCTTGTGCTAATTCCAAAGCTAAAAGGCTACAAATCTATTCAACATTTAGCCTAAGCTACCTCAAGAAGACAATCTGCCCATGGTGGCTGCTTTGCTCTGCTCTTCTATTCTGAACCGATATTTTTGTTCCAAAATGCTTCTTCTCTTCACATTTTAACCTAGGCTTCTGAACTGTTTCTTTACGGATTTTTCTGGTTCCCTGTCCTCCTACCTATAGGAAGGGTAGAAAAATCTGACCATTGTGGAATATGGTGGATAAAAAAAGGAGGGCGGTGCTTTTGTCATACATGACTATGAGCTGTAAGTCATACAGAACCCTTGTGTAGCCCTCGTGGCTTTCTTGTTTGAGTGCAAATGGGAGTTAGTCTTTCCATGCCATATGCAGATTTAACCTCATTTTTATAGCATATGCTACCTCCATTAGAAGTAAAGCACAAGTTAATCCTGCTCAGAATGGCATTAGCTTTTCTCCCGTGACTGTATCCCATTTGGAGGTGTACAAATAGTGGCTGGAAGGTGATGTGTACAGAGATGCTAGTCAGAAATGGCATCTTTGCTTGAATCGTTCAGGGACCCTAGGGGAGATGCCTTTCAACTGTCAGTCTGAGGCTTTCTGGGAATCCATGGCCACCTGATAAAATAAAACTTTGATACAAGTAGGTCTTGAGGCAAAGAAATGCCTCCAAGACTTAGCCAGTTCTTCAAATTGGTTTTCATTTGTTACATCTCCCTTGTGAGAAAAGAATAATCTGAGCGACAATACTGTTTAGCTTTGTGATTAAGGTGGTGACTTTAAATCCACACAAGGACATTTGTCTTTGTCAATGTCTTTTTGAGTACTCTCTGTGTATTTTTTTTTCCTACCCACTGCTGTGTCCTGAATTTCAAAAGTATCAAAACAAGTTTCAGTGTTTGAAGCACCTGAGTTAGCTTTAGTTTTCTCCTTAGGCTTGTGAGTATGTTAACATAATAGGTGGCTATAGTGTTTTAGCAGAACTGATTTGAGGTTCAGATAATTGGAAAATAAGGACATGGACAGTTGTCTGATTTCCTTGTGTGAAACTTAACGCTCTCTAAAATATATACATATACACACAAACCTACCGATATTGTATTTAGTGTATACAGATGGTTTCTGAATTGCCCAAAGTATTTCCAGGAAATGCATTGCTGCTTTTATAGCTGGTGTGTTACACGTCACACAATGTCTTGTCTGTCTTAAAGACTTGGTATAAAATGTGGAAATAATGTAGAAAAATGGTTTGAAACTTCTGTTTTTTTTTTTAGAGTTGAGTATGACAATGTAGGTGTGCATGTGCTACCGATACATCAGCAAAACCACCTTTGTTTTCTCTGTTGTAGTTTTTGCTTTTATCTCCATTTCACAGCATAGCAGCATTTTTCCTCTGGAAAAAAAACTGAATAAAGTTGGTTTAAATTGTGTGAGTTCTTTATAAGCAGGTCTTAAAGTGAAAAAACATAATTAATCCTTCTCCAAACACATTCTGCCTTAATATTAAAGGAGAAGGATCCTTATTTGCAAATGGCAGGGCTATATCTTTCACAAAATCTTGAAGTTGAGGTTGGAACAGACCTCTGGAGATCATCAAGCCCATGTGCCCTGCTCAAAGCAGTGTCAGCCAGAGGAGGTTCCTCAGGACCATGTCTAGCGGGATTTGAATACCTCCAAGGATGGAGACTCCACTGATCTGCCTGTTCCGGTGTTTGACCTTGCTGACAGTGAAGTGTTTCTTGTATTCAGCTGGAATTTCCTGTGTTTCCGTTTGTGCCCACTGCCTCTCGTTCCATCACTGGGCACCGCTGGGAAGAGTCTGCCTGTGTCCTTTTTACATGCTCTCTTCGGATATGTGTGTAAGTGTCTAATATTCTCCTGAGCCTTCTCATCTCCCGGTGGAGCAGCTGCAGTGCTTTCAGCCTCCCCAGTCCTTTACTCATCTTTGTGGCCCATCATGGGCCTCGCTCCAGTCAGTCCATGTGTGCTAGGGAGCCCAGAACTTCATCCAGTACTCCAAATGTGGCCTTGCTAGTGCTGAGTGAAAGGGAAGGATCACCTCCCTTGACGTAATGGTAGTGCTTTTCCTCCTACAGCTCAGGATGCGCTTGGCCTTTTCTTGCTGCAAGGGGACATTGCTGGTTCCTGTTCAGCTTGGTTTCCACCAGAGCCCTTCTCTGCAAAGCTGCCCTCCTCCAGCTGGTCAGCCCCCAGCCTGTGCTGGTTCATGGGGTTATTCCTTCCAAGGTACAGGGCTTTGCTGCTTTTCTCTTTGGCTGAACTTCATGAGGTTCCTTTTGTATTTCTGGTGAAGGTCTCTGAATGGCAATACAACCTCTCTCAGCAACTCCTCACACTTTTGTATCACCTGCAGGCATGGTGAGGACACACTCTGCCCCATCATCCAGGTCATTAATGAAGACACAAAGCAGTACCAGGCCCCCTGTTGCCCCCGAGTGAACACCAATAATGACTGGCCTTCAGCTAGAGACTGTAGCACTGGTCACAACCCCCTAAGACCAACAGGTCTCAGGTCATTGTCTTTTTATCCAGCCTATACTTGCCAGCTTGTCTATGAGGATACAGTGGGATACAGTGTCGAAAGGCTTACTGAAGTCAAGATAAAAACATCAGCTGCTCTCCCCTCATCCACCAAGCCAGTCATCCTGTCACTTCAGTCGTGTTCAAGGCTGTTGTGTTGGCCAAGCATGATTTTCCTTTTATCAATCCATGCTGACTAGTTTCCAGTATTGCTCTATCATCTTCCCAGGAATCTAACTGGGGCCCACGGGTTTGTGGTTCCATAAATCCTGCTTCTTACCCTTCTTGAAGAACAGCAATAACGTTTGCTTTCTTGTAGTCCAAAGAAGAGGCTTGCCAATTGCAAGAAGTATAATATATATGTGTATATATATATATACACACACACTAAAAGAGAAGTGTACTGCAGTACTTTGCTGCCTCTTATTCCCACCTTCATTATTAATCATTCTGTTCTCCCCTTAAGCATATAATATATCCAGGGGAATAAAGAAAGATCCTAGTGTGGTAAAATGCAATATTTAGCTCACAATGCTTAAGTTTTTGAGCATTAATTGTTCCTAAACTTTGAAATGCTTTATTAATAATTTTCAGTATCCTGCATATTGTACTGCCATGAAGCATGACAGCAGCCTCTGGAGTCAACAAGAAGCACACCTTGAAACCTTTCTGTCACAGGAAAAAAAACCCTTTCAGAACAGTACAAAACAGTGTCAGCAAATACAGCTTTTATTGAAATGATACATGGGAGAGAAAAACAGATAAATTCCCTTGGTCTTGTTTAAGTGTTTCTTTATGGGTTGCTGTTTTCTTCGGCTTAGCTGTTGCTGGGTACTGTAGGCTCAGGTGTCTGAGTCAGGCAATTCTTTAGGGAGATGGTGCTTTTTGTTTGTTTGGGTATTTTTCCCTTTTTTTCCTTTGACTTTCATAATGTATTGCAGACATTTAGGTTCCGTTTTCCAGTTTTAGCTCAACTGGGACATTTATCATTCAAACCCCCCCAGCTTGCCAAAAATAATACCTGAAAAGAAATAATATCGAATTGAAATACATGCTTTGTAATGGAATCTATTCTTGCAGCATGGATGAAGTTACTGCTTTCAGACTTTACAATCAATATGAAGAGAATAGCATTGCAAAATTAGAAATTGACCTTTACTGTCTTTTTAAAGCAATGAGAATGAACATCCTTATTATTTTACTTGGCTACATTCCTTCCTAGTAAGCATTATAAGAAAGAAGCTGATAATTTATAGCATTTTTCTGCTGAGATGAAAGGGAACTGGATGGTTCAGAGGCTGGTAATAGGATATCATGACCTTCCACCTCTGCCCCGTTTATGAAAATACAAGCCAAGATAGTGATGTCTACGAGTCACCAATATGGCATGTACAGCTGTAGAATCTGTAGCTGGGTAGTTTCTGCATTTTTAAGGTCTGAGACACTTTTCGCAAAGTTCAACAGCTTCTCAAGGGACAGCAGATTCATCTGGAGCTAGCTGAAAAATGAACTTAGGAAGCCTTCTATCTAAGGCCATGTTAGCTGTACTAAACCGAGTGGTTTAGTATCTCTGCCCTGCCTGTTTATCCTGGGGTACTCATGGAAGTGGCCAGCAGATTTCCCTTAACCAGTGCAAAAGTGACAACATATTTTCTTTGTCTTGTTTGGGAATGTTAAGAAGAGATTAATGCGAAAAGGATGCTGTGGATTTTGCCTTGAGAGTTTGTCAAAACTGGAACTGTTGTGTGAATTAATTTTAGAATTTCAGTTTTTGCTCTGGAGCTCATTGTGTGAGGTTCCTTATACTTTGGTTTTGTCTAAAGGTAACTTGAGTGTAGAATTAGCTCTATCTGAAGCCCGTCTTGGTTATTCACCTTAAATAACTAAGTAACAGATGCGCTCAGGGTTTATTTTATCTTAAATATCAGCTGCTTTTCTCCGAGCAGAAGCAATTGAGAAAGTCGAGGAGGTGGTAGGATTGTTGGTATCGCACCATTTTCTGCACATAGGGTAATAGCAGTGCCAGCATGACTGGCTTCCATCTGAAAATCTATTTCTCCTTATATCCCCTTAAATTGAGAGGACTAAGGGACCCAAGCTGCTAAGATAAGTTTAATAGAGGATTGGAAAAAAAATATCTACTTGCAAAATAAAAGGGGAAGCCTAAAAATATTCAGAAGTTCCAGTTTGGAAAAATCTAAATGAACTGCCTTTTACATGGTCCAAATATTTCTAAAATGTTATGTTTGTAATTAGAAAAATGAAATCCGTTACACTTCTTACATGTTTTCCTGCCAGATAACAGGATAAAATAAGCATGCACACTCTCTTTCCCTCTGTCTTCTTTTTCGAAAACCAGGATACATGCCTGATTTCTCTCTTACCCCTGAGAAGATTTCCATAAAGCCCTGGATTGTGTGACAGTTCTATTAAAAAATAGAAAAGCAAAAACTTTGATCCCATTAAACTCTCGGCAAAATAACTTTTTCTTTGATAGAATTTCTTTTAATTCTGCCTTTCAGAGCAAAGCAGTACTCATGTTGTTGCCATTAGGTAACTGTCAGTTATTGAAGGGGAATCTAAATAGAAGACTTGAAGAAGCCCAGGTCTAAGGCCCATTCATAAAACAGTGTAAAGAATTCTCACACTTTTCCAGACTTCTTTGTTGTAAAGTATTTGTGGTCCTAAAGATATTTTTCAATTTGCAATTGCGTGTTTCTTAGGAAATCTTGGCTGTAAAACTGACGTGCTTGAAATATTGGCTTTGCATCAAGATTTCTACCAGAATTAACATTTGAATCACTTGAGGCCTTATTCACAAGGCAGAGGACTATTTGCATAATCACAAATGCATTATTTTGCATGTCAGTGAAGAGGCTAAGGACTGTAGCTGCAGTTCACAAAGAAAATTCAAGTGATAGGTATTGATGTGTGTCTGTGTGCTGCTGGCTCCCAGCCTTCCCCGCACAAATAAGCACAAATCCATAAAAAGGCAAAAGAAAAGATTCTGGAGCGATGCACAGTCTCCATTGAAAGCCTGATTACACAAGCTTTGCCTGAGGTAGCTGTGTAGGATTAGAAGGACTTCCCACTCTACCAAATGTGGATAAAGATTGGGGACACTTTTACAGCTGGGTTCTTGCTAGAGGATGGATTTCTTTCTAAAAATACACTTACTGAAAATTCATGAGATTGAAAGTTATTGGATAAAAGTCTAAGGCCCGTTCTATTGAGGAGGTTTGACTAAGTAACCTGTAAGGGTTTATGTCTGTAGCTGATGGCTTCAAGACTTAGCACCTTTCTGTCAGATTTGTGGCCAATGGTCCAAGAGGCTCGTGAATCACACGAATAACCTTCCTGTGTCACCGTCAGCTCAACGAGTCACATTTTTGATCGATTTTATGGCTGTTGAGAAAACATTTCATGTTCAAAGAATACCTTAACTGCTGATCAGAGTTCAGGAGCATGAAGCAAGTTCTCTTTGAAGCCAACAAGAAACCTCTAGACCTTTAGAACAAAAATCTAGACATCAGTGGATTTTGTTCCCTTTCTTTTTTCTTTTTATTTTCATTTCTTTTTCTTTTTTTTCCCCGGAAGAAAATTCTGTTATGTGCTTGCTGTTAAATCGAGTTCTTAGTGAAGCTTAGATAACGTAAATGTCAGTTCAACAAATATACTGGGGATCTAGCAACTGTAACTTCAGATTGTAGGAGTCATTTATGAAATTTAGGGGACTCCCTGTGGATAATAAATAAAAACTTCAGAGTTTTGCTAACTCAAATACAGCTCTGTTAAACTTCCTAGTGTGTTTGGTTAACTTGTTTTGTTAATATTATCATACAGTGATTGTAAACAGATATTTTTTAAACTAATATCCTTTCTGGAAGTAACTTAAAAATATATTGTTTAAAGGTGTTTAAAAATATACTTATATCCAAAAATAAAACTAAATGATGCTTTTGTGATAAATATGGCAGTATGCTGAGTAAGGAATATTTTAAAGATTAATTTCCCCTCTGATTGCTTTTTTCACTACTAATATAAATACATACAGAGCAATCGTAACTTTAATATCTCAGCTTTGCTTTTTACTCAGCAAAGCTGGACTTTCACTTTCATTAACATAAATCATTAATAAATCAATGGTTCCACTGGAGTCACTTGTGCCTTTTAAAGTTTTGTTACATGTGAAATTTCCTTGATTACTTTGTGACAGAATGTGGAAGAATAATATCTTGTAGATTCCAGATATGGCCTTTGTTACAGTGAATAAGGTATATCAAGTATTTGACTAAAAAACATCAAGGCATGATAAGAAATTTTACCTCATTTTTTTTTGGCAAGTTTTGTAACATTTTCAAGTCTTAGCTATCTTCCTCTTTAGAAAGGTGGATTTTTTTTTTGGAGTAAGGGGCTTTCAGCTTTAGTTAGCAGCAGTATTAAGTTCAAAATAATTCCCGTTAAAGAAAGTATTAGCAATGCTTACAAAAACTTGAGAAACTTGAGTTTTAAATTTAATGAAAAAGATCTTGGATAAGTTTTCAGATAAGATATCAAAAAAAGAAGATACATTTCTGAGCCTTCAGTCTCAAAGTAGAAACTTTTTTATCAAAGTATAAACAACTTTTTCTTTTTTTTCAAAAGTATAAACTTTGAGCGACAAAGGTGATTGAAGGACTGGAGTATCTATTGTATGAGGAAAGACTAAGTGGGCTGGGCCTGTTTAGTCTGGAGAAGAGAAGATTGAGAGGAGATTTGATCAATATGTATAAGACCAGCGACAGGACAAGGTGTAACAATGGGCGCAAATTCAAACATGGGAAGTTCCATCTCCATGTGAGGAATAAGTTCTTCACCGTGAAGGTGCCAGAGCCCTGGCACAGGCTGCCCAGAGAGGCTGTGGAGTCTCCTTCTCTGGAGATCTTCAAACCCGCCTGGATGCCACCTGTGCCCCGTGCTCTGGGTGTCCCTGCTGGAGCAGGGGGTTGGACTAGATGAGCTCTAGAGGTCCCTGCCAACCTCAACCATTCTGTGATTCTGTCATTTTCCATGTTTTTAGTTTATAGTATAGCTATAGGTTAGAAATACTACTCAGGAGCATGTAAGAGGCCTGGAAATAAAATTCAGAGTGCTGAATCACTATTCCTAGGTTTTATATTCAAAATGTGATTAGTGGCACATGATATGACACATGATGGCCTGGCATTAGGGGGAATATGTGATTTTGTTTATATTCCTTTGGAACTGTCAGCAAAAATGTGGTTTTAACTCTGTGTTTCATACACCTAACTTCAAAGAAGAGTATCCTGTTTTTACAGTTGACTGAAAAGTACGTAAATTTAATCTTTAAGTTTATTTTTTTTTAATTACACAGGACATGAGCACTCAATCCCATTCTCAGTCCACACCTTTGAGACTTATGATAAATAGTCCAGAAGAACTAGCTTTTACTAACAACAGTTATTAAAGCCAAGGAAAATACTCTATTGGAAAAACACCTACAGATAATTGTAAAGTGTTTCATGTTAGTGTCAACACCACATCTATTATGATGTTGTAGCACTTATTTTTTAATTAAGGTTAAATATACCTTCAAGATGTGAAGACTCAATGATAATTTCTTCTCTAATAAATAGTTCTTCCTAATATAGTGCACATAGTTTATCATAGCTGCACTGAAGTTTGGGAGAGAAGTGTATTTTACTGCTGTGTTTATCTGTGGAGATCTTGTCTGTTTGTTTCAAATGTTATCAGGTTGTCAGATGCAATCATCATTACCAGCTGGGGAAGAAGTTTTTGGATGGTCCTGTTCAAATCTGGGATCTGTTGTCACTGTAATACTGAGATCTAATTAGAAAAAAATGAGTAGTGTTCCTTTGCCTATTTATGGACTCATCTTTCTTTTTTTCTGTTTGGGAGCATTTTTATCTCCTCTTGATAGGGCTGGTCCTATTTGAAATCTTGGACTGAAGGTTGGAATTTATAGGGAGGATGCTGAGCCTTTGGAGTTTTAACACTTTGGCTGCCACTATTTTAATCTGCATATCTGAACTGAAATATGCGGTTAGGTTTTTTGGATGTAATCAGTTGATTTTTAGCCAAAAATTTTTGGCACATGTTGGAACAAGGAGATGGTGCTCCTCATCTAGTAAATTCCTTCAGAGGTGCAGTTTATTGTTGAGTTGTCTCCAGTGTAGCATACACACTTAATTAGTCATTCTGACAGCAGAAGGAAATTCATTAACGTCTGTGGGTACTTGTTTCTGTCCTAATTGCTCTGACCTTTTCCAGGTCAGACTGTGTTCCCTTGACAGAAAAAAGTGAACCTGTAAAATCAGGTGTCTTTGTTGTAGCCATCCTTTGATTTTCTTAGGGATGAGATGACGAGAGCAAATAGCTTGCAAAGGGCTATGAGGACTTTGTAATGCTCCAGCTGGCCTTTCCTACGGCTTTAGATGTTCTTTCTTTGAGCTGCAAAGACCAACAATGTGTTCGCTGGCCTTCAGTAGTAACTCAAAGTACTTTTCAGATGAACTGGCTTCAAAAGTTTCTTAGAAGAGCCTGATTTGAGCAATGTGTGCTCCAAAGATTTTCAGAGATTGAGAAACTGCTTAAAAACAATGACATTTTTCTTAGCATCAAGGTTGAGGAATATAACAATGTGCAAAACATCGCTACCTGTACTGGAAGTATTCAGCTTCCACACAGCTGCACCACACTGAGGAGCCCTATGCCTATGTTGCCATAGGGTTGGATACATTATTTTTAGGTTGTGTGGGTGAGATAAGAGAGCGCAATCACATCTCTGATCATGATATATCTATAATGAGATTATATCCAGTGGCCTGGTCATATTCAGGTCCTATATTGGCTATGTACTAATCCACAGTATATGTGTATATACAGTAGATATAGGCACATATTTGTATGTGATGATCGGTCAAACTACCCAGTGTTTGAATTGGGTATGATTTACCAGGTAAAGTTTAATTTCTTTCTCAGCTTCATTTTGGAAATGCAAAGGAGTATTTCAGTTATGGTTATTGGTTCCTGCCAGCTTTCAGCATCGCCCCATAAGCATTAAGTCCTCTTGTGAAACTGTCCTTTCTCCTGTTTAAGCTTCACATTGCTTAAGTTTCTGAAATACTAACAAGAAAGTTTGAACTCTTGATTGAATATCTAGTTATGGGTCTTACTTGCTGATCTTTAAATATTTTTTTCTTCTGAAATGATCCCTGAGTTTAAAAACTCACTTCCCATGCTCTTCCTTTCCTTGGCAGCATTCCCACTGTCCACTGGAAGGCAATGGCAGAGAGAAGAGCTATGGGGTAATACCAAAAGCTGGCAGTTTAGAGGATGGTGTGAATATCTCAGAAAGAAAAAGATAATCATTAAAACAGTGGGTTGGGAAGAGTGAAAATGATGCCATTCAGATCAGCATGAGATATAGAAAAGATGGGAGGGATTGGTGACTTACACATACCTAAGCCAGGAGACCGTAGGATTGGGATGGGGAGAGTCCACTTGGATGGGGCTACCATTTCACAGGATTTTGCCTGTTGTCAGGGACATGGAGTCAGATTGAGGGGAAGTAGAAATGAGGCAGAGGATTTGGAAATGGATTCTGCCAAGAACAGTTTGGAATTATGAATTCAGTGAATTGACAGCAAAGTGTTGTCACTAGCGTGGTGACATCTATAATTTACATGGCATTCCAGACTTCTTGGCTCAATCTTCTTCCACTTCTGCCAATGTTTAAATGTGCTCAAGGAGGAGGGATTTCTGGAGAGATTCAAAGTTATGAAGTGCAAGTTTCCACTGACCAAATACAAACTTGGGTAAATGAGACAGATTTTCACAGCAAGGAGAAAAAGCACGTCCTTCATTGAATATGTGAGATCTGAGAACTATTTGGTCCCTGCCAAATCAGCATTAAAGAGCATGTTGGTTCTCTAGCTCCTCTTTGGAAAAAGCTGATCTCTTCTGGCTGGAATGAATGTGGATGGACACAAACTTAAAAGATAAGCACATTGATTGAAGCTTCAATTTGTCTGGAAAAAGCAAACAATAAATTGCCATAATTCTAATTGATACATGACAGAACAAGTATCAAGGAATTGAATATGTTTTTAAGGGGTTTGGGAAGTGATGTTTTATATCTTCATGTAGTAGACAGGCAAGCTGTTGGTTGTTAAGTTGGCCTTTAAAAAAAATTCTTACCACCTGTGGTGTTACTGGGCTATGTGGCAGATCTCTTTGACGTATTTTCTCACATTTTGGGGGTTTGTTTTAATTATGTTGTTGCTCAAAAATGATTTTAATATGGATTTAGATTTAGTTTGGTTGGTGTCCTGCATTTAGGCAGGTAGTCCAGAAGCTGTACATGAAAATAATGAGGCTGTATTTAGAAAAAGTAGGAGGATAGAGGTATTTGACTTATCTCAACCAGAGATAAACATCACCTAACTTCTTCCTCACCTGTGGTATCAGCTGTGACTGTCAGCTCCATGAAGCTGAGACATTCCTTCAGCCCATCTTTTCTGTTCTAACACCCCTCTTGCTTTCTCAGAGGGTCAGTTGCCCTTAAAACAAACACAGTGCCTACCATCTTTTGCTGAAATGAAAATTTCTGGCCTTTTAATCCAAATTTGCAAAATGTTAAAAATGTCCACATGATTTAAGTAACCATGGGCAGTAATATGCTAATACAGATCTTTGTTGTCCTTTAAGTGTATATTTGTAAACCTTGCAGTCATCCTGATGTAGATGTAGTTGTATTCTAGTGTGAATAAAGGGAAAATCCTGTGGATCTATTGCACAGTTTTCCATTTCCTTCTGACTGCTTACACCTTAAATTCTGTTAACATTGATGGCAGGTGCTATGAGCTGCAAGAGTAAATGACAATTAAATGACATGGTGAGAACCAAGACAATACCCTGAGACTGTATTGAGCAAAGGCTGAAGGCAGACAACACATCTGTTCTCTCTCTACAACAAATAAACCTGTAGAATAGGTTCTTCAGTTGTGAAAAGCATGTGTAAGTCATGTTTTCAGATAATATGGTTGCTAAGTTGATGGCCACCAATGGTGGCACAAGAGTACTTTGCTGTTGGTGGTACAGCATCACTACTAATTTCTGATACAGAATTTTTCACTTGATTAGTCTGAAAAAATTAACTTTCACTTGAATAATGACAGGGTTTTAGTGATGAAGTGTCTGCCTGCTTGTCTTCATCCTTTCTCCCACTGATTTTTTTTTTTTTTTTTGGTCACATTGGAATGACTTTGCAAGTTACTTGAGGCAAGAGTCTTGCCATTTTGTCATTTGAGTTCTTAAGATCATTTTGTATGGGAAAGAAAGATTATCATGCAAATCTTGTAATAGGCATCAAAGAGATTTAGTCGGATTTAAGGTTATTTGTGGAATTTCAGATTTCGTGTCCTTTAATAAATGTATTATATGTGTTCTAGACATTATTCATATTCTATTTATGCTTAGAAGCCTACTAGTTATATTTATTTTGGTTGCTTCTTAGTAGTTTGGTTATGCTATGACTGGATTTCATTTAATGTGTTACCAAGTCCTAATACTTTCCTATAAGTAGTCAATGTCATTCTCCTTTCCATCACAGAACAGTAAACCTTTCTTCTACTGTGACTGATTTTTCTTTACTAAAATTTTTATTTTAATATTATGGCTACTTTTCTGTTTTCTTTCTTTAACCAGCACATGATTCCCCAATAGCCAAAATGATGTGGTGCTGGTTGCAGCATTACTCTTCAGCTGCTGGAGAAAAGGTGTGTTGGGCCTCACCCGCCCAGAAACATAAAACCAGTGGGCTCCTTTGAAGGCTTCTTTCTCCTTCCTTTTTCAGAAAATAGCAGGACATATGCCACAAGCCTTTTTTCTTTTTTTGTTTTCTGAAGCTGACAAATAAAATTCATCCTGCTTTTCATGTAGTGCTTTTGCTGGAGGAAATGTTTCTCTGAGAAATATAGCATATATATATTTCTTTTTACACATTTTTTTGTGTAGAATTCCTCATTTGTATGTAGTAGGTAAAATATACTTTTAGGCAGCTGAGTTTTAAAATTATGTTTTTTATTTCCTGGGAATCCTTCCTATTTTGTACCAAAAGGTTGTCGGTATATACAGTTCGGTGTTTTCTTGTCACACTTAATAAGCTGGGGAAAAAACAATAACAAAACTCACTTTCACTTCATCAAGGAAAGAATTTCATTGCTGGCTCTCAGCTATTTCAGGCTTTAATTATATTGCTTTGGAACATGTAATTCCAGTATTGCACATATACTACTTACACTGGAAGATCTTTATTATGACTGCAAAGTCAATCATTCAGAAGTTGACAGAATTAAGTTTGCCTGCATAAACTTAATTTGGTCTCTGTATTGGCCCAGGACTCGTCGTTGTTTAATAGCACAATAGCACTAGTGGTCCCACTGTGTGATCTCTGCCTATGTCAGAGAATGAATGATGAAATTAGTTTTTTTTTTTTTCTTGATATGTGGCTCCAGCTATGTGCACCTACTGTGCATTATTAAAACACAGCTGTTTTTCAGATTTTCTAGAACACTCATCACAGTAATCTTATTACTTAGCAAATATTTGTTGATCTCAGCATCCCATCTGCTGACAGTTCTTTCAAATGATGGTTTGAGATGTTCTCTGATTTTCAAAGTATTTGTGTAGCACTGGATAATATCAACGTGGTGTGTTGTTCGGGGTTCTCTAATAGCTGTGTGCACTCAGTGGTTCTCACAGTTATGAATCAAGGTCTGAAGTTGACACGTCCAGAAAATAGGGAACATTGTGATGATTATTGGCTTGAGTGACTTAGCATCATGTTCAGCTAGTAGTAGAGGCAAGGATAAAAATCAGGTTGATTTTCTTCTGACTTGATCCTTGTGGACCTTTCAGCTTCTCTTATGATTTGGCAAGGCCCTGCAGGAAGCAATGCTTCCTGCTGCGGGAGCTGAGCACGTTGCTGGATCAAGTTCAGATATAGTCCTTACAAAAATAAGATTCAAACTTCTTCCACTTGTGGAAAAAGCAGAAGATTTTTGCTCATGTAATTTTGTAAGTGTTCGAAAAAGAAAATTGAGAACCCTATTCTGTTTTATGATATCTGTAGTCATGTGTTTCATCATCATATTTGGAAGCTCAAAATCTCATATAGACATGGGCTGCATTAAGTGAATTAGCTGGTAGCTGGGATAGGTTGCTTCTATCTGTGGACTGAAGTTAGAAGGGAATGAGAAAAAATGACGTGTTTGTGAATTGCTACTTGCTGAAAGCAGAAGGATGGGATGTATAGGAATCATGGGTTTTGATGTGGACTGGAGTCCGTATGCTTTCGTTTCTACAGATTCATTTCCTTCATCCAAAATGTGAATACTTGTCTGTCTTGCGGTCCACGCTCTGTTGCCTTTTTGTTGTTTACTCTCACTTCATAGTTCCTATATTTTCCAGCCTTCACGAGCTGTCCAGTTGCCCTGTGCCTTCTGTTTCTTCTTTGCAGCCATCCTAGCCCACAGTGTGAATCGTAGCCCCTCCTGCAGTCTCCCGCTGGCTGTGCTCCGCTTCCCCTTCGCTTTGCTGCTCCTCACTTCTAGCATCTTTCCTGGCGCGCGCTGCATCTCCTGCCTCCATCTGAGCCCCAGTACCCCTATCATTTCCAGTCCATGCAATGCCATGCGTTGTGTTATCTATCTATCTTCTCTGTCAACATTCAGTGTTCTCAAGGGCATTTGCCATCTTTTGCTCTTTCTTCCACAGACTTGCTCTTAACCCTTTTATATTTAAATCAGGGCATTGGGTAGTTCCATACTGCCTACAGCATAGTTTACATAGGCAAGTACCTGACTCAAAGAGGTGATTTCAAAAGCTTGACCACATTTAGAGGGGTTTCGTGGAGATGGCCGAATAAATATTCCTATTTTAAAGGCTTCCTTTTCAGTTTTCAAGTATCCTTCCAGTTTTCAAGTATCTATCACAAAACATGTGGTTTTTTTAAAGGAAGAACTGTCTTGGTATGTTTCATAAGCTCTTACTAAAGCCTATTTTTTTTGAGAAACAAAGAGACTATTTATGCTGGAAATTTCCAAAGAACTCATTCTAAGGCTGACAAACAGATATATGAAAACTTTGTCTGCAATTCAGCAAAATAACCAGGGGCTGATAACAGCTTATAATACATCGGCCACTGCTTTATTAGTAGGTAGTGCTGCCAGCTCCAGTTATGGTACGCATGCATAAAAGTGTAGTAGAAACATACCTTGCATACACTGGAGAGATGTTTCCTGTATCCAGTGACATATTTTTGGTTTAGGCAGTTTCCTCTTCTTGAATACTGAAATGGACAGTGGAAGCAATATCGACTGGCTGCTCCAAGATGAGTAGCAAATGACTGTGTTTTTCCATGAAAGTCTGGCCTTAATAGGATAAGGCCTCATTATTTTTAACCTCCATCTGTACTTGTGTCTGGAGAACATTGTGAAAAATACACACTGCATAAATTTACATCTAGTGTATAATGAAAAGGTCATTCAGTTCTGATGGCGGTGGTCTTCTAGATGTGTTTTAGAATAATATGCTGTAGTGTTTTTCAAAGTTGATCTGGTCAGGCTTTCCAATGCACCAACAGGTGAAGAGCTTTCAGGCCAGTTTGTGGCTTGCCTTTTGCTTAGGGAACTACAACTGTCGTGAGAAGAACCTTTTGAAGGTGCCTGTATGTTGTTATATATGCTCTTTCCTCTATAGCTTAATAACGTAATATACTTCCAAGCAGGAGAAAGAGGAAGGATTTTCAAATGTACTTTGTTGAAAGATGAGCCCACTGATATGTCAGGCTGAATTTGAGCCTGATTAAAGAGCAGGTGCATCTAATGTGATGCTATGGTCCTTTCAAAAAAGCAGTCTACATTTGAAAACAAATTCTTCTTACAAGGATCTGGGGCACTGCACAATTTCTTAATGCCAGTTTATTTTTGTTTTATTATTATTACTATTTTTTTTTACTTAATGAAAGCTAGAATAAAAATCATTTATTAAAATCGAAACAAGACAACATGAGGTTGAAATGGGCTATAAAAAAGCTAATTCACCTTTTTGGTATGTAATAACCAAATAGAAAGATTTGTTGCTTTATCTGATTTTCTTGTGGCCCACAGATTCTTTTAAAATTTGTTAACAGTGACCTGTATCTTTATTGCATTGTACCTGCTAATATAAGGGAGGAAGCTGACTAATTCTGTGCATTTATCAGCTCTAAAATTCATTCATTACTTGAGACATTGCAAATAATAATATTTCTGCAGAATATATCCTGTGGTGAGAGTGTGATGTTTGTGGTCAGTGTGGTCTTGCATAGGATGTAGAGTTTTTTTCAAACTGAATCTTGTCACGTTAGCATTGCAGGAAAATGAAGCTGTTTGTTCTTAGTAAATTATTTTAGGTAGATGGACTGGAAAATGGTGGGAGATAGATCCTTTCCAAGGAGGAAATTTCTGCAGTTACTTTTGTAAAAACAGTGCAGAGTGCTGAGTTTCTGACTCTGCCTTGTAATTTGAAGAAAAGTTTACAGGTAAAAGGTCCTGCTGTGTGGGAAGTCGTTGGATGAGAATCATAGGGAACATCCTGCTCAGAGGAGAAATTTTAAAAACTGATATAAAAGATGTATAGATTGAAATACAAATTGCTAGAAAGGTATGCAGAACTTTTGTAATATGTGTAGGGAACCAAAAGCATTTGCTTACTCTAAAGACATGATGAAGAAAAAAGTTGTTGACGTTGTTAAAGAGTCTAAACTGTCTTTAGTTGAAAGACTAAAAATGCTTTTCCAGGAGAGTTGGGAATAAAGAGACTGAACCCAAATGTTATGAGAAGAAGCTGGCCCTCCATCAGAGAGCACCAGCACATCTGCAGAATATGAGAGCCCACAGATTTTTACAGATATTTTGGTTTCAGGTTGGTTACGGTTTGTTGGTTGATGATGGTTACAGCTTTTTTTTTGGCTACACATTGATCATTACAGGTTGTTTGGCTCCAAAACATAAGCAATTACTTTCCTGGTAATATTGCTTAGAACCTTCACGGTTTAATATTTGAGAAATTAAACAGAGCAGTCAAGATGTGTAGTTATATTAACAATGTCAGATGAGTGCAAACTGGCATGATACGTCATCTTCAAGAATAAAACTTCCCTAATGGGAGATGTCCTCTTAGAGTAATAGTAAAAGGGGTGAACAAAATCTGTGAGAAGCAGCAAAGCCTTCACCAAGATAGTGCTCACTGGTGTGTGATAAGCCCCACAGGGCACCTGTATCATATACGGAGGAAAACAGATTTTTTCACAGCTGTATTTTCTGGAAGAATGATGAGAATATCACAGCCTTTCCTTGTGATAGGTAAAATGAAAGAGAGCAGCAGCAGCAGCAGTTGTTTATCAGTGTGGATCCTGGCAGCGTAAAGGTTGAGTGCTCGTCCTGCTGAGAAAAGTTTCAAGGCCACTGAAATATCAGACCATTTACAGAGGAGGAATGATGCCTTCAGCTACGGCCACAGCAGAGATTTTTCAGTGTGTGAGAACAAGAAGACGACTGTCAAGAATTCCAAGACTGAATTAATTGTGGTCGGATGTTTCAAGCATTATCATTAATGTCACAGCTTACTGTACTTCCCATGTCCAAAAGAAATATCTTTGTTGGTGCTGTTTGAAATGTTTTTTTCTTGCCTCCTGTGGCTTGGGAGTAGATAGGAATAGCTACATCTGTTGACTGTGACATACAGCTTTAAAATGATTAGTCATGGGCATGTCTGAATGGTCTTTTCAGAGAGCTGTACTGCTCCTGCCTCGCTCCAAACCTACCAGAGGGAAGTCAAAGCTGGTCTTAGAGTCTTTGCTCATGGAGTACCAAGCTTGAGTGGATGCTGTGAATCCTTCACAAAGGAGGGCAAAGCACTGTTTGCTGCTGAGGTTTTGGATAAGAGCCGGCTGCTGTCCATCTGCGTTGGCTTCTCTGTTAAGTGAACGGACTTTAGAACCCAGTTCATCTGGGGACAGCAAAAAATTCCTGGACCAAAGCAAGCAGTGAGGCAGCTTGTCAGGAGATCTTAAGAGATGCAAATAATGACAACATCTTCTGGTTGGAGGGAGAAATCCATGGTGCTTATTCAGGCAAATGCAATGTGTTTCTCTTAGGTATGCAAAAATAGATATCAGCCCTTCATGGAGAAGTGCTCAGTGTTGGTACTTTCAGTGGCTCAGGTCATGAACTTTTATATCAGTTACAGAAACAATCATCTGGAATGTCATTAGCTGTTGAATGTCTCTAATCCTCTACCTTTTTATAGCAAGAATTTTCTCTAAGAGATTGTGCAAACATATTTAACAAAGCAAGCATGTATCCATTCAGATGCATATAATATTTTGTCCAAAGAGTTTTTAAAAAAGCATTTTAGCATCATGTGCTACTGTGCCTCCTCAAAGCTCTTTGGGGAAATGAATTAAAAATCTCTCCATCTGTTTACCTTGCATCTAATGCAGGGAGGGAAGAGGAAGAATTCCAACAAATTTGAAGTAACATTATATAATTTTGTTTTTAAAAGTACACGCTAAGCATGCTGGTAGGTTTTCTCTACCTTCGTGATTTGTTGGAATGCTTTTTCACCAATATTTTTAGCATTTTTAGCATGTCACCATTTAGTCTGGATTTATCACATTTGGAATTGATAGCAGAAATGATTCTTGCTTCCACAGTGTATAACTAGGACAATTAAGAAGATTTTGTGTTCTGTATTATTTACTGTATTTCATGAGGACTATTGGAGACAGTGATCTGAGCCCTCAGGTGATGTTTTGTTGTTCTTGTGATATGTGGCAGATACTGACTATTGAGGGGGGAAGAGCTGTTGAAGGCAAAATTGGCTATTAGTGAAGATAAGTAAGAGGTAAGAGTCAGGGAGGGGAATGAAGAAGAAAGACAGTATTTGCAAAGACCTCAGGCTAAGCAGCTTTCAGGGTACTGTTTAAGCTTTAATGACCCATATACAGATTTTAGCAACAAAGTAATGGCCAACTAGAGGAATTAAAGGCCTGAGGCGGTGGTCTGAACAGCAAAGGCTGACAGAGGTCATAAATACTATTACAATTCGGAAAGGACTCTACTAGGATGTGGATTTTTTTTTTCTGTTTCAAGTCTTCCTGCATGTCTGGTCTTTTGAAAACATTTGAGGGAAAGCTTGCTTTATGTGGACTGTTTTCTATGTTTCCCCAGGTTAAAAATTTTGTTCCTGGTACATCGCATCTTTTGGAATAGTTGTTCTAATTGTCTAAGATTTGTATCCATACATCTTTTTCATGTACCTTTTTTTTCACTAATGTCCATTTAAAAGAAACAACTACATTTCTCTGGGTTTTTATTCCTAGAAAATCTCCAGATTCCATGATGAGGATACTATGAAAGCTTTGCATGGTTCTTCCTTTCAGAAAACACCTTCTACGTTATTTATAGAATGTTAAAATATACTGGAGATGCACTGATCAGATGTTTATAGGACTGCAGAGGACAGTTGTGTCCAGGAGCTTCCTTAGTTTCCATTTTGCACAGCACTGGAGAAAGAGCCATGCTCTGTTTTAAGAGATTGTAGAGAAAATTTAGTGTTTCATTATTTTCTTAGACAAAAGAAGGGCAACACAAAAAATATTCACTACTCTTCAAACATTATTCACTATGTCACTTATTTGCATGTCTTTTTATCTATTATTTACTTCACTGTGGTGACTGATAGTCCTACTCCGATGTATGCATGAGATGACAATGCACCGATGGCAGAATGACATTGGTAACAACACATGGCTTGTCAGCACTTATTGCTAAAATATGCTGCATCTTTTGAAACATTAAATATGTATTATGGTGTGAACATTAAATATGTATTATGGTGCAAAAGGAGTTTAGTAAAGAAGATCACACAGAGGTTCACAAAGTAAATCCTTATTTGTAATTAGTCTGAAAATGTGAGCTGTTACCATTTAAAAAATATGGTGAGAAAGCAGCTCATTTATTCTCACAGAACGCAAATGATTTCATGAAACCTGTATGAGCCTTTTGGTTTATGAGAAAGAGAAATTACTGCTTAAAATGATAGGGTATCACAGGTTAGATGTTGTTCTTTGGCTAGAAAGCTGCCCTGTTGTGTTGAATTGGAAAAGGTGACATGTTGAAAAACACTATGACTTTTATCTTAGGCAAAAATGACCTCTGACTTTAAAAGAAGATCATGATGTTTTAGTCAGAAGCTAATGTACTAAAGTACATGTCAATTAATAGAAAATATTTTGATAACATTTATGTTTTGCTTTTCAGCTTCTCTTTTGAAAGGATTGAAACATGCTAACATTGTGCTGCTTCATGACATCATTCACACCAAGGAGACCTTGACACTTGTGTTTGAATATGTGGTGAGTAAAGAAGTAATACATGTTCTGGGTGTGGTCCAGGATGTATTGAAGTTCATGAAAAAGCTCTCTCTACCTTCAGTGATCAGGTCGAGATAACCATTCTGTTTCTGCAGGAGAGTGGAGAGTGTAAGAGGTGATGCTTTGTAATGCCGTGTGCTAAAAGGGGAAGGCTGGCTGGATGAGGCCAGGTTCAGAGGTGGAGAAGTGTCTGCTAGAGCTCTGTAAGGTTTTTACTCAAGCTGGGTCATTCCTCGGCTTCTTGATTATAGTTTGCTCTAAAAAGCAAACTATAACTATAACTTTACTTAGGGTGGTAGGTAATTTTAAAATAGATGAGGAGAATAGAAAAACAGAAATTTGGATGGAAATGCTTAACCGATAGTTTATACATCCAAAGAATGTGACAAGTTAAAATGGCTCTTGTTGCAACTGGCTTGTGCATCATGTCTGAAAGAAGTCTTTTTACGAGGAACATCGGTAGGAAATGTGTGATGCATACAATTTATACTTCTGCTTGCCAATAGCTACTTGTTACTGGCTTTTTTGTGTTCACCCTGACCAGTGTTTTAGCTACTAATTAAAACTTCAGTTTGCATGGTACATAGTGTAACGATCTATTTGTGTTCAGAATGTTACTTTCCAAAGTCTTGGGCTTGAACTTCTAATTAATCTTTTTTAGTTTTCCTATGACAAACATATGGTATTTATGTAGAACTACTTCAGCATTTAGCTACAGAATTATGCAATGTACTAATATAATTAACCTCCCTGTTTTCACAGATGGGCCCAAGAACATGTAGTTTAACAGAAACAAATGAATTAGAGGAGGTTAAATTTTCAATATATTATCTGGTACTGTGTTACAATCAATAAGACTGAGTACAGAGACTATTAATTTGTTGCTTAAAATGAGAAATATTCTATTTTTTATACGTTCCTATTTAGTTTTTGTGTATGGGTGTGCCTGTGTTTCATGGGAGCATTCTTTAAATTTTACAAGATAAAGCACACAACTTCCTGTCTGGAGAAACTATTCACCTTGTCTATTTACATAGAAATGATGCACTTTAATAATGCGGGGATTCAGCCACAGCGGCCTGCAGAGCAGTTGCGTGTGTTACAAATTTTCTACCTCAGGTATAAGAACATTAATGCAAATCTAATTCCTTTTCTTCAAATCAGTGATTCTTCTATCCCTAATTTACAAGCTGAATTAGCATAGAAAAGCCTTGACATTTAATTTTATGTAACAGTCAGTGTAGACTTATTTGCATAACGTAACGTGAATACAATTTGCAGTCCTTTTATCAGTGTCTGTGGTTAGCTGTATTCATCAGAACTGTTTGAGAAATGATATGGAAAATAGATTTCTTCCTAAAACATATTTTTTTTTACCTATTCTATAAATGTCAAATTTCTGGATTTTACATTCCATAGTAGTATTTATAACTGTGTTTGTGAATACACTGTTAATCATGTATTATTTTACCATGTTGCCGTCCTTGGTAAACATAGGCACAGACTAAAATTCATGCACTTCAGCTCACTTAACTATTTGTTTTCAAATGAGGGGCTTTTGGGATTATCCCTGTTGACATTATGTGTTTTTATTACTATCATATTTGGTAGGTGTTGAAAGTATTGCAGGATCTTGCAGTGCTGAGATCTGTGTTTATCACTCATTTAGAAATAATATGAAGAAATATGTTCACCAAAAGTTTCTAGCATGTGGTTCAAGTGGCATTTTAGTATTTTGATTGGTGATCAGTCCTCCAAAGTGGTGTTCAGGAAAAGGGAAGAGATGCTTAGCTCTCTGTATGCATTCTGTGGAATATGTCTTAATGGCTCTGTAGCTCATACAGTACTCATAGTTTTGAGATAACAGAATTGCATAACAAAAATCTGTTCCCATTGTTATGTAATTGCAAAGTTATGAGCTGATCAGATAGATAAATGCTACCTGATACTGCCTGTTGCTTAATGCTTAAGACTGTCCATGTAATCCAAATTGAATTCTTGTGCCTTTGCATGATGCTACAGTTCTTAACTGAGTGCTCGCAGTGACCTTCTCTTTGTTCTCTTTGTCAAAAAACAGTCTCATTCATTACAGAGAATTAATGTTTAGAAGCAAAAATGAAAGTTGTCCATTTAAATCTACAAATTTTGACTTGTTATCTATGCAGTCTAGGTAAATTACTGATATTACTGTCCTCGATCTGTGTAATCTCTACCTTGATTTTTCAAACACCTGTACATGGTCTAATTCAGTAACGTGAAATAAGCTGAAACCAGTAGAAATATTCACGCAAATAAACACTAGCACACGTGTTTGAAGGACTGAGGCACAGAAGACTTAAGGGAACTGAACTTGATCTGTTTTATAAAAGTGATATTGTAGAACTGCTGTGTGATAGTCATGAATCAGTCTTGGCCATTTCAAAGCTAATATGAATCTTTTGAGAAAGATGTCACAATTAGATTGGGGGAATAGTTATTAATCTGAAAGAGTTCTCAGAAAATGGTAACTTCGAGATGCTAGGCTGGTGTTGATTCCACTGGGAAATGAATACAGATGAAGTATCAGAGTAGCTTATCAAAGATGTTCAGTTTCAGCATTGACCCTGAAAGAGTAGAATGAAATTTAATTTTGTGTAGCACCTTTCATTGCAAAATGCATTACAGTAATAAGTTAAAAGCTGAAAGGAGAGTATCTCTGAAATGAAGCATGGCCATGATTATATTCTCTGAGTGTCTCAGATGAGAATTTATTTATATGAAAGCTTGTAATGTGAATATAAATGACAAAACTTTTTACATTTAACCTTGGTGGTCACCAGAAACAGGAAAAATCAATCTTTAAAAATCTTAAAATCTTACCTAAAAGTCAGGAAAAGAATTTCCCTTTCCATATAAACACTTCAGTATAGAATGTGAAGCTGTGTGTTTCTGTGCAAGGAAGAATGGGGATTTGCTCCTGTCAATGAAATGATTCAGTTTTAAATAGTTTAGTCTACCTTCTTAGTAGAGCATAACTGTGTTGTGTACTTTGGTAACTCCTGTATCAGCTAAATTACAATTATTGTTGATTGCCCAAGCCTACTGAAAAAAAAAGTCTAAAAGTGGAATTTTGTCCCTGGATGACTGAGGACTGTTGCTCATCACCTGAATAGCTTTGAGGATGAGCTGCTTGGAATCACCTCTTCAAAACTGGAAGAGCTGATGTAGTTTTTCACCTATGAATGCTAGAGTGTATAGGCACTTACCTAGTTCCTGTATAGGTAAGTGTAGCTGGGGTGTGCTGTAACCAGCCTTGAGAAGAGAATGTGGCACGTTTTGTGTGTGGCACCTGAGACTGTGAGGACTTCCAAATGGAAAAGGTCTACCCAGCTTTCCAGCTCAATGGAGGAGTGTGAGCGGTCACTTAAGGATTGTCCCCGTCCTCTCCGAGCTCTCTTTAGGCTGACGAGCTTGTGTGACCCTATGTATACGCCTGCTGTATAAAACTGCAAATGCCGCTAATGTAACCAGGAAGTGACCGACTTGCAAGCGACATCTGAGGCATATTGACAAAGGTTTTTTGAAGGTGGTTTCACATCTGTTTTTTGTAAAAATTTATCATTAGTGCTCTCATTAGCGTCTTCATTTGTATATTTAAAAGAAAACAGGTTTTTTTTAGAAACAATTGCTTAAAGACAGTGCTCAAGAATACATATTGCTATGGGCTTGGCAGAAGGGTAATGAGGTTTTTAGTATTATGTATAATTATGCAAGTGTATTATTATCAATAAATGAACCAGTAGCTTGTTGTATAGCTGGCATATAAAGTTGAGCTTATGTAGTTGTACATTGTGCTTTCCATATTTATGAACAAGATCTGAAACAATAACAGATACATTTATAATTGAAAGTATGAGTAATGAGCAATATTATTTCTGCCTCAGCAATAAAAAAACTCCAAACTAATCTAACAGTGTAATTTAAATCCAAGCATTTTCAATTACCTTGCCTGTTTTAATCTTTGTGTATGTTTTTCTGTCTTAAAAATTACTTTCCATTAAAGGAGAAGGCTTAATTCTCACTGCTTGATTACAACAGCTAAAATAACTTATTAAACAAGGAGATGGCTTAATAAAGTACATTGATTGCACTTTCCTTCTCTTTCCAGTAGGAGAAGCATAGATGCAAGTTTCTCATTTTGATAGTGATTGATATATTGAAATATATACTATTCATTGGAATTAAGAATTGTAGAGCTAAGATTTCAGGCCTAGATTTTGAGTTTATCATTAGGCCAAAACCTTATGCAAGAAAATGATTAAATTTGACATTTAAAATGTAAAAAAATTATATTTTGATAACCAGGATCAAAAAGTATTATAGGACTTTTGTTTATTTTTTAGGAACATCTGTTGAAACTGGAAGTAGTAGGATGGCATTGCTGGTGTATTTAAAAACAAACAACCCCCCCAAAATCCCATGTTACTTGAGTGCATGAGAATGCATGGAAAATCAGTAGAGTCCCAGAGCTGCTGCTGAGCTATGACCACTAGGATTGTGATCACCACAATCAGTCAGAGGTGTTTGATGCCTAGAGAAAATGAGTGGACCTGAGGTAACGTCATGGGAAGGAAGGTTGGGCTTCTTAGTCTTTGAGAGGAAAGAGTGAAGTTTAGTGGGAAGTTGAACCCTTATTTTGCTGTGAGAATGAAATGATGGGCCATTTTCTTCAACCTTTTGAGGTTTATGTGGTTGTCCAAGCAAAGTGCTGAAACATGAAACTCTGCAGCAAGCCTAACTGCTCCTGCTGCCCTCTTGGCAGCCTCCCCTGCTCACCCGAACTTGCTCTGCGTGTCCCCAGGAAAGAGCAGAGCGTCCGTGGCGGCCACCAGCTCCCAGACCGAGCTGGGCAGGGGGAGACCCCGTTTGCCTTTGCCATGGGAATTGTCACTCTCGGTTGGGTTATCTCCTGCCTCATGCCCGAGGTTTGCCCCCGGCTGTGCTCCTTAAATTGCAAACAGACAACAGAGGAAGTCTGAGAAGAAGCCGAGAAAAGGGAAATCCTCTACTGTTCAGAGAAGGCAGTAAGGGAGTACTGCTCCTGGGAGGGCCTTGTTTTACATGTTTTAATGAGCAGATCTGATACAGGAGCTGCTGATGTCCAAGCATAGTTTGGACATGAAGAAAAAAATCAGCTTAAAGAAAGAGGGTTTCAGAAGGAAATCACTTTGGTAAGTGATAAAGACTGTGCCAGACATTGGGTTCAACAGAAAAGAATCGGTGAAATGTGTTTTGAAGCTCGGCAACTCCTACTAGACTACGGAATTTTTACAGAGGGCTAAAGGGAACAGGAAAGATGTTGCTCAGTTTACCCCATCGTCCTGACTTTGCAGGATCCCCAAAATAAAATATCTGTGAGACAGTAACCACTCAGCCACAGCAGAGAGACAGTGGAGAGACAAAGTGGAGATGCCAAAGCCTTGTAAAGGAGGTGTTTGCAGGAGCCCAGGGATGAGGTCTCTGTGGCAGAGTACACCACATGATAAAGATTCCCATGCTGTTCAGCTTGTGTTAACATATCTGTGTTGTCCAAGGGCTGCCTGTGCAGCGTGAGCGTGGCTGCCTGAGCACTGTGGCTGCGCGTGGCCTGCGTGGCCCTCTGAGCCTCTCTGCTTTTGCACTGAGCTCGGTCACTAGCAGCTTAGGGGCATCTGCCACGCTATAAAAGAGATTTTTGTATCTCCAGAAATATTAAGCTTTTTCTTTTAGTGTATGCATATATGCTCAGTGCAATGGAAGTATGATTTTGCAGATTAAAGTTCACATGCTCATACCTGTGTGCATGTGAATTGCAAGTTGCTCAGCTGGTAAAAATTGTCATAACCTTTTTGACTTTAGGAGTACAGGCTCATCACAGCTTGCACATGCTGATGATCTGCTGCTAGATTTTGTGTGCCATACAGAAATTCTTAGTGATGTATGAGGTGTGATTCTTTTATTAAATGAATCTTACCAAATTAATTGTTTACTATCTCTTTAGTCTGATTTAATAAGAAAAGAGGCTGATACAGTTATTAAGGCGGCCAAGGAATAAAGAGGGTAAATTGACAGCTGAAAGCCCTTTAGAAAACATTAATTCTTTCCACAGTGGTGGGTTTTATCAGCCTAAGTTACAAAGCAGATTGTTCTCAATTAAATGAGACTTTATGTAAGCCTAACCAAACTACAGACAACTGTGCAGTATGTTTTCTCTCTGGAATTTCTAGGCAGGTTTGGGGATATAGTATGTACTTCCCCTCTGTGCCCCACACCTCCTTTTCTACATCGCGTTGTTCATGTGTTTCGAAGTCAATTTGTCATTGTTGGCAGTGTGTGCGAATTCCAAGTCACTAGAAACATCTGTTAGCAAAATTGTTTTCAGAAAAGGTGTCTTGGGTGTTTGCTTTTTTTTTCCTGGATCCCTAATATATATCTTTTCCCTGCTGCTCAGCCCAGCTGCTGAGCAGCCTTCTGGCTCTTTTTTTTTTTTCAAAGTTGCTTAGGTATCACTCAGAAGTTGCTTGTAGGGTATTTTTTGTAAGCATGGCTAATACCTCCCCTTTGTATAAAGAGAACTAACTCTGAATTATAGAAAGCCTTAGATATGCTTTACAAATGAAAGCTCGTGACACTTCTGAAAGCACCAAACCCATCACATGTTGTTTAAAGTGTTTTGCAGTAATCCGCAGATCACTTAGGTTAAAGGCTAGATGCCATTCAAATAGAATTAACTCTTCTTTGTTTTCCTGTTACTTCAAATGATACAACTGCCAGGGCTTTTATTGGTAAATTGCATTATCAGTTTAAGAATTTGTTAGTAACAAAAGGGGAAAGTATTTTAGTCAGTAGAACTGCTAGGGCATAAATAATGTGTGCTCTCTTTTTAACAGGAAAGAATGGCTTGCAACAGTCTTGCTGCCTCAGTGAAACAATACAATCTGTCTGCTGCATGAGGTCATTGCCAGAAGCCAAATAGTACGGTTTTTGTTTTAATGGAAGGCTTCTTTCACATTGCTGGTTTTACATGATGGGAATGCGGTTGGAAGTGCTTCCTGTTCCATTCACAAGCCCCAGGCTCTCCATGCATTTCAGCTTCAAAAATGACAGCTGAAACCAATTAGGCAGAATTATGGGACAGCTAAGTCACATGTAGATTTATCATGACTGAGGAAGAGGAGGGAGAGAGGAGACCCTATTGCTTGGGAAGTAGAAATGACTAATTTAATTAGGAGAGGATGACAGTCGTGTAATTATTATGGAAAAGGGCTGGGGAGGTAGAGCTCGTTTCATGTCCGTGGCTCTGTCTTTAAAAAGAGACTTCCTGCCCTTTGTATGAATGTTGTCATGGTTGGTGGTAGAATCTCTGAATTCTGCGGAGCATAGCTGAGCAAAAATATTGGAATTTAAGTGGAACACGAAGCATATCTGAGGACATATATAGCTTGTGGTTTCCTCATCTATTCATAATTAGAATTCTTTCTTCAGGAGGAGAAGGGAGGAGTCTGAATCTTCAGCATCTGTCTGACTTTTCTTGTCTTTAATTTACATTCTCTCCGTCTCTCGCTCACTGTCTTGTAGAATGCAGTTTATATAAACTTTGTTCAGCTGAATAAATATCAGCCTGGTTTCTTTTCCCTTCAGCAGATGCTTATGCACAGTATGCTCACAAATATATACATGTGTGTGTCTGCAAACACAAGCCAGAGTCTTGCTGCATAGGATTTTCCTTGGAGTCCTTCTGCTCTGCCACGCATGGCAAGCCAAACCCCATTTCCTTTCTTCACGAAATGTTATCTTTGGGTTGTTCACGTGAGGCAACCGAAACTTTTTGTGGTATTGCCATGGGGAAGGGGGACTGAGTGAGAAACATAACAGAGATAGTTTACGGAAGTAAGTGTTGGTTTTCTGTTCGTTTGGATGTTTTTTTTTAGCCCTGGGTTCTTTTTGTGTTCCTTGAGTGAATCTTGCTTTTTGCTTAATCCTTCTATAATTTTGTTGTTTTTATTTAGATTCTGAACTCATGATTTGAGATGTTTGACTTTATTGTGGGTAAAAACTGCTTAAAAGTCATTGAAATTTAAATGCATCAAATGGGCATTGCCTGATGTCCATTTGGTTTGGAAACAAGAGAAAGATGCAACTGTCCAGCATTTCAGAGAATGAGATTTCCCTTCCTTATCCTAGGAGATACTCTGCAGAGTCTATTCTAACCAGGACTCCTGACATCCATCCCAAGAAAGGTCAAGACATTTGTAGGCATTTCCTAAGGGAGATCTACATTCTTGGGATGTGCACTGAGGAGAGTTTGTGTTTTAATTTACTGAGAAGCAATAGCACAAGGGCATGTCAGAGCCTTCAAGGATGTGTAGCTATGTACCAGAATCTTGAATTCATATCACAGACCTGGAGCAATGATCTTATGGAATGATCCAGCAAAATACTTGAAGCAATAAGGTGCTAATGTCTGCCTCAGGTTACCTTTGTTTATTTTTAATATTTTTCAGACAAAATTCCCAAGATACCTTAAATCTACAGTTAGAGGGGCCTTATCAGAAATATTTGTGCCACACAGGGTGGGACTTCCTTTTTCCTCCTGCAGTTTGTGTTTAAGATATGTGTCTTTGAAGATTTCATCTCTCCCTTGACTTGGCTGCAGTCCTTCACCGCTTCTAATGCTGTAGCTTGCATCCACTGGGCAACTGAACTTGCTTCTGGGAGAGGCGCTAGTGAGGGAAGGGATTGAGTTGTTCCTACAAAGCATAACAGCTTTTGCCCCAAGTGGTGTTGTGTTTGTGAGGTGGTAAAGTCATTCTTTTAAAATGAAGAGCTGCTGCCATTGAGACTGTTCAGGCATTCCTAACTTGCTGTTCTTGGGGAAGAGGCTCTTGTGCAAATCTGCAGATGGCTCTGTAGTGAAGCCATGTAGTGTTTGTTGGCCTTTTATTTGGATGTAGAAACTAGGGTGCCTTGCTTTGGATTCAAAATATGGTTTCATGATGAGGCAGGTGCTTTACAGAACTAGATGCTCCCCCTGCCACAGAGCTTTGAACATATGCTAAAATATGCTAAAGCACTGAATTACTTGTGGTGATTTGTCTGGTCTGGGGATTAAGATGTGTGTTACATAGCTGTTACAGAGCTAGATCTAAGCAGAATCCCCCTGGACAGATCCACCTGAACAAGTCTCTGTGTGACAGAAATTTGCAGTTACTTGAGGGCCTCGGCACTGCGTTTCCAGGTCATCCAGTTTCCCTGCGAGGTGTCCTCACCCCTGAGCTGGTGGTGAGTTGACTGTAGGAGGTTTGTTGTCCTGCTTGTTTCTTCAAGCATAGTTTTATGTTATTTCCAATACGTAATTGTATCTTGAATTTTCCCTGTGGTGAATTAGATCTAAGGTGTTAATACAGTGAAGAGCCCAGCATCAAAGTTTGGATTGCCCTTGTTCCACTTGGGAAAGCAAGTGCCTTCTGCCTGGTAGTACAGTATGAAGAAGGACTCATCTGTATGGAACACAGTTAGAAAACTGCTTTCTTTTAGCCAGCTCACTTGCTTCCTTTCTGAGGCTTTCAAATCTTTTCCTCAAACTTGAGTTCATGTCTTTTTTCTTGTTGTCAGTTGAGCCCACGAGCATTGGATGGACACTTGCCTGCCAAAAGGGACAATGAGTTAGAAATAGCTGTCTCGGCAGTGCTGTCAGCTTTCCTGGCTATACTTGTGTTTAATTCAGTGTGCTCGGAGCCCCTGCCTTGGGAGCAGGACAGCAGCTGACTATGCCTTGGTTTTCGCTTCACCACTTCTTTTTTATTTTTTTTTTTAATAGTAGGAGCAGTGTCCTACTATAATTTTGNCACTTCTTTTTTTTTTTTTTTTTAATAGTAGGAGCAGCATCCCACTATAATTTTTTAAGCTGCTTTACCATATCACCTAGTCCCTAATCACCATAATGGTTAGTCACTTTTATGAGAAGGGCTCTTAGAATTTCATGATGACGATGTCTGGAAAGGTTTAAGCAGAGACAGTGGTGTGTTTCTGCTTACTATCTGCATGAAGAGTTAGTAGCGTTTTTAGTGGCTCTAACGTGTGTGTGAGGGAAAAAGGCAATGTAGAAAGACAGTTGCACTATTAATTTTTCTAGGTTTCCTCAGGACAGTAGAAATTGCAGCTCACAGGAAATTTTATGTAGATGCAGCCCATCACTTTTTGAAGGAGACAAGTCCTGACAACGAGGTTTATGCCTGGCTACCAGATTTTCTGGACTTTGCGTTAGGAGGAATTAGTTGCATGGAGGTAGTGAATGACATGTAACACAAAGTAATCACAGTTGAGAAAATTCATGTAAATAAAAATGAAGTTATATGTGTAGGAGAAAGTGGGATTGCCTCATGCTTGGCTTCAAATGGAAGTAGAAAGACGACTTTTATTGCTATTGCTAGTGATGCAGCTCCAAAGAGGCTGCTTTAGGAACGCTCTTGGTGACCCAGACCTTGTGGGCAGGGAGCAGCCGGGGTGCTGCGAGGTCACAGTCATGGGATTTGCAAACTCACTTTGCTTTTGTCTTCCTCTAGTCTGCTTTCTGCTGGCTGACTATTTGCAAATTTTAGAAATCAGTGGAAATGGAAGGGGAAATCAGTAGGAATGGAAGGAGGCAGTTAAATGCCCACCCACCAGGTTACTTGTCACCCACAAAGACTGAACTGCAGGGAGATGCTAAACCTCCTTCTTCAGCCCACAGAAGGAAGCGAAGCGCCTCCATGGCCGTGGGTGGATGTGGCGGCGTCTCCGCGCCTCGGGAATACGCGTGATACGGAGCTGCCCTTTTCACCCTGCCTCTGTTTGCAAAGCAGTAACTCATGCTTTTTTAAACTTCTCCTGAACACTGCAGATGCTACCACTATTTAAAAATTTGTATTGAAGTTAAAGTAGAGAACATGTTATTCCACCAGGCTGTCATTTCTCTGCAATAAGGGAGAACATATGGAAGCAGGGTGGAAGATCCCAGTTCCTCACTTGATGCCAGCTACGAAGCCAGACGTCACCTGTAGCAATGACGTTTCAGGTGATATTCTGCCAGAGGCATTGGCCTTTTGTGCTCGGGTTAGTACTCAAGAGCTGTTAATTTTTCAAAACAAATGACAGGGTTAACAGGTGACTGTGATCAATAATGTTTCCTTCGTGTTTCTTTAGAAAAAAAAATGAGACCGAGTTGGGTAATGTGCTGAATACTGAAGGATGCCTGGCCCTTTCTTGGCATAGCTGATTAATACAGTCCCAGACAACTCATTGGAAGAACAGAAGAGAAATAATATCCAAAACAACTGGTAGATTTTGTAAAACTGAAATAAGTCTTTAAATACAGACTTTACACAAAAGGCACTTAAAATAATTTAGTAATAGTTATTACTCACTCATAGCTGAGGTATATTTTTTTCATTTTCTTTAGAAATACATTTAGTGATGGATTAACTATAAGTTGATATATTACTAGCTCGTGTTTGGGAAGAAACTGTGTTGTTGTACTCCAGTGCATTGTGTCTGAGTGCCCTTACAATATGAGCAAACTTCATTTTGGTACATGAGCAACTTCCCCTTGTCAGGGCACCTGCTGTTTTTAGGCCACATAAGAATTTTTGGGAAAAATAAAAAGTGTGCTGGCACACAGCTTAATCAGCTAGTATATCTGATATCATTGCAATGTTAATTCTGCATGCACGGTGTATTTTCATTGTTAGCTTCAAAAGATTAGAGGAGAGCTGATACAGTATAGTTGTGGTTTGCCCCAATTTTCATCTTAGCAGGTGTAAATTTTGCTATGTATCCATATGATAATTCTTTAGATTCTCTGGAAAATGGTTCCTGGACTTGAAGACATAGCACATGAAAACTCCTCTGGTATTTCAGAGCCAGCTTTTGTCCAAACCTCTCACCTTGCATACTGCTTGTATTTAGCTGGTCTGTTCTGTGTGTGAGGCATGTATTCAAGGAATGCTGGCTGATTTTTACCAGATGTTTTCTGAAAACAGATGTGAAGGATGGAATCAGACGTAGCTTTTGATGGTTATTCTAGTGGATAATTTTGCTTGGTTTATTCTGAATGTAATTGCAGAAGATGAGGTGTGCGTCAGATCAGAGAAGCAAAATGTGACTTCAGTGGAAGTGTGCTCCTGGTTGGTAGGAAAGTGAAGAAGTGAGAGGGAAAAATTCAGAGGAAATAATGCTACCATGTGAAAAAAACACTCAATATTATTATATTGATAAGATTAATCTTTATATTGCATGTCTTCTTATTTTAAGTAGTAATTTTATGGAAGAGTTGCAGAGAACATATTCAGTTATGAAGTTAAAACTGATGTAGCTGATAAAGATTTTTAAATCTTCAATGAGGCTATTTTCTAAAGTATCTGTAATTAATAGCTGTACACATGCATAATATATGCTTCCTTTTAAGCTGAAAATTATAATTCAGTTCTCTGATACGCAGTCTTCTCAAGATTTATTTTCTATATCATTAAACCATCATAATCTAGACACCATAAAAATTATAATTAGAAGCCAATGACTTAATGTGAATAATACGACTAGTTTAAGAGATTCTTTCTTACATTCTTTGCATTTCTCCCAGGCATTACCTGAATGGTGTTTATGGTGATATAGTTCTTAAAGTTATAAAATGTTACTGAAAATCAAATCATTTTTTTCTTATTCAGGACATCAGAATTCAATGCAAAATACCTTTGGTGAATATTCTTATCAGTCAAATTACAGAGATAGTTAAAAAAATGAGTGTATAGGTCAAAATCTGTTTATGTGGAAAAAGCTCCTTATCTTCTGTTAGTTTTGTCCACTCCTAAGTAGAAGGATATTTATTGTTGTAATCATACAAATATTAATACATTTTTTCATCTGCCTTTTTTTTTTTTTTTTTTAGCACACTGATTTATGTCAGTACATGGACAAACACCCTGGAGGGCTTCATCCAGAAAATGTGAAGGTAAGAGTCAAAAAGAGGGCATTCATCTGCCAAGTGCTGTAACAATAAGCTTGCACAGAAAGTTGTATGAATTATTTGCTTGGAACTTGTCTGATTATTAGCTAAATGAAAAATGATTGGCAGATGAGATAATTTTATTTTAAAATAAAGATACAAATATTTGAGCATTCACAAAAGAATTTGTGAAGTGTATCAAATTGAATGTGAGTCAGAATAAATCATAAATACTGTTTTGGTATTGGTAACTCCTTCCTTCCACTCCAACATGTAATGTCCTCACACCCCCTAAGTGAACATATTTTAGGCTGTCAGCACGAGATCTGCAGGGAGGTGAAATAGTGCAGGTTCATGGGCTTTGAGGGAGCTCTCATGAATTCTGTTAGCTGAATGAGCTGCTTTTTTGTATGAAGCAACATATAAAATCCTTCCCAACCTTTCTGCTTCCTAATTTTTTACATTTTCTTTTTTTAAGGTAGATGCTCAGAATCAAGTTGCAGTAAAGGGGGTTTGTTATTATATTAGTAGGGTTTAATAGAAAAGTATTTGACTGTTAGAGACTTGATCCAGTTTCTGGGAAGTCAGCCAAATTATTTTAGCATAAAATGGAAGCCAATCAGACATGCAGAATGTGTCTTGTGTGTATAGACCACCCAGATGATATTTGTTACACTTGTCTTGCACTTTGACACCATTCCCAGTGTTGTTCTGCTTTGGAAGTGTTTAAATCCCCACTTGTCAAGCTGAGAAGTTCATTCCAGTATTTAGTTACAAGAAGACAGAAATTGAGAAGTTCATGGAAAAAAAAAAAAAAAAATGGCATTTGTTACCAGGAAAACTGAAAAGCTTTGTCTGATTTAGAAAAAAATGAATAAATAAATAAATAAAGAGGGGAAATACATAAAATTAAATGAACAGGCAATAATTGTACCCTGTTATCTAAACTTCTACGTGAGACGGGTGTCTAAATGGGACGGATCTGGAGCGGGGTCTCCAGCTCCAGCGGGTGCCTCCTCGCGGAGCCGCAGCGAGTGCGAGGCCCAAGGCCCCGAGGAGCAGGCGGTGCTCAGCCCCTGAGGCTTTGTGCTCTCCTCACCGCTTGGGGTTATCAGGAGACTTTCCTAGCTGAGTTTTTAAAGCAATGGCTCTAGGTTTCGTTTAGCTGTTCCTTTTGCCTCTCTGAGGTTTGTGTGAAGCTAAGATTGGGTGTGGGAGCTCAGGTACGCGCGAGCCCACCAGGGCTGCAGCGCTGTGCCGGTTCGGATGCAGTGCTCACTGCGGCTGTAACTTTTCCCCACCAAGGGAACATCAAAATCCACATAATGAGACTTTTTCTTGTTCATATGAGGGCCCAGTGAGCTTGTCTTTGAGGATGAGAGTTGTACATGGATAATTGGGCTTGCTAATGCATCGCTCCCCTAAATCCTGAGCTAACTGGCTCTGCAACAGATTTCCTGCAGAAACCGATGTAATTACGGAGGCAGAAGGAAAGCTTAGCAGGAAGGCTTTGCTATTAAGCTGGTGAGCTGCTTTACAGGCACCTTTGAATGTTGTGCAGTGGAATTGTAGAGGGAACTGCAACAGCAGCAATTTCCTTTCAAATGTTGCTACATGTATTCCAGTGGCTATCCTTACCATCTAACAGCAGAGATAGGCCACATTTAAGAAGCTTATGGATACATTAAAAATGTTTCTTTGAGTATCTCAGTGTGCTAGAGAACTGAGGTAATGCAAATTCCAGCTTCTTTAGAGTCCACTAAGTGGATTCTTAGTAAAAAGGGAACTAAAAACAAAGGAAAAAAAATGCTAGTTGAAGGATTGTCCTTCTGCTGTGAGTCCATCGGACAATTAGTTTTTTTTCTTTAATGATAATAATGAAAATGGGTTATATATGGTGAATAGAACCTGTTGGCAGGCCAACAGAAAGGGTTAGCCTTAATTTTTAGTGGTCTTCATTAAAACCAAACCTGCTGTTTTGAGCTCCCGCTGTTCTGAAACGGAAGCAGCCTGTCCAGGGTTGTTGGTTAAATATTCACCTGTTCTTAAGCTATGGAGAAAAACTGTGTGCTTAGCTGAACAGAGTGTTTTCTGAGGCTCTGTCACTTAGTTTAGTTCTAGTTCCTGGACAGAGATGACTCCAGATGATTTTTAAGGGTTGAACTGACCCATATTAATTGGTTCTCTCCCTGCCAGCCCCTTGTTGTTACATGCCCTTCAGGAGTTTCAGTTTTAGTCAGAATTGTAGATGGTGTGGGTTGAGAATCACTGCTTATATGGCTGCATCCCCAAATCCATTTTAAGACTTTGGTGTGAGTGGTTGAACTCCATCAATAATCAATCAGTCCTGGTTCTCTGGGGCTAACTTGTGGGACTAAGCTGTTGCAGCTTGCACAGTGGCAAAAGCACTTTACCTTTTAATTTCGTTCTGGGGAAACTACAGCTTGATGATTGATGAATATTCCTTTCTGGCTTGTTGCCAATTATTGTAAATACAAAAACACACAATCACACATTTCTCTTTCCAAAGGGTACTGTACAAACAGGTCCCATAAAACAGTACTTTGTAGGAATGCAGAAGCAAAATAGTTGTTTACTTATGTTTGGTTTCCATGGGACATCTTCAGTCTAATTATATTTCTGAATTTTCTCCTTATTTACAAGCTGAATACAATGCTGTTCTCTCTAGTTTACCTTCAGATGAAGAATAATTATAAACAGAATAAAATCCAAATTACTTTGGTGGACACACATACTGCCATCCCCTTGGGTGTTGTTGCCTATTCTGTGGTTTCAAATAGGCTATGTATTGTTGCTTACATTTTTTAAATATAGAGTAAGCAGATTATAAGTATGTCACAGTATAAAGAAGACTGTTGCAATGTGCAGTTGCCAGAGTCTGGGACAGTGTGTTTAGCTAAATAAACAAGCAAAAATCTTTCCTAAAGCATGAGGTTTGTCATTTTTAGCAGTGTTTTTGCATTCACATGTAGTGACTTCAGAATTTTCCACTTCCTGTACAGAGATGTAAGTTTTAGAAAAAACTTCAGGCTTTAAACCTTTCAAAGAATTTGTGTGCAAGGCTAAGATGTTATCTAATGTTGTTTTTAGTCTACTTATCCTGAGAATGGTTAAACTGAGAGTCCTGGTGAAATACGTCTGCTAAGGTACCTTAGGTAACATCCTCTTAGCTAGAAGGTAATGACACAACATAGTTGTTCCAATGCTTAGATTCAAAACTCTACACTATCAAAACAAGATTCAAACCCTGTTAGTTCCAAGTAAACAATATACGGCTTTCTTCGTTAACAAGCCTGTAAATCTACCACTTACTTAGAGCTATACTGTGTATAGTACTGGGAATTAGGGTAAAAGAAGGTAAATAATTAAAGTCCCTGTTTAGTAGGGACAACCTCATATTTCCTTGTGTCTGGTTTTAAAGGTGTCTATTTCAATTTTTCCACAACCAAAGGCAAGCAGTAAATCTGAAGTGTGTGGCACCACCTATATGCTATACCCTATCCTGCGTCTGATGGAATCTACTGCTCCAGCCTTACGCAGACCCTAAGTTGGGGGCTGTCTTACAGGAGGTACCATGTGGAGCGTGCCAGGCTCCAAAGCATGGCTGCGCCAAGCCCAGGCGTAGGTTATGCAGGTCCTGCTCTATCCTGTGCTGGACTTGCTCCTGACTATCCCTGCGCTCTTCTCCTTGGCCCAAAGTGCTGGAATCAATGCTCCAGGCCTTCTCTGCTGCAGCTGCTGCTGCCTTTAGAGATAACTGGTATTTCCTGGACTTCTACTTGAAACATCTGGTTTGCTGCTTGCAGCAGAAACTACTGGTCACAGCAGCAAACTGCCAGAGGATTTTCATGGTGATATTCCTGTTTATTTGTGCTACTTTCTCTCTGGTCAGAGGGTCACCTCTCCTAGCCATTTATCTTCTTGGATAATATCTGAGTCTTTGTTTGCAGCTGTCTGTAAACAGTTCTTGTTTTGTAAATTCCTCATTTAATTTTTCAGTGCCTTTTTGGTTTGCAGTATTTCAGTATTTCAGGGTGTCTTGTGGAAATCTCACACTTCCAAAGCCATATTTCTTAGCTTTTTTTTTTTTTTAATAATATCTCTATTTTAACTGTATTTTTACTCCATTTTAATACATTCCCAGTCGCATTTTGTTTTTATCTGCAAGTCAAATCATCTTTCTGTATTGCTGAGATTTTTTTTCCATAGCTGAGTCCATTTTCTGCAGTTGCTATTACTGGTGGAACAAGTGGAGCCCAGGCTTGCATCTGTCATTCCTGCACTGCTTGTTTATGTTCCTATCGTAAAGTTAACTGTATTAATGAAAGCTGATTGGCTTTTTAATTAGTGATGCTGAATTGAAATACGTACAGTCTTTTGAGAAAAGCATCCTTGCAGTTTTCTGTCTGCCTTCTCCCTCTCCCTGCAATGTTAGCGGTAATATCAACTTGTGCAAACAGTTCAGTTCAAAAAACATCTTTGACTAAATAAAAATACCACTTATCTCTGTCCCAGAGTTCCTCAATTAGCGCAGCGCCAGGCTGGGTGACAACAGGGTTGTCAAGCAGAAAAGTAAAAACTGCCTCTGTCTTCTCAATTCACTCTGCGCAGCTCTCCTCCAGGCAGCGGGGAAGCCTCCTGTCATCTCCTGTGACCAGAGGGAGGAGTAATTTCTAGCTTGTTCTTTCTTTTTCCATCTAATATTGTCACTCTGATTTCCATTTCCCAGGGTACTTCTTCTCAGGGCCACAAAGCCATAAGGCGGAGGAGGCCCCTCGTGTAGCACTTTCCATGCAGAGAGCGGGATTAGTCAGCTTTCTCGCGGGGGATATCACGATTCTGACTCTTACCCAGCCCAATTCTGCTCCCTTCCTTCTCCTGCAATTTGCAAGATGCAGTGGTCTTCCGAGTACTGATGCTTTTTGAAATAAAAACCGAGCCAAACAACCTTACCTTCATAACCTTTAAAAATATGTTTTATATTTGTTATGCAGAAGGTCTGAGTTGGAGAAAGTAGTTGACTTAGTTGAGGTCCTATGTGAAGGCTGTGGTGTGCAGTTCTGGTATTAAGTTTCCCAGACAACATCATAATCTCTACAAAATTCCTATGAAGTTGCAGCAAAAATAAAACTAGTTTCAGCCAAGCTTCCAAAAAAAGAGATTAAAAGAAATGTATAGCAGTGGATGGAAGAATAATAGATAGGAATTACTGAAATATAGCATGGTGCTGAAACACTTGTATGTATGTAAATGTGCGAGTAGAGATCAGCAGAGATCAGTAGAGATCAACAGTATTGTAAGTTAAAAACTGCTCAGAGCTTTAAGAAATGCATTTTTGACCTTGGACTAGAACATGAAACAGAAATCAGATTTGCTAGATATATTGAATATATTAAAGCAAAGTTTTATTAGTGACCTCCCAAAGAAGGCAAAGGGCAGGATGAATTGGTGGTGATAATTGTTATGAGAAATCCCAGGGTCATTCTGTCACTTAGTCATTTGCACTCTTCACTTTTTTTTCCTATATATATTGCTACATTGTGAACATTGTTCTTAACTAATGGTTTCAATTATTAAAGTAGTATCCTTGACAGATAAATAAGTTGGTTAATTTTAAAATTAGCCATTGAATGCCAATATGAGTCATAACATTAGATGTCTTTTCTGTCATCTGATGTCTGTTGTAAGCATAAATGTTTATAACTGAGCACTGCTTTACAATATTCTGAAGGACGGAGGACAGTGAAGCACTCTAGAAACTGAAAGGAGTTAGTTAAGCCCTATACCTGATCCACGTGAGGCTTATTGCATTTGAAAGGCAGCTGCTAAAACTTTGGTAATATCAAACCATAGCGTAGTATTTCTTGCTAAGCAGGAGCCCCATAGATTATAAGTAATATATGATAATATATGCTTGTTAGTAAAACATAACCTATGGAAAACACAATTAAAAATATATTATTTTTATTCTACGGTTGTATTATTGATGTACCTTGGGGAAAAAAAAGCCTGCTGGGCAATAGAGAAAGATGAATATGTCTTTCTCCTTGTCCGCTGCATGAGATGTGTGCGGCAATCTGTCCAAGTGGCTGACAGGCCACAGCAATCCATAGGCATCCAGGGTTTTGCAGACACTTCCAGTGGTGCTTCATTTGCCTAAATGGTGCCTGGTCTTACTCTTAGCAGGAAATTCATCCACGCCACGGCCCTCCCCATTGCCCTTTTACTTGCTTCCCCATGCGGAGGTTGTATATATTTCTATAATGTGGACAAAACGCTTGTGTCTCCTGTCATGGGAGGACTGTGTCAAAACACATGGCCATACACACACGACCTGGGTGACAAATACCTGATTACATGATACAAGAGCAGCTGAGGCAATGACACCCCCGTGCCTGTGTGACTAGTGTCTGACCGAAAGATTGACTGCCCCAGGCATAGATGCACAGGAACTGGGTGATTAAACCATGGTAATATATCTGTTTATGATGAATTTTGCTTTCATGCATCCAGATGAGAATATGCTTTGTTTCACTTACCATTTTGATTTGTTGGAGTTCAGCTAAAAACACACTTTTACTGTCACAGTCCTTTGCTTTTATTTGCCATTACTTAGCATTAAGTTGGAAGCCAGTCAAACTAATGTCATGCTTTTGAAATCTCTCTCCTACTCACTGAAATTAGTGATGCTGCTGATGTAAAGGTGACTTAAAAATTATATTTCAAGAGATATGCTAATTAGGAAGAGATGCTGTTTAATGTGGTTGAGAATTTGCTATTTTTCATTCCTCTTTCAGCAAACGAGCAGGTGTACAGCAGACAGAATAATGTTATGCCAAATTAAGGTTGTCTTTTACACAAGGCATTGAGAATTGATTATTTAAATTAGACTTTTTAGTTACCAGACATTAAATATGGCATCAGCATTTCACTGTACTTTGTCAGTCTTGTCACTTAAGGTAATGATTTGATAATATGCACAACTGTGAACATTAATGCAGACTTCTTTATCAGCGTGTTAAAATTCATGCTAGAAGAATATCAGTTTTATATTTACCACAGTGACAAATATACTGAAATACCCATGTGGATCTGTGCAAGTTATTTTCTGTGTAATCCATATAGCTCAGCAAACCCAAGAAAATGATGATGATGGGATGAATTAAACACTTTTTTCCAGTGTTTCTTAAACTGGTGAGGTNTAATATGCACAACTGTGAACATTAATGCAGACTTCTTTATCAGCGTGTTAAAATTCATGCTAGAAGAATATCAGTTTTATATTTACCACAGTGACAAATATACTGAAATACCCATGTGGAGCTGTGCAAGTTATTTTCTGTGTAATCCATATAGCTCAGCAAACCCAAGAAAATACTGTAGGGATGAATTAAAGACTTTTTCCCAGTGTTTCTTAAATTGGTGAGGTAACAACTGTCACTCTGACTTAGTTCAGCATGGTCTGCAAGTTATAAGAGGCTACTACAAGTTATAAGAGGAGGCTGAGTTGAATAGAAATGATTTTTACTTTTACCATTCAAAAAGAATCTGAAAGTCTTTTACCTCTTGAACATTAGCAGATGACTGTAACTGATCATAAGGGAGTGTCTTTACGCTCAGTTAATTAAGCACACCTTCCTCATTGCAAATGACTGGAGTAGTACCCAGAGGGGAGAGAATATGATTAAAAGAACATAAAAGAGAATAGAAGTCAGCCGATTAACACTTTCTGTTCTCTTTTCTTTGCAGTCCTGCTACCAGTAAGTGTAAAAAAAAAAATTTTAGGACTTTTTTTTTTGAAATTATATAATCCTCATTGGCAGTGGGTGTACTGGAATGCATTTCTGTCTGAAATTGGCTTTGGTAAAACTCTGGGGTTAAGATTACAGGAGGAAGCTATCAGTCTCTAAAAATGCTTTTCTAAGAAGAGTGTATTTTAAGTTCTGTTTTTGAGAGATCTCAAATTGGTTATGGAAAGATCAGATAGGACTAGCTTTTATTATAATAAAGCTTATTATGATTACAAAACTCATGCTGATTCAAATGACTAGTATTTTTTCAGATAAGATCTTTTATTCCTAGGGATGTAAATTCTCATCAAGTCAAACACTTTGTTCCTGAAGTTTCTTCTTCTTACTATTTAAGCAAGAAAGTCTACAAAGCTTTGACCTAAAAACCTCAATATTTCCCTAGGGCACTGATACTAGTGAAAAGTTGCATTTTAACCCATGGGTAATTTTCTGGGTGTGAAGAGGGCACAAGAGTGGCAAACTGGTGATGATGCCTGATCATCTTTTGACATGCTAGCAGAAGTCACAAAGAGACATTTCTCATAGCTTCTGTGATAATACTTATTACCAGGTGGATTTTCTTTATGTTAATGTTTTAAAACAAGCTTATCTAAAACTCTGAAACTACCTCGTAAACCCAAAGCCAACTGAGCCTTTCATTCTGTTTTGCATATTTCCAAAGCTGCTTGACTGCACTGCGATTTCTTAGCTTCTTCTCCTCTGTAAATAGCTAAACATTCACTGCGATACTCTCCGGATGATAGGAGATGTAAATTTGTTGCGAGCATGAGGTGTCCTGGATTGGGTTTCTTTTACTGCTATTTTTAGATTTGCTGACTTACTAAGACTGAATGTGATACCAATTGATGCTGAATCCACACAAGGGAATTCTGATGATTAAATGATGCCCTACTGGTGTGCTTTAGTACATACATAGCAGAACATTTGGGTCATCAGTGATGATGCAGCTAAAGCTTGTGCTGTATAGTGTGGTTAGTTTTTGAAAGTATCTGTGCTAATACAGCAATAAGGCTTGTTAAGGAACTGCCATGTTAATCCGATCTTGCTTTCAGTTCTGTTCTGAAGCACTGGTGTGAACTCAGGGCCAGCTTAGCTCAGCTCCATTTGTGCGCTCTTGCCACATAGGGAGCAGAGCCTAGAGTCAGACTTTTGCACATGTTATGTAGAACAAAAAAGGTTCTGTGTATTTTTCTACTTTTGTGTCTATGGCTAGGTCATTTATTCCCCCAATAAAATAAGAGGTAAAGAAGCTCAAATTCAGGAAATTATTCAGAAATCTCTCCATCAAAGAAAGACAGTTTTCTCACTTAGAAAGACCCCGCCCCAAGGCTCATTAGTCTCTCCTTTTGGGCAGCATCTGTATTGACTTTGAGGTCCTTGATGCCTTAGCAGGAATGATGTGGAAATGGCACATTTTCTGGAGGATCTCTCTGGGAAGCTCATGTTGTGATTTTCTTCCTGCTTTTTGTTTACCCCAGCATCCTCTGCCAGAAAATTTCTTTACCATCTCTGGTAATGGATAGCAATGATGTGAAGTCATCTGAGCAGTTCTACACATGATCACCCTCCTTTATCAGTATGCTTGTCAGAGCTGTCTGAACTTAAGTCCAAAAGCATTAACTCTTGCTAGTCCTACCCATCAGATGTGTTTTGGATGCTCTATGTCAGAGTTTAGCTTTGATGATCTCATTTAAATGGGAACAGCTCGGGATCCTATGTGACATTCGGAGGCTGACAAGATAGTAAAGCATCCTGGTACACATAAGCATCTTGCAGCTGTTGAGTCAAATATACTGACAGTGCATGTAATGGTCTAGATTGGGCCCTCACCCAGACTCATGAAAAACACCAGGAACCAGGGCAGATAATCCAGACAGCTGGCAAACCTCACAGAAGGTTTAATTGGTCAAGTGCTGTGTGTAGTTCATGTGGCTTGAAAGTTTATGTTCATTTGTTGTAGGTGCCAGTTAGCATTTTTGTGGCATTGAGTGTTTTATTTTGTAAGTGTTAGGAGCTGCTGATTTTCTTCGAATATCACAGTCCATAAACCCCAAATCAGCTTTGACCTGCATCCTGCATGCATTTTTGGCAGTGAGTGTTCACTACTAGAATATTTTGTTGTGATTAAAGTGAAGGCTGCATAACTACTGGGAGATGAGAGGATGTGTTTTATCATGGCTCTATTAAATAAGAAAGGCCTAAAACACATATTCAGTTTTCTTTTAGTCTAAATTTAAAGAATATCAAGCATCCTAATGCAAGATCAAGCACTGCTGAAAGCTTTGTTACTATAATATAATTTGTTTCTATTTTCTGTCTTTCAACTTTCACCACAATGACTGTTATCATCTTATGGCTCTTTTGTTGTATCACCTCTTTTGTCAAAACAGCCAAAACCTCCATTCTGTATACCCAACACGTTCTAAGAGCTTACCTATTACAAGTTATTTGACAATAGCCTTGTTTATGATGATATAAGTTTTAAAATTAACAACATATAAACTCAAGACCTGTGAATTTATTCGGTCTTCCCAACCACCCACCAAAGCAAATACGGAGTTTGCCACCGACTGGTTAGAGTCACCCTGTAGTACGCAGGGCTGTGGTCCTGCGGCCTGGGAGAGCTCAGCCACGAACAGGCATAGGAGGAAGTGGTGGTTCAGTTGCTGGTGCACCTCACAGAACCACCAGGCTGAGGTTTCATTACTATCAGAATTGAGCAGGTTGGAGGAAGGTTGGACGTAATACCCTAACATGAGCATGATAGGCTGATTTCAGATCAGACGTATGGATCAGAGGCAATGGTATTTCATCTAATAATAATTCCATATCATGGATTTCTCTCCTCATGAAGATAATGCAGACAGATAGTCTTGGAGGGGAGCTGAGAGGTTTCTCAGAAGCAGCTGAGGGCACTTGACTGTGAGGAGGCAAAGGTGTTTCCTGAGGCATCAGGAACAATTCCTTCCAATTGACTTTTTATGCACTGTGGAAGAGTTGGAAATTGAGAGACTCTTTGCAATGTGTAATATACACCATTCCTTCAAAACAATCTGGAAAGTCCTATTGCTCTTGAGTGTTCTAATGCCAGGCAGCAGGTTCATATTTTCATTTAAGTCTTTTCACATTTAATGTTACCAAATTAAAACAAAGTTGTAGGAAACAAGAAAACAAAAATGAACAACAACAAAAAAAGGCAAAGTTTACCCCATAAAGACCTCAGCAATGTTTTCCCCCTTCTCTTTCATGATCCTTTCATGATCCTCTTATGAAGAAGTTATTGGTATGGTATTTGTGAGTGCATTAATTGACTTTGGTGGAAATAGTCAATGAAAACAACATATCGGAGAAATTTGGAAGAGAACTTACTCCAAAGCCATGCTTTCAGACCTAGTGTTTATTCTGTTAAGTAAGTGGTGACATTATTTTCTTAGCACAATCTGTAAAATCACTGGACTTGGCCTTATAGCCAAATTAAAACTCACATTTTTTTTGAATTACAAGGACTAGGGTGCTGGAATATGACATCATGTTTGAAGTTTCTTTGCGTATGTAAAAAAGTAATATTTGGGATCAAATGCCGTTGATTTACTTTAGCAAACTGGCTCTATTCCATACTTTGCTATTCAAAAAAAATATATATTTGGACGTTATGTAATAACATTTAATTTATCTTTTAAGGCTCTAATGAAAGCTATTGCTGCTTCCTGCCCTTAAAATAGGTCTTGAACCACGAGTTCCATTTAACCACAACTCAAGAGGAAATGTGCATGCTACTTATGACTTTCCTGCTATTCCTTCTTTTGTTTCTGTATCTTGCTCTTAAGTTTCCTCAGCGCACTGTTAGACCCAGCCCTGGCAAGGAGGTGATTGATTTGGCTCTTTGTGCCCTGGCTAAATAGCTAAACGTACAATGTATTGTGTCTGCAATTGGGGGAAAAATGAAATGCAATTAAATGCATTTCAACTTCAGTAACATGACATTTCTGTTTCTTTCATGTCAGGCTTTATTCTCTTGTATAATCAGTTTTCATAACTCCTTTATAACGTCTCCTCGCTTCAGCAGTCGCTAAATAAATGGGAAGCTTGTGCTGCAGGTTAATTATGGTGTCTGATGCTTCCAGGGTGACTTTCTCCAAATCCTTGGTGTGGGTTCCCCAGCCTCTAGGAGAGCACATTTTGCCATCTGTTGAACTGTGATGCGCTGGGTCCATAGCAAGTCTTGAATTGTCCGTGCTTGACATTGCAAAGGCTTTTTCAGTTACTATTTGGAAGTCATATTTTTTCTTAAAATATTTCAGGCAATATGAAGGGTCTGAATACTAGGAGAGATCTTTGAAAACTATGTGGCAAAGTCTTGTGAAACAATTGTTGACCCTTTGCACTGACAAAATCTGTAAGGCTAAAATTTACGGTCTTTTATGGTAGGTGCCTTTAAGGGCACAAGAGAAAGATGGAGGGAAGATGAGAAGGGGAGGACAAAAGATCTCCATCACCTAAATCTTTATACCAGTAAATTGTGGAAATACACAGGCTGAATAAAAAGCTGTAGAAAAAGCATTTGTAGAGTGCAGCGAAGAGTTAAAAGAAACATGGGGATGATTTAGGTTCCCATATAAATTTACCTGGAAGACTATTATAAATAGATTTTGAAAGTCATCTTTGAGTTCAGTGTGAATTATTATTTTTAATGAAAACTACATAAACAACCTGTATAAAACCTTGAGGGAAAAGCCCTATTGTATTTGTATGTTTCCAGGGGCACACAGGCATTATTGGTATTATATTAATTTCTCCTTTGTTTTAGCTCTAGTGTCCCATCCCCCAACCTTATCTCCCCATCCCTATCCAGCCTGTACTGTTGTTTCTTATAATTAGTGAAGATGCACATCTGTCTTCAGGCTACCACCTAATCTCTGAGGCCATATGGGTAAATGGACTATAATTATAATTTGGTCAAAATTGAGCCTTCTGCACTGGTTGTATTGCTCTTGTTCTGTTTAAAGCAGGCAAATTGAATGTATAATGTAGCAAGCTTGGAGACTGGGTTAGTTCTTACAAAGTGCATATTTTTAGATTGAAATTTCATTGTGTTAAATTTGGGTGGGAGTGATGGCAGTTTGGGAGGAGTTCTGACACAATGTTGCCACAATATATAAGCACCCTGCATATTGTGAAGAAATCAGGTGTGGTTATATGCAAATTATTAACAGAGGTCATTTTTTGTCCCCCTCTTTTTCAGTTATTTTTATTTCAGTTGCTGCGAGGACTGTCTTACATCCACCAGCGTTACATTTTGCACAGGGACCTGAAACCACAGAATCTTCTGATCAGTGACACGGGGGAGTTAAAGCTGGCAGACTTTGGTAGGCAAGCAGTTAATTACAAGTCTCTTATAATGTTGTAGGAATGTCAGACAGATGGTTCCATTGATTTCTCTTCCCCTCACCCCATTCCTTAGACACACCTTCATTGTAGATGATTGTAAATTTTTCTGCAGTGCAAAGACATTGATTACGGTCAACAAAATGCTTCATTAAGGTAGAGGACATGGGAAATAAATACATACTCCAGCTCTCACTAGGAAGATAATGCTGAAAGTATTTCACTTTTCTTCACCACAAGGCCTCCAGAATTCAGAACCTTTTAAAAACAAAAAAATCAGACCTGAAGGAACATAGGATATATCAAGAGTACTATAACTTCTGTAAATAACCTTAGTGATATAGGGCATAGAAGTAGGGTTAATTTTGATAAAATGTCCAATGAATGAAAGAGACTGAAAGAAATCAAAATATCTATACTTTCTGAAGATGAAAAGCAACTAAGATCATCTGGACTGCTTTCAGTCTCCATTCATAGTCCTTGGTGGGGATGCCTCACATGAAGTATGAATCAGGGAACATTGTGAAAGGTTAGTCCTTTTTTTAATGCTTTCTAGTGTCTATCGAGGAGTAGAGCTATTTCTTTGGAAAGGCATTGTGCATGTAGCTGTGGAGATTGGTAATGTTTTTCTGCAGTGATTTTTCAAAATGTTGTAGGAATTTATTATAGATCAACTTCTCAAACACTGACTCCAGCAGCACTCCCAAAGTAAGCTGAAAATGTGACCTATCAACTTCTTTGAGATGTCTGTTGTTTTTTTGACTGCTATCCACATTGGGCTTCACATTTCTTTCACCAACAGTAATGAGGGAGCCTTATGTGCTAATTGGCAATTTCACTGTCAATGTAGTGGTGTTTTTTGTCTTTTAATTAGCATTACTGCAATTATCAGCTCAGCATGTATTTGCTATGCTGGATAAAGGAACAGGACTTCAGGTGGACACAGTCCACAACAACTTGATTGGCCTTTAGATTGTAAGGTGATTAAAGAAATAGCATTAAACCCAAGAATTATCTGATTTTATATGCCATTTTCTATTGCTATCTTTCAAAGTTTGGAAGATGCCACAAATTTTTAAAGAAATGCTCTCAGAAGTGCTTGTTTCTTCATCAGAAATGATAGATTTTAGTATGAAATTTCATTTCTTAACCACATGAAACAGGAAATTCTAGTGTTTATGTTTGCAGTGCAAAATTCCTTAGTCTTTGGTAAAGCTTCTGTGCTGTTTGAAATGGCTAGTTTTGTTTAGCTGTTTAAAATACTGTATAGTTATCTGACTACCCTCATTGCAAGTCCTTCAAGAGATTTTAGTGATGCTGCTGTAGCTTTGATTGATGCTGGAAGCTCTACAGATGATCTTACAAACACTTTTGGTACATACAGTGTTTTAGACAGTGCCATCCTTCCTTCTGCTGTAGCTGTGTTGCCAGGGTGCAGCTATTAAAAAAAAAAAAAAAATAGTAGTAAATCTATTAAAGAAGAATTATTTTTAAAAGTATTTAACTTGAAAATAAGTAGCTGTATTTTCCATTAAATATGGATATAGGAAGTCCATTGAAAGTCCACCTTCACTGCTTAGTTGTTTCTGTGATACTAATCTTTTTAGGATTAAAGACCCATTTCATAAGGAGTTAGAAAATGTCTGTGACAATAGTAACAGTTGTCTAGGATTGCAAGATATTGCTAGATACTACTAGAATCTAAATAAATAACAAATTCCTCTTCTGTTAGGTTCATGGGTTAAATCTTGCTACATTTGTGGTTCTACCTAAGTGGCCTGAAGGATTTTATCTGTCAGAGCAACCAACCTCAACTTTCAATGTCTCACTATAATGTTTAGTTAAATCGGAAAACCTATATATAAAAAAGGGAAAATTAGAGTTTTTAAAAAGCCTCTGATTGATTGTCAAATTCCATAGGAGCCACTCCCTTTCTTGTGCTAGTTTAACTAGTCTTTCCTTAGCTTGGGAGAGGGAGCGCACAACCTTTCCAGCGACGTTTTAGGAAAACAAAGAGAAAATCCTCTCTCGGGCCCTGTTAAATGCCATGTTGGATATGTTTGACCAGTGAAATTTCCATGTCAGATGTATAGTTGAACACTCTCTGCATTGCCTAGTGTTGCAGGTAGCAGAGAGAAAAGGTGACATTGGCTTTCACTGTCTGTTTTCACTCTGTTGTAAGGGGAAATGTTTTAACTATTATTTCAGATTCAGTTCGTGCTTTATTGCAGTACTAGGCTGAAGATTCCATTGATAATCAGCAGAGGCAAGTGTTTCACAGCTTTCTTTTGGCATATAAATAAAACCTAGATTGTAGTATATTGTGGAGAAGATTCTTCTTCCTGTAAGTTTGTCTTTCCCTAACAGACATCTGTGTGATCTATACCTATCTAGATTATATATGTCAATTTTTTTCAACTTGCATTTTCTTTCAAGGCTCCTAACCCTGTAAAATTGAAAACCAGATGGGTTGGATTCCTTCTCTGAGAACCAAGATGGAAAATTAAAAGTGATGAGGGTAAAGTCTGAAGGGTCATGCCGTCTTTCACTGGAGGCATGAGAAATGAGAACACACGTGTGTGCGTGTGTGCATGCACGTGTATTTATTTATTTAAATATTATGTTAGCCCATCTTTCACCTTCCCAGTACGAAAGACTCTCTTAAAAACAAAACTAACATACAATCCTTTTGCTGTTTATATTTTTTCTTCCACAGATAACTATTTATGTCTCACGTGCTTGGAGAGGAAGATGGTTTAAAATACATTTTGATTTTATTGCATTAGAAGTTGTATGGACATTGGAGAGTTGGGTGTTTGGCTTTTAAATGCAGTCAAATAGAGCCTATCGAGAAATCGTTTTCTGTCAGATAGGGTTGACTTTACTTGCACAATAAATAAAAAATCTTAGAGTAAAGGGCTTTTGGTCTCTAAGGTGAAGACCTTCAAATTTTGATTTCGTAAGTCCACAAAAAATCAGCAATGTGACTGAAGATTTTAATTTGGTGTCAGACTTACTTAATCCCCTCAGTGTAAGGTATCAAAGACTTAGAAGCGGGCTGGAGTAGATAATAGTTCTTGTGTCAACAAGGTAAAATAAAAAGCTCTTCCTGCCCACTAGCGCATTGCATTGCAGCTGAAGTGCAATCTTTGAATAACCGTAGGCTTGTGTTTTCATCTGGTCGGGTTCCCAGGCACGGACACCGCGCAGAGGGGGAGCAGTGGCCTGTGGATGGGTGGATGCATGGGGGGCAGTTTGCGTTGCTTTGCTTTGCTGCTCTTTGTGCCAGTGCTCCCATGAACAAAGCATGATACGGAGATTCAGTATTAAATCAAAAGGGAGAGCAGAACATGGAAGCTTTATCAGATTAAAAATTGCTGAGATATTAAAAAAAAGCAGCTTTCTTGAGAAGATATAGTAGAGAAGACTATTTCCTGAATAATAATTGCTGTGAAAAATAGACCCTGAACTCCATTCCTGTATTCTTTTTCTAATGTAATTAAAATTCCACAGGAAATTAAGGTATATCAGGAATCCTCCTTAGGTAATCATTAAATGAGTAGAGGAATTAATTTTGATCCTGTGGTGTGAATTTAGCTAACAGTCTTTGGGTTTGTTTTTTTTTCCCCTCCTCATACGTCTAAATGAATAGAGCCTTATGTCTGAGACAAGTTACCATGCAGAGGCCAGGCTGGAGAGCTGTTTCTAAGGCTTTGGTTAGCAATTTTTCATTTTAACGTTTCTCTGTGTCTTTAACATACGATGACTTTCTGGGTGTTTGACTTTTTTTTTTTTTTTTTTAATAGGATGACTTTTTTGTTGTTTTTTTTTTTTTTTTTTTTTTTTTTTTTCTTTACAAAAAAAAAAAGACTTAAAAGCCTTTAAAGGTTCAGGAAAGTCATTGAGCAGTCCTAAAAGCACAGTGTGTGTTTCTAAAATAAACACTTTTTTTTCTTAATTGTAAACAGTGTCAGATGGTTGTATAGCAGTGGATAGGAGTATGAACTCAGACCACTAAGAATATAATTTTTTAAAGAGATATGTGATATTGGGTGTTAGTGATCTAAGTGAAATAGTAATATAAGCAAATACTTGTTTTGTATTCACAGTTACTTAAGATCTTTGTTTTATTTGTGTATGAGCTACATATTAGAATACATGTGATTACATATTAGATTATGTGTGATTTGAGTGATCCCTCATTTTCAGAGCATCACTGCAGGCTTCTAAGAAATAGGTCCACGGGCTAAGGGCTACAGAAACATCCATAGATTAAGAACATCAGAGGAACAGACAAGCTCTGTCAGGCTCTTTAGCTTTGACTGCAGGCGGAAGGATCTGAGGGGCTGAAGGGCTGAAGAACTGGGATGGTAGCAGCAGCTCTGGGAGGAGATTAAGGCATTTGGGAGGAAAAAGAGTGGGCATGAAGGATGCTGTGACAGCTTTGGGCAGGAAAGGAGGTGAACAACAGCACAGTGTTAAGGTGGCAAAGGTAGGGTGCTGGAAAAGCATGAGGCAGAGAAACAATTAATGGCTGTGGAGACTGCTTAATAAGATCACAAATTACTGGAATGTGGTATTGTGGCTGATAGTTTTCACGTACTGATTTAAAAATTTAAACTTGGGCTTAGACTATATTCGCATTGACTTTCAAAGGAGCACAGATTTTGAACTCTGTTTCCCCCATTACTTTCTCCTAGATTGAATGTGCTTTGTTGAAACTAATTTAATTTAAGCTTTACTCAACTAGATATTTGTATGGGAGTTATTCATGGTGCTTGTTATTATCCCTGTATCCTGAAATGCCATATTTGAGGATTGGGAGTTGATGTGCTTTACTGTGTAGAGGAGCATCTGCACAGGTCAGCTGATTACTGTCAGACTAGTTATTTCATATTTTAGCTGTAGTTGTGCTTGCAGCTGAAGTAAAAATATATAGATAAGGAGTTGCTATTTAGTAGGAATGTTTGATATTTGGTAGTCCTGAGCTTGGTCAATTATTCTCACAGTTTAGTTCTGAATTGTAACTTCATTTGTGCCTTGTAGGTGGGATCTTGTGGAAGGCAGCTCTGAAGGGCAAAGTAGTTTAAGAGGCTCTCTCTAAGAACAACTGTCTTCAAGCACAAGGATATTCTAATGCCCAGGAAAATGAGCAGACAAATCAGGAGAGTGGCTTGGCTGCACAGGGAGCTCATGACTAAGTTTCCATGCAGAAAGGATATGTGTAGGAGATAGAATTGAGGACAAGCTCCAAAGAAGGAATGTAGAAACTTTGATTATGAAGGGATGGGGTCAGGTAAGTCAAAGATCAACTAGCATTGAACTTAGCAAAGGATGTCAGGGGAAACAAGAAGAGATTCTTTAATATTAGTTGTAAGAGAAAAACAAACAAACAAAAAAAAACAAGGAAAATGTGGGCCCCAGCGCTGAGTGGGGCAGATGATTGATTTGGTGGCACCAGACTGTAAGACTGACATTCTTGTCTTGGTCTTCTCCAGTAAGAATCACACAGACCTCTCTTCATAAAAATGGGGTTGAGGGAGAAGTGAGTGAAAGGTAAGTGAAAGAGGATTGAGTCAGGGACCTTTTCAGAGGTATTAACCCGTGAAACTTCATGAGACCACGCATGGGACCTCTGAAGGTAGCGGAAGAGCTGGCCTGATGTCACTGAGGCTACTGTCTATCATCTTTGAACAACCACGTAGATTAGGAGAGGGCCACAATGTCTTAGGAAAGGTGAATATTATAGCCATGATCCGTAAGGGCAAGAAGAAAGATCTAGGGTCAACCTCAGTCCCTGGGAAAATTCTGAACATGTCCTCTTGGAAGGCACTCCTGTGCCTGTGAAGAAGGTGATTGCCATAGAGACTGACTCAGAGTAAATCATATTTGACCTATCTGATTGCTTTCTGTAGTTGAATGACTGGATGTGTGGATGCAGAGAGAGCTATAGTCAAGAGACCTTGACTATATCAAGTTTTTTTGTACAGACTCCTGTTACTTCTCTTTGCCCATTCCTGAAGAGAATAGTTCAGTGTTAGGAACGTGGGATCAGTGTTGAGTGTTCCACCCTTCCAGAGAGGGAAGGGTGGAATCTCCGCTGGCTTCCCTGCATGGACAGCCTGGTCTAAATTCAGCATTGGTCCTGATTTCGGCAGGTAGTTGGACTAGGTGAACTCCTGAGTCTGTTCCATCCTGAATGGCTCTGTGATTCAGTAGTCAAAATAGTCACTTTTCTTTTTTTATGATTTGATATTGGCATTCAGGTTTAGGTTTGTGTATGCTGATATAAATCAAGGATTGGCTAATTGGCTAATTGTGTTTGCATCCAGGTTATCGTATTAAATAAACTTCATCTCAGAGTCCCTAAATAACTGATTGCTAGAGGGTGAGTGAGTGTATCTCAGGAACAATTAGTCCTTGAAGTGGACTCTTAGTCTGATCATAGTATGGTTATTCTTACATATATTTTAGTTAGTAGTGATATTATGCTTTCTGAGTCCAAAATTTACATTTGTCATTGGAAGTTTTTATATAAAACAATTATGAAACTCTTCATGATAGGCATGCTGCCATCATCTGTCAATGTCTTGAAAATATCTTTGGGGCTTGAATGTATAAAAGAGAAATACAAACTTGAGTAACATGCGAGAAAGTGATAACACTTTTGTGGCTGTGAGAAAATGGTCAGATTATTTGTAGGGCTCTTGTCCTGTTTTATTGCACTTTAATCAACCTGCTGCTGAGAATCCTATTTCAGAGAGTTGCTTGTTGATGAAGATTCTCTGCAGCCAACTTTCCTGCTTGTCTTTTCTGCTAGGCCTGCAATATAGGTAAACTGTACAAGTCATGGGGATGAGAAATTTGGAGATCTGTTTGGTCTGTATTCTGGATTGTGCACTTGTAGGAGTACTAAGACCTGCTGTGGAGCCACATCTTCTGATTGGCATGTTATTCTTTTCTAGCGTGCACACTGATTTTCTTCCTAGACTGTGGCTCTAAGACACAGTATATGGCAATGACTGTCTAGGCACCTCGGGGGCAAAAACGTAATGTTTTGGTGTTTGTCCCTGCAGTCAGAAAAGTTTCCCTTTACTTCTTATCTACAGGAGAGGGTTGTGGAGAGAAAAACATTGTGAAAATCCTTATGGAATAGAAATTCCTTTGCATTACTCTCCCAAGTATGACTTCTTAGAAGCTTTCCGTTTCAGCTTTCTCTTGTCTTTTGGGACCCTTGAAAGTGTAAGAAGCTGCAGCAGGTCTGCATTAAGTGCAAGTCCTGCCTTAAGCTTTCAGAATTCCGTTAATATAAAACCCTAGGATGTCATAAAAGAAAGTATCAAATATGTGTGATTGAACCTTGTATGCTTTTAGATACATAGGTTGATTAATAATGGAAAACAGAAGCAAAGAGATTTGAGATTTGTAATAAAGAGAATTATGCTCAGTGGAGTTGCAATTTAAAACTGCTGCTGAGTATTGAAGAGGATGTTTCCATGAATTTTCATACAGTTTTTACTGCGGGGAGCATGTTGGAAATGTCACGAGGGACTAAATGATCACTGTATAGTTTAGTGTTAAAATGATCAAAGCTTTGCTGTTAACTTGAAAAAAAAAATTCTTTTTTTTTTTGCAATAAGAATTCCTTGGAAATTTCATTGTAATGTGCCATACATGAGCCATATAAAGGAAGGGTTGGACAGCATGAAAGATTGATTGCATGGGTAACTGCTATATTTTTTTGTGTAAATGGCCCACAGAGTATCCATTCGTGAAGATACTGCTATCAGCAGTTGTCATGGTGCTGCAGGGCTGCTGTGTTCTACCATCGGTGGTGCTTACCGAAGCTCTCTGCAAAACTCCTCAAGGGGCAAGTCTCTGCCCAGGAAGGCTGCCTACCTGTGGTCCTCCTTTGAGCCAGCTGGAGGAGCAGTGGGCTGCAGCAGCCGCCCTTCATGGTGAGCTCTGAGAGCTGCCTGGAAACCTAGATCACCTGTAAGGCAGTTAACTCGCAGCAGGCTCCAGACTGTAGAATTCATCAACTGTTTGGATTTTTTGTTATTAAAGGCTGTGAATGCTGATCATGTGCTTTCAAGTGCAGGTCCAATTGGTCTGAATTGAGCAGAGAGTGAAAAAGGAAATAATTTCCCAAATTCTAGTGAAAGATTGCTGCTTCCCCAGGTATAGCTCGGTGTGCTCTAATTCTAGCCTTTGAAGTCTCAAGACTTCATTCCCATACTGCCAAGCCCGTCAGAAATAGGATTCTTTGAGGTCTTGATTTCTATTAAATATGAAGAAATGAAGATGATTTCAGTGGCAATGTTATGAGTAAGGTTAAAAAGGGAAGTAGGAACCTGGAAAGTGAAACTTTAACTCCTGAATAATGAGTTAACTTGTAGTTTGTTGTTGTTTTGTTTTAATAAAATGCATTTATTTCTGTAATTAACTGTAAAGTGAGCATTTTTTGTTGAGAGCAAAGCTGAGAATGATGTTCACTGTGACATCTGGGTTAGAGGCCTGGAGCAGCAGAGCAGCTTGTGTGTGTGTGTCCTGGTGTAACCTTGAATACACTACCAAGTGCGTGGAAAATACCCCTGCGGACTCCATTGTTTCCTAGAGCCAGATTAAGGCACAGCTCAGGAGCTAAGCTGGCAGCTAGGTCGGGGACCTTCAAATCCTGTGCCTTGGAGGAAGGAAGTTGCGGGATGTGAAAGCTGTGGGTACTGTGGACTCGGAGAGCCTTGACAGGTTGCTGTATTAGTTACTTGCTTTCCCAGGGCGACAGCCTTTCCCTCCCTCTGCTCTTCTTACTTTCAAATGGTTTGACTGCTGTCAAGGGGGACGCACAGTTACCTCCTTCCCCTCCCCTTCATGAAGCAAGGGCTTCACATGCTGTTCTCTCATCTCGCTGACCTTCTCTCACTTGCCCAGAAGAGATGTGTGGTGAAGAGGGAGTGGAGGTGTGTAGGTGGCAGGAAAATGCCAAGTGACAGCAGTGCAAAGGGATAGATTTGGTTTCTGGCATTTGGGCTGATGAAGCCTTTTTTGCATTGTTTTAGATGTGGAGATGTAAAAGTGTTTGTGGTCTAGTGCCATTGCAGATGCTTCTTCTCATGTCTGTTTGGAATGTTGTTCCCACCATGGACCTCAATCTCATAGAACAGATGGTTTTATTGAGATATTAGTTATATCTAAATGAAAACTGGAATTGTGAGAGTTGATACAAGAATAATGTGCTATGGACAGAAATAAGGTTGTAGCTTATGGGAAATGAAGGAGATTTGACAGAGTCTTAACTACTTTGAGACAGCTTTTTGCAAAAACTAGGAGGTTCTTCTGTGTGGTTCAACTAAAATTTTAACTTCTTTCTTCTAATAGGAAATACAAATTTCTATGTATTCTAGTTGGGCTATATACCAAATTTTTGTCCATGTTAGTCTTCACTGATTGCTTTTTAACAGATGAAATAAAAACTCTTGAAAAAATGTTGATCTTCTTTTCAGCTATTAGTCAAATAGATTTTGTAATTTACGCACTGAGAGTTTACCTGACTCTGTGGGATTATTAGCTGCGGGGGAAAATAAAGCTTTCTACTGAGCAAGCCTGTAGTTTCCCTTGCCAATGAGGAGGAAGAGATTGGTGTGACTCACTAAATAGGTCCCCTGTTAAAAGTATCTCAGAATACTTAGAATTCAATCCAGACTCCCGTTGTTACGAGGCAGTTATATTGAGCCTTTAAACGGGAGGAAAGCATCTTAATTATCTATTAAGGGCAATAAAGGAAGTTGGTTATGACACTCTTAAAAAAACTGTGATGAAAAATCTGTTTGTTTAGGTATTTTCTTTTGCACTTAGAAAGACTCTGGAAGTTAGACGTTAGCTACAATGCCGCTAGCTGAGTGCTTGGGGTGATCTTGTGCAACTTCCAGACTCATGATTTTTCCTTTGACTTGCATTCACCACCTAAGTGCGGATCAGGCTGTTTGGGCAGGATTGCTCAAAAACATGAAGTGTGATTTCCCTCTTTGTTTTAGACAGACAAATCCATCCAACAAATGAATTTGTGTATTTATTTGAAATCTGGGAAGTAGTGACAGTATGGGGTTTTTTTTACTGGAAAAAAAAAAAGGGCGTATTCAGTCACATGATGTTATAACAGTCATTTTATTTGAACAGCATTTCCTCTTCCTACACATCTTGCTTCTTTTATAGTCTTGAGACTCCAACCTTTCAACTGCTGTGGCTGCAAAATCCTACATTCTAAACCCTGCATTTCGTTCAAAACTCTATTGCTCTGGGGCTTCTTGGCGTTTCTGGTAGCACAGAGGTTGTGGGAGAGGTTGATAAGGAAATGATGTAGTCACTGCCCTGGTTGGTAGTGGCATTTTAAAAGGAGTGAAGGAAGAGATCCACAGTGGGACTTTGTGGGACTTTGTGAGCCTCAAAGGTCTTCAATGCCGCACCCCCCTTTCTTTTCTTTTGAGAAATTAACTGAGAAACATTTTGTCTTCCACATTGCCAATTTTCCTTGTTTTCTGAAACTTAGTACTGGGTGTATGTTGGGATGTGCTGCGCGAGTGCAGCCTCACTACTGTCAGTATGGATGGTGTCTCCTGTGTCTGACACCTTCGTGCTGTCCTTTGCTTCCAGCCTGAGAAATGGCAAACTGCTTTTATCAATGTAGCTGTTTTGCTATGCATGCTAGGGACACAACAAAGCTTTTCCCTGCAAGTGTCCATGGCAAAGCTTTTGAACGTGTCCTGATTGATCCTACAGGACTCTCCCTCTCTCTCTTTGTCCTGGTGGTTTAATTATGATTTTGTTTAAGGGCCATTTATTACAGAGTTCATATTGTGCTAGGTAGTGAGAAAATTATGCCAAACTTTAAAATCATTTTAATTTCGTTAATGAGGTTAATAGTTTAATAGTTAATAGTGTAAGATTTATCTTACACAGAAAATAATCGGCTATCTGGAGAAAGGTGTGCATTAAAGAAGAAAGAATTTGTCATCAGTCAGAACAAAAATATTGATACGCAAAGAAGAAAGATTAACGTGAAAAGAGACTGGCAGACTATTAAGTAATCTGTTCTATTTCACATGTGTTATATAATTTAGGTAATATTTTAAAGAATTGATGGCTCTGTAATTTATAACATATTTATTCTGCCTCAATTTAAATTCTTATGTTACTGCAATAGATTCACTTTTTACCTAGATAATTTTTTAAAACTTATGGATTTTTTTTCTTTCTTTTTTTTTTTTTAATGATACAATCCTGGATGTGCTAATGTTTTTATACATTCACAAAGCCTATTCATGTAAATGAAAATAATGTTTGCAAGCTTGCTTGCATTCAGATGAGAATTTCCCCAGCAGCAATTGGCCTTCACAATACTCAGAAGACATCAGGCAGTGCGGATTTTAGTAATACTTAACACTTACCAGTGATTTACATTTTCAAAGAGCTATGCAAATATTAACTCCTCATTGCTACTGTAATACAGTAAGCAAAGTATAAAACTGAGAGATTGGATAAAATGTTGAAAAACACAAAGTTATCCGCACTAAAAGTGGAAGAATCAGCTGATTTTTACTGGTGTCTGATGCGACACAGCAACATTTACACAACCCCTTTGCATGGAGGAGTAAATGTTATTACAAGACTTTTGCATAATATATTAGGAAAAATATCCTATTAGATCTTCAACTTGTAAAAGATGGCTAAATTCTCCTCGAGGATAGAGTGCAACAACTTTAGCTTCTCCCACCTTTGGCTTTTGTGGCTTATAATATAACTGATACTATAGTAATTTATTTTCCATGGAGGTTGGACATAAGTGAGGAGAGGACTTTAGATCTTCTCTTATATCCCTAGCCCAGCCATGAAGGGGACTTGCTAAGCCCGCCTTGTTAAACCCGCTTCATGGCGGGTTCTTTATTTCAGCTTGCTAAGGTGATTTTTTTGAAGTCACTCAAATTTAATTTTTTTCAGTTTATTCACTCTTGTGGCTTTGTTTTTATGAATATTTCATTGTAATGATCTCATGTGAGATATTAACTGTAGTGTATTAATTTGGTAGTAAATGCAGGTATGGACTTTGGGACTAGAAAGTAAAACCTTTTTATTATGTCATTTCTGTCATCAGTGTTTATGTTAAGTTCTGGGCTCTTCAAGCAAGATAGAAATTCAGTGCAGCTTTGAACTGTCTGTAGATCTCAGGGGAAAGAAAATAAACGCTGTGGTTCACTGAAGTACACATAATAAGCATAAATGTTTAATGTTACCTTTCGGACCATTGGTGATTCTTTGCCCATTGTGTCTGATAGTGCTCAAGGTTACTCCCAGCTTTGCTGCATAGGTTGCGTGTGTGATGCTACCTGGATTGTCAGATGTGCTTGCCTGTGTGGTCATATTTGCAACCCTGAAGTAGGAAATGCTTTAAATAAAAAGAAGATTGTTGCAAAGGTGCTCAACCCTCTCTTCATCTATGTTCAAAATATCATTGACATCTTTTGTTTGCACTCTAAAAGAAGTTTCTATCAGCCGTTGACTGGAGGAGTGTGTCAGTAACCATTAAGTCAAATGAAAGAATAGATAGAAAAATGCTGACAGTTGTGACACAGGGATAAGCAATTCGCCTGACTTCAGGAGGGCAACGTCTGTATATAGCAAATTGCTTGTAGTTCTGAATGTCCAGCTGTGCCATCCTGGCACCGGCATTTCAATATCATTGTATAGAAAGGTGCCACATGAGCAGCACTTGCATTTAAACTGCATATTTCCAGAATTACACTGTATAAGAGATGGTTCTAATGGTCTTCTAGTGTATCTTTTTATTTTTCTAGAAAAAAATGTTTTAATATATTTTTCTCTTCAGGTGTGTTAAACTGATTAGATGGCTCTGCAGGGGTACTGGTGTCTGTAAATAATGTGCAGGCAAATAATCATTTATACCCAAGCATATTGGAATGTGTCTCACTTAAAACTTTTCTTGTAAGATTTGTGATCCAGCTAATTTAGGATGACATATACGTTAAATGAGTTTTGAAGAATGATTCAGTTGAACAGGTGGATCTGACACTCCAGAGATTTCTGTCACAATAAGCTGCTTTTTAATGTTGCTTTACAAAAGCCATAATGCATTTGCCAAAAAACTCTGAAATAACAGAGAAAATTTGTGAATTTTGTTTCATGCTGTTGCATTTGTAGAGTTTTTAGATTATTTTTCAGAGTTAAGCCATTGCATCAGATCTGTTTTTAAATGCTATTCGCTTTATCCAAAATGTGAATGTAACTACTAATGCAGCAGCTTATGCAAAACGTACTGGAATTCTTTGGTTGAGCACCCAAGACACTTTTTTACCTACAGAGTAAATAGGTAAGCGGCACAGTACAATGTACTGTAGCAACACCAAAACTAGCTGAGTATTTGTTACCTATAGGCAGGCTGGCATGGGGCTAGAAGCACCTAGGCAGAACCTGGCAGTAGCTGGAGACCTGTTGTTGCAGTCACAGCGGCTGTGGGTCCGAAAACGAGGTGTATGGTGGAATGGTTGAGGCTGTGGACATCTGTGCTCGGCTGGCAGTCGGCACTTCCCCAGCGATATCATTTCCAAATCATTAAGACCTTAAACTGTCAGAATTTGTGGTTTCTGTAGCTATGTAGCACTAATCTTTCAAAATCACAAATATCACTTCTGCGTGGTGATATCAAGGGATTTTGCCAGTGTTGCTTGATTTATAAATAAAAGAGTTAATGGCGATACTGTTTGGAAGTCCTACCTCTTTGAAGATGTTAATGTTGTTCAACTATGTGCTTCTTTGTGTAGGCCTGCTCTTGTAAAATCAATTATTTAGCCTAGTTCCTGGGACCTTTCTTTTTCTAATTAAGATCATAGGCATTCGGTTAAGCTTTTAGGTGACCGTGATTTCAAGTATTTTCATCAGAAGATTTTCGTCAAATTTCTCTGAATATTCTATCTCTAAATTTGAAATGATGGATCAGAAAAATAGTGATATCACATGACTGTAAAATCTCCATATGGTAGAACCTTAGCTTTGATCAGCATTGGAGCTGTGACTCCAATTAATAGAAGGAATGAGTGGTATACACTCAGTGTGGCATCACCTATCACTGTCAGTGTCGCATGGTCAATTAAGATGCAAAATAACCTGACTCTAAACAGATGAGATTGGATTTTTACATATAAATGTCTCAGTTAAATTCTTCCCTTTTAGCGTTTCTGTTTCTTTTTGAGTTGGGTGATTGTGAATAACTATGGTACCAAATATGCTTGTTTAAAAGTCCTTTAGCTGTCAGATTTAATGGAAAGGACTTAAATGCTACTGCATACATATATATATATACGTATGTATCTTGTATGTAATGGTCTTGAATCTGGCGTGCAGATCAGTCCCCTTGAACAAAAGGGAAAGTGGCTTGTCCAGAAGATTTTCTGCGAAGGAAAAGCCTTGTGCTGCACAGAGCAAGCACGTCTCTTTCTTGCCAGTTTGTCCTGTTTAGGCTGTTGCAAACAACATGTCAAGTTCCTACTGTACTTTTGTGAAGCGAGAAAAGTTAACAGATGACAAAGGTTGATTCATTTTTACTTGAACCTGAGATGAGGCAGTCCAGAAATGTCTCTTGCAGTCCTGCTTTTTCTTGTACAGATAAAAATCCTAGGATCTTTAACTTGTGTTGTTTCCTTAATACACAGTAGCTCACAGGAAATGTGAGTTACTAGTTATTATCATCAGGGTTTGATGGACTCTACCAGATGCTTCACCGAATTATACGTCTGTAGTGCGCACAGTTTGTCCTGGGGAATCTGCCCCGATGATCTCGTTTACTTTAGATTTTCTTTCCTGAATTCCTTTGATATGTTAAGATTTTCCCCGTAGTAACATGATTTACAAAAATGAGAACATTATACCTCAAAACTCTAGAAAAGTGGCCTGTTACCTTTCTAGTCTTCAGCAAGATCTTTGCTCCTGGGTCCTAAAGTTCCACTGATATTTTTTTGTTGTTATTGTATCACATTCTAACCTCAATTTATTGTGCAGTATTGTACTTATTCATTCATAGCTGCTTCTGTCTTCTGTTAGGGAATATTGAAATATTCCCAGATGCATTTCCCCTCATTTTCTGTGAAGAATTATTTTCTGCCTATTTGTCCTTTTCTAGAATTCCCTCCCTGTTCTTTGCATCTTCCCAATTTAAAACCATCTGTTCAGTCCCTGTTAACTCTTTGCTTCAGCCTTCTTTGCAGAATGAGTAATTCTGACATTTGTGCTTAGTCTTATTAGCAAAAAGACGTGTTCATGCTGGGATGTTGTTAGCAGAGGTCATCATTTTCATGTGGAATTTTTGCATGACAACAAAATGAGCATCATTAAGTAACAATCCAGAAACTGGAAAATAAGATTTAAATCAGTCGACTATTAAAATATTGTGGACACGTATACTATATTCATAATGAATCCAAGCCTTTCTGTTAAGGCAGATGTTATCTTTGATGTGGAATTACCTGCTAACCTTGAGTGTTGTGAACTTGCACGTTTGCATGTGCTTATAGTCTCAATGCAGATTCTTTCTTTCTGCCCATGCTGTTATTTTTCTTCTTTTAGGAGACTCGGAAAGACAGTCTGAACATATTCACACTGACACAGAAGGTCATGGGAATAGATATGTTCTCATTGCATGGAAAAGGGAGCATTTGTTTCTTTTGCATTTCCATACCACTTTTGGCTGGCATTAGAATTTATAGTGTGTTTCTTTCTGTTAATGGAAAGTGAGTGAATTTAGTGGTTGTGATATGTGTTCAACAGCAATAGCTTTTTTGAAAATGTATCAGAAAGTTTTTATAAGGATTTTCAAGCAAAGAAACAGTTTTATAACTAAGATGGCTTTCAATCAAAGTAATCAAAAGGATCTTCACTATGCAAGCAATGGCTGAGCTCTTTCTCTTATCCCATTTTTACACTGCTTATGATATTTTGGTTGACTCAGGAGAAAGACAGAGGAGATGATGCTGGAGCTGTTGAAAAAAAGAAAAATAGTTTTCATGATGGCTAGGTTTTACGTCCTTTTGGCAGCAAAAAGTATTTCTGCATCTCCCTTTGCTACAATTTATATTCGTCAAATTGACATTCGAGTCCCATTCATGTGCAGAAATAATTATCATCTACATGTATAGGTGCTTGTCTGAAGGCATACTTGAGATAGCGTTTGTAGGGTGAAATAGTCTTTTATTGGACCAGGCAACATGCTTGGAAGGCTGATACAGACAGACTTTCAGGCACACATGCACACCTTTTTGCCTTACATATCCCTCTTTTGAAGATTTACTCAAATGCTCCATTTTGGAAGACCAGTCCCTGTTCAAGTGCATTCCAGGAATATTGACTGTGAATACCAGTTAGGCTCTCCCTAACTGTAGATAATTTGTGTAAATGAACCATAATCCACCATAATCCAGTGACTGTATTAGAACTCAGCCATCAGATATTATAGGTAATTTATTTTGCTTGAAGGATGTTTAACTCGAGATGCCCTGATAAATACAGCTACAACTGAAGACATTCATGTTCAGCTGAGCAGAAAAGGGACTTAAAGGCTGAAGTACACTTTTGATGGCCAAGATTTGACTTCTGGGTTAGAGCTGACTGCTTTATTGAAATAGTGTCAGTATTTCTTTCCATTTTACTCCTCTATTGTTTTGATGCCATTTAGGTATTCACATTTTAGATATGTATAAATACAGCTTTGTTTGTTAGAAAATAAGTAGCTGAATAAATTGGTTAACTGAAGTTGACAGTTCATGATATACAATAGAATACATTAATAATATTTTAATATAGTTACTGAATAATAGTTGCAGCTTTGTGAGGCATTTACCTCAAGCCCTAGGTAGCTGTTAAAATGAATAAACAGGAAGCTAAAAAAGGAGGCATGGAAGCAATCTGAAAGGAAAAACAGCAACAAAAAGACAGAACTTCATCCGTTTGTTTGCAATGTGCCGTGCTATAGCCCTTTTTGTTGTATGTAAATCAAAGTAGTAAAAACAACACATTTAAGGTATAATGGAAAGTAAAGCAGTGCACATTGTTTGTGGCTTTGGCAAGCTCTCCTCTCTGCAACTGTGTTTTCCTCACTTGCACAGTCTTGTTCCCCATGAACAAAGGCTTCCTGATTGTCATATGAGCTTGACTAGAAAGCTATGCCGCAGCTGAAGAGACATCAAATATTAATATCTGTGCTCATATAGCCAAAAATGTGCTCACTGAATAGATCTGGAGCCTGAGTGAAGCTACGGTCTCTTAAAAACTAAATACAATTTTAAAATACAGTAATAAATCAGTGTCAATAACTGATGTAAGGCAAAATCAGATACAGCCTGTGAACATGAGATGAAAGATAAAGCTAGACAAAGTAGAGAATATTATATTTACTGAGAAAGGTATTAGCTTCTTACAGCTTCTTTTAATACAGAGCATGAGGCAGCAGGAGTTTCTGTGGGTTAAACATATATATGCATACCTACATATAGATCAGTAGGCCTCTGTTTTAATCAAAGGACAATGCAAGATATGCCCATTATTTAATAAATGAGTTAAAACCAGCTGTGCTGTGTGTCACAGCACACGTAGGTTACGTTGTATAGGACTCTTAGCAGGCAACCTTCAGAACAGGTCCTTGTTTCAGTTAGGAGAAATGCTGGCCACAGAAGTAAGTGCTTGCAGAGCATCATACAGTATCAGTGCTTGCCCTGGTTGCACTGAAGTCCCACAGTGGTTCTGACTCAACCTGGCTTAATAACTATGCCTTATGCTTCGCTTCCTTCTTTAAAAATAAGGCTGTAGCAGCAGGGCATCTGTTGAGTTTTTATCTGTCTTTTGGAAGGCATCAGAACAGAAGGAGTTCACTGACTTGTCAGGAAGTCATTGCTGCACCTCTGCCAGCAGAAAGTGTGTAAGCAGCAATTTGCAAATATTGTGTACTCACCTGGTGATCTCTCCATTTACCTCCTGGCTTTTATTCGCACTAGCCATTAAGATGGGAAGTTTTGATGATCTCCCATAAGGTCTGACTTTCTGAAAAGAGATTGTCTCTCTTCCTGTAGTGTAACCATGGAGACAGACAAGGAACCCTTAAAGGAAGTGATTGAACATGCTGTGCTAATTAATCCGACCCTTCAGTTTTCTTTTAGTTGAAGGATATGGTTAAATAAATTTTGCATGAGTAAGCATATTTCGATGTGCAAAAAGGATATAAAACATGTAGCTTTTTTTTTGGCAGAAGTGTATATGAAAAAGATATACTGTCATCTGTTTGCATCTGGAACATCAAAACGAGAAACAGTGTCTTGTTAGTGTTTCGTATATATATTTTGGAAGCACTGGGTTTAAACTGTAAATATGTCTGGAAGATGATTTTTGTTTCACGCCTTAAGTGTGATGGGAGATGCTTGCATTAATTTTGAACGTTTGAATGAAAACATTCATAATTGCAAATGCCCTATTTATACACCAAGAGTGTTATTCAGAAAAAGCAAACTTTGTTCCCTTTCTGAGCGAAGACAAAGAAGCTCCTCTGAGGCATTAGCCTCATTTAGGTACTTTGAATTTTGCACTGGAGGAACAACTGACTGAAACAGAGGGACTTTCTTCCTGTGCCAAATCTTAGCCTTTGTGGGTATGTCCCTCAGTTGCTCAGTTCTGCTTTCCATTTGTCCATTTAGTCTCCCAACTAGTGTATGTGCACAAATAGGAAACCACTTGGCCCCAGTTTAAACCGTACGGCCTGTAGCCATAAACCTCTCAAGCCTGGTGCAACAATGCTGTTTGAAGCCACTGAATGGCTTCTGCTTGCTTTTCAATATGCAGGTTCTGCTTATAACTTTCTCCGTTCCAACCGTGGTCCTCTGAGATCTGAGAAACTAAGGGCAGCTGCTAACCTCAGAGGCTTCCACGGTGGTTTGGGAGTGAGGAACAGATCAAATTCAAAAGCTTAACTTGTCAAACACATAAGAATTAGCAGGAAAGGGCCTTATTTTGAAAATCTGATTTATCTTCTTGTACCTTGGGAGAAATTAGAGCTGAAGGAGGCCTAGCAACACGGGAGCTGAGGAAGCAGGATGGGCCGGCGGGGATCTTTGATTCTATGTGGGAAGGTTGCGCAATAGGAGGAAAGGTGTTTTGGGGCTGGCTGGCACTGGGAAAGATCTTTGCTAACCAGTGTGATGGTAGAGACTGTCAGGTGGCCTGGAATACCATATCACTTGTAGTTTCTTTTCTGGTGGGGTAAACTGAGTCCTTAGTCCTTTTTGCATGGGAGATTTCTTGAGTGGATCAAATACTTCATATCATCGGGACCTGAGTTCCTTCCTCACAGCAATGAAAGGATTCGAGAAGCCTGTATGGAGACTCAAAGGCAGGATTAGATAGGTAAAGAGCATTCACCATCCCGGCTTCTCAAATCCTTTAAGCATTTTTATTTAGCTTAAGAATAGTAGGCCCATATCCACAAACACAAAATTTCTTTTCAGTTTAGCCCTGTGGATGTGTATCGGTATAGGAATAAGAGTTATTCATAGCAGTGTGTGTGTGATGCAGCCTCTCTTCTGGGCCTTCCTGGAGCTGTGGTGTGTTTGACAATCCAGAGGCCTTGGCATGAGCTTGGTCAAGCTGATGACCAGGTGCACAAATGTAAAAGAGTTGGAAGTCTGAAAAGTGAACAAAGAATGGGTATTCATATTTGAAATGTTTGGGTTTTTTCAATACATTTTGGCAAACAAGTCAAATTATTCTTCTACGCTGTTTTAATTGCTATAATCAACAGATAGTGCAATCTATTGGCAAGATTTGCTATCATGTTTATGGAGATGTATTCAGTGAGATTAACTGTACTTAGTTGTATTAAGTATAAAGGTGCAAAGGACTCTAGACTTCCATTTTATGTGAATTCCCATGTTGCATGTTCCTTTCTGGGTGCAGAACCTGGCATTTTGGCTTCTGCATGACCTTTAGTTTTAGTATTTTTATAGCTTTGTGAAAAATAAATCAGTAATTTTCTTTAGGAGGGCAAGAAAATGCAGTACTGTGTACTTCTGATTCCCATTACTTGTGCTTGCCCAGTGTTCCCAATCAGGGGACTGTGAAAGTCTGGGAATGAGTAAGTGGACAGTCTTGAGGCAATAACTCTGAGCAAATTAGGTGGAAAAGGTGTTTGCAGGCAGGTGGGGGAAGCAAACACCATAGCCTGACACTTTTTTCCAGTCCCTGGATGAGAGAGGCTTCCATAGGAGAACTGTTAAGAAAGTATGCTCTTTAGTGCTGTTCTTAGGATATAACATGCTCCTGTAAAATCTTGCCAATTTTACATGAGATAGATTATGGTTGTGTTAGTGTATGGAACAAATTCTGTAAGGATTTGCATTCCAGTTGGAGTGAATTATCTCAAATGACTGGCAAGCTTAAAAAGACAGTTATTGTGAATACTGCCAATCTGGAGAGATTTCACTGAATTTCTGCTCTTGAGATTGTTACATCACCAATATATATTTGTTGAGAGATATAAGAATTTTACACATACCATTTTCTGGTGCATTATTGCAACATTAATATTTATTTGAATGCAAATGGATATATGCCCCTCCTGTTTCCAAATAAAACCTTGAATAAATAGCCCGAGATTTGTGGTATAAACTGTGGAAGGTTTCCATAGGCTCCCCTGGAGAATCCCATCTGTGACACTGTTTGTATTGGAGTTTGTTTTCCATTTCCTTTTTTGACGTAGCACTGGAATGAAAGACAGCGGTGCCTGAGGATGAGTACTTATGGAAATGGAAACCTTTGTTTATTTGTCTTTCATTTAGGTATACCACAGTAAACCCTTGCATCTCTCTTGGGCCTGTGGCTATCATTATCCAAGGCACACTTTATTATTCCTTCATAATAATCGCAGCTCTGTTCAGGCAGACACTAAATGGTAGATGCTACCATGTGTTCCAGTACTAGAAGAAACAAAACCTTGGAATATGCCATCATGTTATGTGATGTGGGTTCATATGTCTTTTTAGGTTCTTAACTGCATATCTTTATTCTCTGTTATTAATTTGTTTGTATTCACCACACAGGTCTTGCAAGAGCTAAGTCAGTTCCCAGCCACACATATTCCAATGAGGTGGTTACCCTATGGTACAGGCCTCCAGATGTCCTTTTGGGGTCAACAGAATATTCCACCTGTCTTGACATGTGGTAAGTGTAGCATCCTTCTGTAAGACCCTGTGCTTTAGCTTTAATTTTTGCTTTGACATCGAAAACATGTAACAAAATTATTCGTTTGGGTTAAATGATGTATAAGCAGTGATCTGTGTAATTCACTCAATATTTCTTTAAAGGAATCCCCTCCTGCCACCCACAGTTTGCTGCTGGTATCTAGTGTTGATGCACCACAAGCAGAGCCAGTAATGCTTTTTGAGGAGATTAGCTGTTGTTTCTTGCTTTCTGTAGTCTTAATCTGATACATTATATTGCAGAAGATAGACTTTGTTCCTTGGCCACCTATTGGTAAGTATGAATACTTACCAATTAACGATACCATAACACAATGTGATTATTTTGGTAAAATCAGCTAAAATGCATGGCCAGTAGTTGCATTTGTGACTGAAAACCTGTGCCTGGTTTTGTCTGTTAAAAATCAGCGTGGAGTTTCCTCATTTATCCTGTAGCTTTTGAGGTCACAAGGTCTCAGTAACATGTACAAAATCTGTAGTTAGTAAGGCCATCAGCTGTACCCGTAGGAGCACTGCTTGTTGTCTCCAGAAACAGAAGGGCGGAAGAAGAAATTTTCCTTTATAAAGTTCTGCATTATGGAAGAAATGGATTTGCTTTCAATGTGTATTTAATTAACCATGTAAATCTATACAACTCATTTCATTTGGGAAATATATATACTGAACAAATATCTGTTCAGTACAGATATACTGTTATATCTATATCAGTACTGATATGCATCTGTTCAGAACAAATATACTGAGCAAAGGAGTATAATGATTTGTTAGCAGCTTGACTGAAATATCTTGTGTTTAAAACACATATTTCTTTATTTAGAATTAAGATAATGTTAAAATTGAGATGGCTAGAAGATAAGGTAGAAAGGAATTTGAGTTTTCAGAAAGGCTGCAAGGCTAGCAGGGTAATAATTCCAAGAGTAATCTTGAAGTGCTTGGTAGTACTGAAAAGAATGACCTAGCAAGAGTACCTTTTTTGAGAGGAAAGTAAGCATGCCTGAATTGTGTTTGCTTCTGTAGCTCTGAGGTCAGAGAAAGCGGAATGAAAAACTCCTTTCCTGGAATTACCATCTAGGTTTTTTTTCCCTGTAGTGCTGTAAGTCTTGACTTCTGGAGGGTAGGGTTAGAAGCTGCAGTATAGTTTCCTTTGGAGGGTTACATGGTATAAATACTGCAACAAATCACAGAATCATTATGGTTGGAAAAGACCTTCAAGATCGTCGAGTCCAACTGTAAGTCCATCAACACTGTGCCTGTTGAACCGTGTCCCTGAGTGCCCCATCTACACGTTTCTTGAACACTGCTAGGCATGGTGACACTGCTAAATAATACTGACGAGAGCATTAATACAACTGGGCCTCCAGCTGCCTTAGTCCCTTTCCTTGATAGGGGAGCTGAATCCAGAGGCAAGATAGGTGAACAGACATCTCAGGAGGTGAACATTGTCACCCTGCAACCGCACTAGAGGCCAAGGCCTTATCTTTTGTATCAGCTGTCTGGCTCTCTTCCAGCCTCACAGATCTAAAATCCTTTTCCTGAGCATCTCAGCTTCTATTCTGGGCTGAAACCGCCCTGTTTACCCAAAGATGTGTTCCACCTAGTGTCTTCACAGGCGGCTTGCAGTGCTCACATCCCATCTGCTGCCGACAACGTGCAGCCAGCTGTGTGCCCGGATAAACCTCTGCCGCTGGCCGCAAGGAGCCTGCCTGGCCGCGGTGAGGACGGGCAGCTGCAGAGGGAGATGGAAAGGGCTGGCAGACGTGAAGAGTTCTTTGTGCTCATCTTGAGATCATTCAGGCAGCAGATGTGCAGCTCTTGAGAGTCCCACATCCGTGTGTGTGTGTACATATATGCCTGAATTAGTAGAAAATATGGAAACTTCTAAAGAAAATTTTGAAATTCTTTAATAAAACATATTGTTTTAGAAGTCCTGTCATTTTTTTTGTTAAAAACAGAAATCTGATTTTTTTTGTTAATATTTGCCAATTAAAAATTCATTACTCTTTGAAAGTAAGGTTTATTTTTAAAAATTGAACAAAGGATATTAAAATCTTGATTCTCAATGAAACTTTTTTTGCAAAGAATCATTTACTCGGAAGTTTAATACCTCATAAAAATAGATCGTTTTATCATTCCTCCCTATGATAATTTTAGTAAAAGAGTTATAAAAAGCCCAGTCAAGTTATGTATACTTATTATGACAAGGATCAAATTAAACCATGCAGCTAATAGAAGTATTTTAAACAGACTTGACATTGGCTTCATGATCATATGTTTATATTCAAATTAAAGGGAGAGAAGGATCAAGGGAGGACTCAAAATGTCAGTTCAACTATACAGTCATTTTTTGTCAAGACCTTTAAAATGAGCTAAGTACCGTTGCTGAAGAGCTTGAACAATAGCCATAAATTATGTCCTCTTGTGCAGAACATTTAATATAGGCCCAAGAAAGATGCAGATGCCCAGGGGTAGAAACAGGGAGCTTTGTTCCAAATGAAAAATGAAGTCAATACTACTGCTATAATAGATGTGTAGCACTGATAAAATTTCTAGTGCCTTGTACAAACTGGAGAACTGTGAGAAGTGTAGAAAATAATCATCGTGTTTCTTTCACATAATAGAACTTTATGTAGATGCTGAACTACTGCCACACCAGAAATCAGATTAGAGTAAATTTATATCGCATGTGACAGAGGAGTTCTGGGTTTCTACCTCTCCGTGCTTTGCCGGGCTGTCTGAGATAGCACTTCCAGTTTAAATGCAAGAGACGTAACTACATGTTAAGGTCACTGATGCTTATTTGGTAAATCTAATAGTGAGCTCTGCTGGAGGAAAGCCAGGCTTGGGGCTTTCTCTGTCGATGGCAGTGCATAGCTGGGCCAAAATTACATTACAGCTGCTTAGTGACATTGCAGAGTGGGAAGCAGAGGAAGCGGGGGACAGCAGGAGGGAGGAGAGAAGGGAGAACCACAAGGAGAAAGGTACCTTCCTCCACATGCCAAGGTTATTTAGTAATTTTGTTATCAAAAGTGTGTTTGTAGAATTAGCATTTTTATGTAATTACTGGCATTTTGTCCTTATGTCAGACGCTGTGGGCTCCCGGGTGTCTTTGTTGATACCCTGCAGTAAGACAAGACTAGGGAGCCACTTCACTAAATATTTAACTAATGTTGAGGTACAAAACCCAGCTGTTTCTTCCATTTAGGGAAAAAAAAATGACAGGGCCTTTGCTTTAGCCATGATAAATGACATTTCATGGTGGTTCCCGAGGAATGGAAAGCAGGGCTGTTACTGCATAAAAGACCAGCCGCATGAGAAAAACGTCCAGATATTAACCGCTGGACAGGGCTGGGAAGCAGGTGGCAGAGGCTGCAGGCTATTTTTACACTTCATTTGCGGGTGTAGGGCATTAGGTTAGTAACTAAAAGCTAATGATCCACATACAGTATTACATTCTCCTGCTTTCTGTTTAAATAGCCACTGGCGATAAAATAATATTAATGAAGACATACATGCATTAATGGTGTCAGGCTGGTGATGGAAATCAGGGCCGTGCGCTTTGTGATTTACTGCTGGCAGCGTGTGATACAGTGGCAGAGACTGTGCTACCTGAGACTGCAGCAAAGTGATGTGATAACCTTTGATAGGAAAAAAAAATTCTCTTCATAAGGACTTACTAGCAGCTAAGAAAAGGGCTTTCCACTGCCTATGGCATAACTCCCTGAATGTTATGGTTCTTTGAAAGTCAGTGCAAGGCAAATAAGCTTTTATATACAAAGGGTTTATAATAATTGCTAAAATCCATATAGGTAATACAGAAAAAAAATCCCCAAATTAACCTATTCTAGTTGTTCCTTGCCAGAAGAGTTCAGTATTAGTAAATGAAATAATTTAGGCATATTATTATATTATTAAAGCCCTTCTGAGTCATGCAGTGCTTGTGCTGCTACATCTGGGTTTCTTAGATGAGGAGGTCACTAGGGATATTTTATTTTGAGATGCAGCTGGCTATAAACCGTATTTGCTAACAGCTGGCAATGTTTTGGATATCCCATTGTTTTGTTTAAAAAAATGCAAGGAAAGAATGATAGAATGTAAACTCTTAATCATAATTCAGGTAAAATAAGAAATTAGGGGCCATGATATTGTTTTAAAATTCACTTATATTAACCAACATCAGCTATGCTTAGTGCTGTGGAAGAAATTGCTTATAGCTAGACCACTCATGCTAGGATGTTGCTTATTAAATCACTGTTATTTAACTTTGTGGCATCTGGATAAATAGATATATGCTCGATTCTGATCTTAATCTAGGGAAAGGTATTCACATGGAGATTTTTCATTGCATGGTTAGAAAAATAAATGATATTTTTCAGGTACCCAACACTCTCCACAAATAACACACTCTGAGTGCAAATTAGAGGGTTTTCAGTAATTCCAGGCATGCTTTCATGAATATTTGACCAATGAAGACCTATGACAGTAATTAAGATATTTATTATACAAAAACAGATCTTGTCTTAGACACAGGTGCACCAAATTATCTTTGTACGCAGGGGACATTACAAAGGCATCGTTATCCTGTATGTGCTGTAAACAGTTTGGAATGAAAGAAATCTGAGAGCAGGAGTCCCAGAACACACTGAAGAAATAGTACTTTGGGCCCAAGAGGGAAAACATGCAGGGTCAGCTGGTTCTTTTGCCATTAGTGGTTCTTATCATAACTTCTAGGGCAAAGAAATGCTAATTCTTAAATGGTGAAGATATTGTGGCAACTGTCAAAGTATTTTTAATTAAACTTCTGGAGAAAACATTGGCAACGACAGAGGTTTTATCAGCTAAATTAACTTACGACTGGAAAACTCTCATGGGATCTGATTCCCTGATAGAAGGGGATGAGTGCAGAAACCATCTTGTCTGTGGTTACTGGAAGGACATTTCAGTTCCTATCTAAAAACTACATTTAGTCATTTGGAACATCGGATTTACTCATCACTGTCCCACTATTAACAGTATTTTTCTTCATGAGTGGCAGGAAAGTATTTCAAAAACTATCTGGATCTACACCAGGGAAAGAAAGCCAGGAACTGGAAAATAGCTTGTGGAATATATTTAGTTCTATTTAGAAGTAGGATCATACAGGAGTGTGGCTTTTTTCTGAATAAGACAAGGTAAAAGTGTCTGTACTATTTCTACATGTTGTATTTTACTAGGGAATTTTGAGAAAAGAGAGTCCTGTATTGCCTCTTAGTGATGAATACCTAAAAACAAAGCAGACTATTTTTCTTCTGATATATTTAACAGTACAAAACTGTGCATGTAGTTTGGGAAACTTGGAAGAAAACTGTTCCTCTGAATTTCAGAAATCTTACCAAGAGGATTGTTGGAAGCAATTACTTGGTTTTCATAAAATGCCTTACCCCTTTGAAGCCAATTACTGCACCCTGAAACCAAGCTTTTTGACAGATAAAGCTTCTTATGTGAAGGCCGGTATATGTCTTCACTGTGAAGAACATGCTGAATGTCGTCACCTACACTGAGCCTGTTAGAAAGCATCGCAAATCTGCTCAGGGCAGAAAGTTCAGCAGTTTTTAACTGCTTCTCAAATATCCAGTCAGACTTCCTATAATCTCCATTTAAATAAGAGCTAAAACTCAATTTAGACATAACTCCTCATTCCAAATTGCATCTGTTGTGTTTTGTATAGATCCCTGAAGAATATTAGCTGAAACCAAAAAATCCTGCTTGCAGAGACAGGAATGTGAATTTGTAAGCCAAAAAAACAAAACAAAGCAAACAAATGAAAAGATTAAGCAAGTTATTTTTTAGGGAATAGACTCTTGCATTACAAAAGCTGTGCAGAAAACATTTAGTTTCTTGAGGCCTCCATCTTCCTTCTTACATGCTCACTTACTACGTGGGTTCAGATGCAACAGTAACATCCTTAGCTCTGCTCTTAACTCATACATCATATAAGGTTGCACGGTGACAGCCGGGGAGTCCTAGAAAATTAAGCAGGACAATAGCAGAGCGATATTAGATGGTATGGCAGCATATGGTCTCATCAATACATCAATAGGTTTAGTCATGCTTTTTGTCACCGGAGAGCGAGCCACACGTTTCAGCACGAGATGGCTGTCACTTTGAGTCATGCTGACTTTGCAAGGTCATCCCAGGCTGCTCCACTGGGAAGAGCTGATCCCTGAACCAAGTCACAGAAGTAGCAGCATTTGGCTTTTTCAAAACCAGTTTTACAGAGAGAATAGGAGAATCTAAACCGAGTGTACTGAAGTATGCTATGCTAATGTTCTTTTTTTCACACACATAATTTCTCAAATGCAGCCTGAAAATGCCCCTGTATGCTGAGTGTGCACAAGTAATGCATAAAGAACATACCCTTGGAAATGCATGCACATTAAGCTGAGTTAATTGGTCGTATTTCATATTTCAAGATGCAATCTTTGCATCAGAGAAACTTTAGATGGGAGTGATCTGTGAGATCATCTTATCCGCCCTACTGTTAATGCAAGCCTGTTCCCTGAAGAATATTCCTAAGTGCTTCAGCTTGTCTAGTTTTACATGGCTGTAGCAGTGGAGTTTCTGGTCCGTTGGGAGACTCTTCTATGGCCAAGTGATTAAGTGTATTTCTCTAACAACACACTAAAATTTTCATTTCTGATATGCATCCTGCTGTTTGCAGTGATCCTACTTTGGTTCTACGTACAGTTCTGGGAAACAGTAAAATCTTAATTTGTTTTTCCTTTCTTTAATTTTGCATAATTTTAAATACAGAGCCATCATGTTCTTGCTGACCCTCATGTATCCTTTTAGCCAAGGGTGACATAGTTCTTTTAATTTCCTTACAAGTTTTCCTGAGTTTTAGGTCAGTAGATCTGGCCTGTAAATAATTTTTGCTTTGCTCAGAAATCTCTCTGACCAGTATAATAGTTTGTGAACTCTACAAAAAGAAACCTAATTTTCAAGGCTGTATAGAGGCTTGGTTTCTATATATGCTCAATACATATGCACTTAAGGTTTGTGAATCAATGACCCCATTATATTTTTAGTTTCCGCTTGCTGTGAGTCAAGTCTAATGTGAAACTCACCAATATCAGCCCTGCCATCTCAAAGCCATTATTTAATATTATGGCTTTCTAAGTATCTCCTATCAATTCAATGTTAGACTTTTATCTATTTTATTTTCTATTATTATTATTATTATATCCATTTAATCTTTTCTTTATTGTGGGCTTACTCCTTAAAGTGTTGAGTGAGTGCCTTAAACTTGCAGTCTAAGTGTATGGTTAATTTTCAAATGTGCCAGAGTTGTACAGCAGTCAAACCTCAGCCCAAACCAGCACAAACCTCAGAATTGCTCAATGGTTCTAGTAACCTTTTGACTTTTGCATAAGCCACTCATTCAACCGCAGTACCCTTTCACCATCATTTCAGATCATGACTAAATAAAGCACTAGGTTATACAAGTGTTTAAGAAACTTAGTAGAACTCTTTTTTTCCAAGCAGAAAACTATTCTTCAATGGTATTGTTCACAGTTCTTACTTTTCTTTTTTGGTTTGCATCAGCTCCACTAAAAATGTAAAATTTTGTAAACAGAGTTTGTGAAATAGAATATAAATTTTTCTGCCAAGATCATAGGATGGTTGATGTTGTAGGGACTTCTGGAAGACATCTACTCCGTATAGCCTTTACGACCTTTCTGTTCAAACAGCTAAAATAAGTTTCTGTGCAGATAGCTGTGTCAGCTCTAAAATGATGAACTAATTTAATCAGATGCCTGGTGTTTGGTTGCAAGAACAGAACTCTGATCTCCTTTTCTTTAGACCAAATTCAATTGTTTTATTTCTCATCTTGAAAAATTGCTTCTGTCTGAAATCTCTCCTTGCCCAAGATCTGGCTAGTATTTATAAATATTTGACTAAGATATATTGTGCCTTTCTCTACCTAATGAGGCACTAACCAGGGTGAATGATGAATGACAATTTAATCAATTCAGCTCCTTCAGTGACCAGTGGAAGCATATGGAACATAAATTTTAACGTCTCCCTTCTATAAACACCTTAATTCGTCTAAAATTGGATATGTGAGAGCTGTGTTTTCCAAAGTTCTGCTTTGCTTTTTGGTGGCTAAGGAGACTTTTAGCCACTGAGTAAAGCATGGGTTGTTTGCTGATAATCTGGTGTCTATAAATATTCAGCCCTGGCCTTAAAGAAAACCTGCCATCTATTTTCATTAAGCTGTTTTATTCTAGAACCATTTCTTTACCAATATATGTACCCACACCCCTAAAATTAAATGCTACTTTCTGAATACATCATCTTGATGAATAAGCAGTGATAAGGTATGTAATTATTACCTTCCAAATAGTTAACTTCTAAATTAGAAATTATGACTGGATTTTTCTGATTCAAAGGGCAAAACCTCACAATTTAACATATTGGCGGTACTGTAACGTTGGGAATTTGTGGTTCATTCTGATACCTATTTTGAGTTGTTTGTTTGTCTTGGGTTGTGTGGTCACTTGTACAGATGTGTGTGTGTACTATATACGTATGGCTGTATGTATACGTATGTGTGTTTGTATATATATGTATAGCTATGTACAGGTTTGCATGCAGAAACTGTGTACGCTCAGAGCAATTTAAGTGAGTTAAAACATCCAATCAAGCCCTGCATCCTATTGGTAGCCAAGGGAGATGTTCTTTCCTAAAATAATTTCTTACTGAAGGAGCAAGCAACTCCTGAGCTCTTTTCATTCATTGCTCCCAGATTTCCCCACGCGGAGCCCTCCCGCTGTCGGTGCCTGCGTGCCCTGGGACAGGCAGCACCCACACGGGCAGCAGCTGCCGTGACTTCATGGGTCTCTGCTGCTGCCACCCTAACTCCAGGACACGTGGAGAGAGATGTGTTCTCACAGACGCGCTGGTTTCTGCTATAGGCACACAAGCCTGTGCTGATAAAAAATTACTGTATTATTGATGATGGAGACAAAAGCACTGATCATGCTGGCTGTTTAACATGAAAGAAATTGTTCTAACGTTGCATATTTTCTTTTTTCCCTCTGCAGGGGAGTGGGTTGTATCTTTATAGAAATGATTCAAGGTGTTGCTGCTTTTCCAGGAATGAAAGACATTCAAGACCAGCTTGAAAGAATATTTCTGGTGAGTTTTGTATGGCTGCAGTAATGTTCTTGAGACAGCAAAATGTTAAAATCGACTAAGAGATGCATATGTGTGTCTGTGTCTGCAATTAAATTCCTGGTGGAAGAAAGAATCAGAAGTCTAGTCTATAACCTAAATGCATTTTACTTGATATATTCTTGAGGATAACATAAACTATTCAGCTCCTGCAGAATTTTATTTACTTTTAATAAATATTTTTCAAAACAGCCTATAGAAAGGTTTTTATAAGGATGCAAAACAAACTTCCCAAATATGAGTCAATGCAAAGTCCAGCCAGCTTGTTCTGCCTACTTAGGGAATAGTCAAAAATTATGACTCTGGGTGATGCTGTATTAAAAATATGTTAACATTCTAGTGTCACTGTGAAGTATTTAGTCTGGGGGACATGCATGTAGAGGGAGAAGTAAAATAGGAAATGGAATGAGAAATAGAAGAGAAAGCAGAAATTGTGGTTATAGTCAAGTTCAAAAAAGTGCTGGACTGCCGCTTCTGCCTTTTATAAGAGGTATGGGTAGCTCACAGGCACTGAAGACACATCCGCATTTGGAGTGAAGGAAGAGGTAATTTGTGTTGAGCGGATGTCATCACTTACACATTTAATTTCCAAAGCTTTTATGGCTTCCTTTTTTTGTCTATATGTGTGTGTGTGTGGGAGTCAGGGAGCAGAATTTGTGCATTTTTGGAAAGAAAGTTGCTCTTTTCCCCTTGGTGATCTGGGCTTTGGAGATTCCCTTTCAGAAGGCTCAGGAAGTGTCTTCGGAAAAGGGAATGGGGCTTTCCCAAGTCATGTGCCTCAGGCAGCAGGAGCTGGGGAGCAAGGGGGGAAGCCACAATGCTGGTGGTTGGTGCTGCAGATGGTGGAGGGAGGGAAGGAGGGAGGGAATGAGGGAGGGAGAGAGGGAGGGAAAGAAGAGCTTCCTCCCCTCAGTCTTTCAACCACTGTTTTGGTTCTGCCCATAGATCTGACAGGCAAACATGAGTACACCCTTGCTTTTAACGATTCTTCTGTCATTAGTCATTTGTTTCATTTTGTCCCTTGTGGAAAAAGAAAGAAATCTTTGTTTTGTACTGTGTTTATTAAAATTGCATTCTTCATTTTATTCAGACTTGTTTGTACTATGTCTCCTCTGTTGGACTGACTTTATCATCATTTATCAACAACTACTTTCAGGAGTGACTCAGAATATCTCTCTAAAACAAGACTTTCTTGTTTCATTATGATATAGAAATGTCGCATTTTGAGTAAAATATCTTATTATTCTGCATGCTTGAGTAATACCATAAAAATTAGGTGCTGTGGAAATGGCAACATGTACTCTGAGGAACAGTTATGAACAGTATCTGTGATGTATCTAATTGCATTAGTTTGTTCACCAGCTTGTTTATTTTATCTTAGTAAATTTAGGGTTCTTTGGAATTCTGCTTTTAAAAAATTTCACAGTTTGCATTTATAGAGATGAGCACCACCAGTGCCTTAGTAATAGAAAATGAAACTTTGAAAACTAAAATTCCTCTTTTACGCCTCATTCCATTTATTGTGGAAAAATCTTAGTGTTTTTGCTTTGGAAATCATGTGCGCGTCTAACAGCAGAGGTCAGTGATCCATTTGACAGGGCTTTTTCACAGTAGGTACAACATACATACAAATCTATTTTAAAAACATTTGCATAGTCCTATTAGCCTTTCTCTTTTCTTTTCCTCTGTTATTTTTGTATTAAAATGCCATGATAAATCTATTTTAGGATGAATTTTGAGGCTTGCCAATTTTTTTAATATTATTTTCAAACTGCAGCTGCAAGGATTAAAAACAACTTGTGAAATAATGAGGGATAATTTATTGATCTCTTTTCTTTAATTTGTTCTTTTACAAACCTTAGAAGAAAAATAATACAATTATTAGTTGTGTGGTCTATAGTAAATTCTTAAATCACGGCTAATAAAGGATTTCTAACAACCAGAAGTGACTAGTTAACCTTAGCTAAAGAGTTTTAATGAGTACCTCCCTAAAGCACTCCGAGCATAATTAAGAATTTAAGAAGTTATCTATTTAAAAGTTATAAAACAAAGGATTATTCTTGTTTGCTTTTGTATTTGAACAGATGGATTAAATTCATTCATTCTCCAGTGACTCCTGCACAGTATGGTGGTTAATAACTTTGAAGTACAAAATTAATCAGGTTATTATACAAGATAACTAATACAATTAACTCCTACACAGTGAGCCCTTAAAGAGCTATGAAAGAAACCCAGCTCAACCAGTAAGAGACTTCACCAAGTCTCCCTGTGGTTCACACTTTCAGCACCCAGCAGTGTTTTCCTGTGCAACACCGGGGGCTCCTGAAAACGGTGTGTGGTAGCGAACACCTGCCCCGAACTGTGCTGGAAAATGCAGCTTGCACCAATGGTGCGTTAGTCTGTGTGGGGTCTGTTGCCGCTGGCCTTCCTCGCAGTGGCACTTACACAGCACTTGAGAGGCCGGCGTGCGGATTGAGGCCTTTTAAGGAATCTGTTGTACTGTGGCAGGAAAGTTGCCAGTGTTGTGAGATGCAATATTTAGGAAAACTGAACATAAGTTAATGGGGATGGTAGGGTAAAGTTCTTAAATGGTTGTTTGTTGTCTTATTGTGTAGTTTGCTGTTATTATGTAAATGTAATTCTTTTCTGAGTGTATTCTGTTTCCCCGATTATCAGGTGCGAGTTAAAGAGTGCATTCTCCAAATGCTTCTGCATATCCCTACCGTAAGCGTTCTTTACAGAGCTCCGGAGCAAGGGTAGAATGTATCACAGCTCATGTGTTTCTGATGGGTTTTCACTCATACCTGTTTATGTTTAATACTGGCTTAATTAAATAACTGTATATAGCAGATTAGGAAAAGAGCTTGATCTTTCACTTATTTTTAAGAATTTTTCTATTTAAGCTTATATTTCCTGACTTTCCATTTTAAATACTAGTATGAACTGCTTTTGTTTTCCATTGTAGTATCTGTTTGTAAGATAGTAAGCAGTCTCAAGTTTATTACTTTAAAATATTACTTCTATTACTTTAAATAATATAAATGAAATAATAGCATGAGTTTAAAAAAATCTGAGTTTTAGAATTAACAGCCCATTAAAATGTTCACCTCTATGATAAAGCAAGCTGCGGGTTGTCGTAACAGGTTATGTCTAATAATTTGAATTCTCTACCTGCACCGAACCCTATAGCATGAATAACCTTTTTTTAAAAAAAAAAAACTATTATATTTACTAAATAAAACTGAAATCGCACAAATTGTTAGGTTTTAAAATGTTTTGTTGCAGAGGTGATTCAGTTTAATCGGTATGCTATTACTTCTTTACTCAAACTTTTCTGGTATATATTGGAATTCATGTCACATTTTAGACCCCTCAAAATAAAAGAGTAGTTGTAACTTGTAGTCTGTAAAATTAAGAAATATTTTGCCTCAAAATACCAAAGTGGGCGCATGTCATCATTGTTTCCCACGTGTGTATCCCAACATATAGCATGAGCTCTGGAATGGGGCAAATATATGTGAGGCAATATGCTGAATCAAAGTAAAACTGCATCTGCATTCCAGTGTAGAATAGTAACTTCTTTATCAGTAGTTTTGATATATTGTTATATGTTGGTATATATTTCTGTAGATGTGAGCTTCTGCTTGGAGTTTTTGTGTATCAGGGAGATCCTGCCGTTGTAAATACCGCCTCAGTTATGTCTCGGAGTAAAAGCATCACCAAACAGCCTTTGCTTTGGCTCTGTGTGCTGATAAATTGAGAGCCCCTTGGATCTGGTGATGGTCAACAGAAACTAGATAAGGGTTCAAGCAGATTACGTGGAGAAGTCTCTCGTTTGCCTGTGCATGTCCTGCCCCCGAGTGGCATGACCAAGCTGGCCACAACCTTTTATTAATGAGTATGTTTTTATACTTGATGTCCCTAAGGAATCCAGACTGGGCCAGTGTAGAATTTATTACGGTGTGAGCTTTGTGCTGGCTTTTTCTTCTGGAGAGAGATTTGGAAATGGGAAGGTGTTTCTGTCTTTCCAATTTGAGCTTTCTGCGAGCTGCTGCAGCATCAGAGTAAATTTCCCTCGTGGGCTCCTAAGGGAGTAATCAGTGTGTTGGCTGAACTCTACTCTTGGTGCCAACTGCACTAAAAATTACCTTTCGCTGTAGGAATAATGCACAGAGCACTTCTCCTGACACTTTGCAGATCTCTGCACAGGCAGGACAACATCTTTTCAAGTGACAATCTCGCTGTACGTGGGACTTCCCTCTGCACCCGTCATGGTGCTGCGGGCCCGCCAGCAGCATCCTCACGGCCTCGCAGTGTGGCACGGCCGCAGCCGAGGTCTCTAACCTGCATCTCAGAAAAAGCTGAGGCCTCCTCTCTGGGGTTGGATTCTATTGCTCTGGTGGGTGCCATAATGCACAGTATTAAAAAATAATTTGGAAAGAGCAGTACACATTGTGTGGAGCCCAGCAGCCTGGTGTTGCAAAGGCCTATGCCACTTTCTCCCTTGCTGCATTTCGTTAGGCAAGGCAGCAAACCTTGCCAGCGTTTGCAGTTTCAGTTAGCTGTGAAAAATAGCGTTTTCCTTTTAAATGGAAATGGAAGCATTGCTCCCATTATCGAAGATTTCAAAGACTAGCACTACTTTTTCTTATGTGCATTCATAACAACGTGCCTGAAGTGTCTTGTATCGCGTAATGAAGGATAGTAATGCTTCTTCTGAGATCCTGATGTTAACAGGCTTACGTGAAGCTATAGAATTTTCTCCCTGCAGTTCTGTACCTGAAGGTTTGCTTTAATTTCACTACCTCCTCGAAAGCCTGAAATAATATTTTTTAAGAGGCCTTGCTGTTGTTTAGCAGATGACAGACCCTTGCATTGTGCTCTGCTCTGGGGAGCTAGCAGTGCTAAATCCAAGGGAGCTTGTGTTTCTAACTGTGAGATTTAACCTGAGTAATGTAATGATGAAGTGTTTAGTCAACATTATTGGTCTTCTATTCCTTTCTTTGTTATTCAGTGCACACTTTTCTGTCACTGAAACTTTTGGCTCCAAAATACATCTTGTTCTTATTAGATAGATTACATGAGCTTGGGAGGCAGGAGCTGAACTAAAGTTTTGTTTTGCTGTGCACATGGTGTCTTCTCTGTGACAGTTGAAGAACTGAACCTGGATGGAGAAAAACTTCTCTGTCTTTGTGCATTGGATAGATCTGGCTGGAGCAGGGGTGTCAACAAACAGCTTGATTTTTTTCCCTCCCATCTCTCTCCACTTTCCTTATACTTCTCTGCAATAACTTCTGTCTTCATGATGAAAACTAGAATGGTGCTTCTTTTAAACTGTAATGTAGTAGAACCTTGAATGCGGAGCTCTTCTGTCTTCTATATCATAGTGTGCCATAGTATGTAAATAGTATGAAAAATGTGTAATAAAATATATTGTGCCAGTTAATTTTCATGATGATAGCAATGAAACAAAATATTTCATTTACCAGAAAACTTACATAAATTAAAGGTATGGGGTAAAATAACTTTAACAGAGATCTTTAAAAAAAAATGAATATTCTATGTTTTCCTGCTTTGAATGGATTTTACTTTTTTTTAAAAAAAGATTTTTGCCTCATTTTTAGTTCTCTGGCTACATACTGAGTATTGTCTAATGTTTATCCTTTTCTCCTTCCAATAGGGCATAGGGTATTGGACCTTTTTTTGCATTTACTTCTTGCAAAGGGTTTCTGTCCTCAACATGCCTACGTAGCCATAATATATGCTGTCATTTACCTTCTATCTTTAAACACATATGGCATTGGCTAATAAAACACACCTGAGATGTAAAAATAGCAATCCTATAAAAATTAAGAATGGCTGTTAAAGAATATTGCTTATCCGTGTCAGGAAAGGAAACTTTTGAAAAATACCAGAGTCAGATCTTGCACTCCATTAACAATTTGGATAGGAAGAGGGAGAAGTACATCCCATTCATCTGTGTTGAAAGTCATCAGAATACCCAGCAGCGAGCGGTGGAGGCTTGCCAGGAGAGCTGCCGGTTGGCAGCAGGAGCGAGGAGGAAGAGGGGATGAAGAAAGAAGGTGTCACAGCATCCTCGAGGTTCAGGGGCTGCCTGGGTGTGCGGCCAGTCGCAGCCGAACACGCGGCCTTGATTTCGCTGGCTCCTGCTCCGCGGCTCCTCCTCGGCAGAGGTGCCTTTCTGGGCTGTCAGGAAACCGTTTCCAACCAGGCTGCTCAGGGTGAGCGCAGCCCTGTGCGGGACCTCGCTCATTATCAGCTCGGCAGTGCAAAACGCAGGAGTAATTGGCTATCAGGAAAAGAAAACAAATTAAGGCACGGTTCGGTGGAAAACAATGGTCCCCGAGCTTTCCCTGGAATTGGAATGTTTCTGTAGGATCTGCCATATTGCAGTTGCGGAATGATAAATAGGCTATAATTATAAAGAAACATTGTTTCCCTTCCAGGCATGCTTCTGGCGTTCAAGAGTGCAGGAGCAGGCAATACTTTAATAAAAATAAATAAATAAGTAAAAAGAAATAGAAAAAAGAAAGTGGCGGGACTGAGCTGCTGTAAATGAGTGCAGCTCTGTCTACATACACTGGCGTGCACCTTTGCAGGCACTGTTCTTGTTAGCCCTCATCACAGGGGGAATAGATTTTACGTATGTAAAATCTCTATCTCTCTGCACAGATTGTGTCCTGGTGTGTAAAGGAGCTGGATTTTCCAGCGTTGGTGGTTGCAGCAGACACCGAGCCAAGGTGCAGGTCCATGCAGTTTGTGTGTATTACAAATGGAGTTGAAGCCAATTCTGAATTCAAGTGCTAGTCTGTTATTCAAAAGCTTACGCTTATGCAATATAAAAATGCAGGCCCATTCATAAACATGCTCTACTATGTTGGCTCTACTTGTCAGGAAAGATACTACATGATCAGTCACCAAGTAGTCGCATTATCTTTTCTTTCTCTTTTATAAATAAAGGAACAGTATTTAATTCCCTCTCTGCTGCTTTGCTCATATCCAAATTGCACATCATGTGCCAAAAACATGTGTTCTGAGGAGCATCTTGATTGCCCAATTTATATTTATTATCTGTAGTTTAATTTCAAACATCCTGGAAGTTGAAAATGTCTAAAAATCAGTGTGAGACAGTTTTAGATGATGATTTTAGATACAGACTATGAGAATGAAAGGTAATTTCTTACTAGCTTACTGCATTTTCTAAGATTGAGACTAGTGGCTAAATTCTTCTGCCCTGCTAAGAACTGGTAATAGCCTATAGCTTTTTGTGTTGTAATATAGACTGTAATACAGGGAAATATCCCCCTTCAGCCCAGTTGGTGGAAGCTATGCACATACCAGCAGTACAGTTTGCAAATCAAGCTAATTTAAATAAAAATTAATTTTAATACCTGTTTAAAATACCTGTGCCTCAGAGTATTTTAAGAAGATGCTGAGCACTTGCCATAAGATTGGATATGTTTAACTAACACTGACACTATACGAGCTGCTGATCCTCAATATCTTTCTAAAAACTAAATGCAAATCTTCAGATAAGCTTAGTGATTTCAGTATCCAAGAGCTAACATTAATCGGCCTTGATTAGGTCAGCTGCTTTTCTGGTTCATTAAGTGGCACTGGTTAAATAACTTAGGCATTTAATTTGACCTGTGTTGAAAATTCTACATGCTCTTTTCTGGGCTTTACATATGAATTTTAAAATACTGTCACATAATTTCTGTGTACCGCTGTGTTTTGCCGTTACTTTTGTGAATTGCTCACAGAGCGGAAAGTGAGAAGGGTACAGAACAGCATGAGCTCAAGGAGCATAGATTTTGCAGAAGAATTCTTAACCACAGGAACTTTACAGGACAGAATAGTTGAGGTTGAAAGTAGAGCTTGGAGAAATCGGAAATCACCCAGTCCAACACCTGCTCAAAGCCAGATCAAGTAGAGCAGGTTGCTCTGGGCTGTGTCTAGTCGGGTTTTGAATGTCTCCAGAGGTATTCAGATATCTTCACAACCCTTTGGAGTGACCCATTCCAGTGTTTGACCACGCTCACAGTAAAAGTGTTTTCTTATGGGTAAGTGGAATTTCCTGCACTTCAGTTTGTGCTCATTGCCTCCTATCCTGGCACTGGACACCACTGTGAAGAGTCTGGCTCTGTTTTCCTTGCACCTCCCCATAAGATATCTGTAAGCATTGATAAAATCCCCTATGAGCCTTCTCTTCTCCAGGTTAAGCAGTCCCAGCTCTGTTAGCCTCTCCTTGTCGGACAGAGGATCCTGTCTCTTAATCACCTTTGTGGCCCTTCAGTGGACTCACTCCTGTCAGTCCATGTCTTTTTTGGACTAGAGAACTCAGAAGTGGACGCAGCACCACGGATGCAGTCTCGGTGGTGCTGAGCAGAGGGGAATTACCACCCTCCTCTAGCTGCTGACTGACTAATGCAACCACCTTTGCCACAAGGCCACGTTGCTGGCTCATGTTCAAGTTGTTGTCCACCAGGACCCCCAGATCCTTTTCTGCAAAATTGTTCTCCTGAAGTCGTCCCTCAGGTAGAAGCATAAATCAGTAAGTTTTCTTTAGAAAAAAAATTCAACTCATAATACAGAACAGTGTCCATTACTTCTTACGTATTTTTGCAATGTTATTGTGTGTTCATGTGTACAGAAGAGCTTAGGTTTACTATTAATGAAGCTACTGGAATCTGTGATTGTTCATTAGCTCTTGCTATAAGCCAGTGCATTCACCCTGTGGCTGAAAGGTCTTTCCCAAAGGTATCACGTATCACGATCAAATAGTTCTAGGAGAAACTTGGAATCATCCTTAAAAGAGATTATATTATGCTTTAATTTATCATGACTTGTACCATTGTTTTTATTCTGTTTCCTAATGGCTTATTTCTTTTCAAGATTAACAGTGTAAAATTACTAACATAGTGGTTGATCAATAGGTGTTTTATGAAGGGAAGTAAGAAGCACTTGGTGATTGTATTGTAATCCTTTATCAAAAGAGAATTGAGAGAATAACTAAATTTTATCACATAACATGCGCCCTTTAGAAAGTTGTTCTTTACATCCAGAATGCAATACAAGAGCTAGTGGTTGTGATTCTGTCATAAGGGAAAGGAAAGTTGCATAAATTTTATATTGCTAAATTGGCCTTTTAGTAATATTAGAGAGAATGCACTTAAGGATTTTGTCAATTTGTTAATTATCCCTCATTTCTCATCTAATTTCTGCCTAAATAAATTTCTGTAGAAAATTTATTTCGTAATACATCTCATTTCTGCATATGTAAAAGACGTTGCCCTAATTACTTAAAAAGAGTCTTCAATAATTTGTACATTTGAGATTCCAGGGATTTTGGAATTCAGCCTGCTTTGATCTCATGACTGTGCTGTTTGGACACCTTATGCTGCTGAATGCAGTGGTTGGAGTGTTCTGGCATTGCCGCTTTCTCCTGGAAAGAGAAGGGTGGTCACGTTATCATGTCATCAACTGCTCAGCAGTTCAAAGAGGGTAGCAGTTGTAGCCAGGGCAAATCCTCTTTTCTTTGTGTTATGTGTTTTTTTTCATGAAATCTCTGCAGTATGCTATTCCGTGAAGCAAGTTTATCAGATCAGTGAAAGCAGCCGAAAGCTCAGAACAGTGATAATAAATACCTGTTTCTTATCTCATCTTCTCTTGTTTGGTTTGCATTTACCACTAGTACTTTCAATGCAGCTTCTTAGGCATTTTTGCCTTGTCATCCTATTCTTGCTGATGGTTTCATGTTATTCAGCCTTTTAACTAGGCTAATAATAACATCCTGTTGATAATTGTCATTCCTCTTGTAGTCTAAGAGATCAACTGTGCCTTACACTGTTGAATGATTGATTTTTCTCTAATAACTTGTTAGCCTTGTTTTATTGCTATAACATCTCCCTTTCTGCAACAAAATCTTTAATATTTTCCTCTGAAGCAATTTTATTTTTTCCCTCTCTTAGTAGTAACATAGCTAATGCTGTGGAGCAAATGTATTTGCTGTTATTGTACATTACATTGTTCTTGCGTCTGGTCCCTGTTTTTCAGTATTCCATGTTGTTGTTTTTTCAGACTATGCATTTATATGTGCCTTACTCTACAAGGTGGGGAGGGGAAAATTAACTGGAATTACATTCTTTCTCTTCCTCTCTGTACTTATCGACTGGAGCTCTTTGATGGAAAAGCTCTTTATCACATAGCTATACAAGTTTTCTTTTCTCTGTTTGTATATGCTGACTTTATTTCTCTTCTCTCCACCCCGCCCTTTTTTTTTTCTGAGAAAGCTGACTGTGTTGCACAGATGTTCAGCAGCTCTGATCTTTTGAAATTTCCTTTTCATTCTTTCCCACTTGGTCATCTATCATTTCAGTGCAAGCTCCCTGCATTCCTTTTGGAGCTATGAGCTCTACAAATCTACAAGTCCTACAAATTCCCTCCACTCCTCATATTTCTCTTGCCCAGTTTCCTTCACCATTGAATAGAATGTAAAGGTGCCTTTCAGCACTGCCCTTTTGCCCAACAGCGAGTCTACCAAGAGAAAGAACTGTGGATACAGCTGGACTGCATTTACATGCATGGAGGCTAGAGCAATTTTAAATAGGAGTAGTTGACTATTAGACCCTAGTCTATCTTGCCTGGAGTTTCTGAGAGCTCAGAAGTCATTGGCGAAGTTACTGAGTACACTAGTGTCAAAGAAAACCAAATCACTTCACTGAAGCTGTGAGTACAGCTGCCTCTTCTTGTTGAGCTACACCTGCTTTCACCTTCATTTAAATAAAAGCAAAATGAAAAGGCTTAGGCCACCTGCTAGCTGACTGTTAAACCTACAGCTGCTAGATGATGAGTAAATAGTTAAATCTCACAGTCCATAGTACCATAGAATCACAGAATGCCTAAGGTTGGCAGGGACCTCTAGAGATAATCCAGTCCAACCCCCCTGCACACGCAGGGCCACCTGGAGCACGTGGCACAGGGCTGCATCCAAGCGGGTCTTGAAGATCTCCAGAGAAGGAGACGCCACAACCTCTCTGGGCAGCCTGGGCCAGGGCTCTGTCACCCTCACTGTCAGGAAATTTTTCCTTAAGTTCCTGTGGAACTTTTGATGCTTCAGTTTCCAGCTGTTTCCTCTAGTTCTGTCAGTGGCGATCAGTGAAAAGAGGACGGCCCCATCCTCCTCACTGCCTCCCTTGAGGTACTTGTACACACTGATCAGGTCCCCTCTCAGCCTTCTCTTCTCCAGGCTGAACAGGCCCAGCTCCCTCAGCCTCTCCTCACAGGGCAGATGTTCTAGGCCCCTGATCATCCTCGTGGCCCTGCGCTGGACTCTCTCCAGCAGCTCCACATCCCTCTTGTACTGGGGGGCCCAGAACTAGACACAGTGCTCCAGATGTGGCCTCACTAGGGCTGAGTAGAGGGGCAGGATCACCTCCCTCGACCTGCTGGAGACGCTCCTCTTAATGCACCCCCGGATCCCATTGGCCTTCTTGGCCACAGTTTCCCATTCTGAGGAAATTTGGTCATCTCAAAATTCGTCTTTCTTTCAAAAACCACTTCCTACATCTACTCCCCCTCCTCCCCAAATTTTTCATCAAACAAGTATTGTCAAATTATCATCTCAGAATCACATGGCAAGCTTTTCTCCTGAAATGAAACAATAGTGGTATAAGTTTCATATTGCTGCTTGATGACAAGCAGCAATATTAATTGGCTACAATCATTTTAATCTCAGCCACAAGGTGTTTGGTGATATTGATTTCTTTCCTTTCTTGATTCCTGGTACTTGATACTTTAGGAAAGGCTTTTATCAGCCACATGGTGAATGTGTTGGCTGAGTGTAAGAGCTGATGAACCATGTCATGGGTATGGCTCATTTTTTCTCTTGACTCTCCAGACCTCAAAGAAACCTTGTTGTTTCAACTAGGGAAGTCTGCCAGACTGGGAAATTAGTTTGCTTGTGATCCCACAAGCTGAAAGTTTCTGGTCCTGAAGAGATACATACATGCCTTCTCCTAAAGGAATAGGGTGTAATGCATAGGTTGCTTCTCTATGTCTTTTGAGCCATATGGAGCTCAAAGGTGGCCAGTATGCTTGGAGCTATGGTAGGGGGAAAAAAAATCTTTCTATAATGCTTAGGGTCCTCTCATTTTTAATTCTACTTGCCTATTTTGCTGGTATGATCCAGAAGTGCAATCAAATGTATAAAAGTCTTGCTCTCTTTCAGCAGCAAAATGCTGTTGCTCAGGATGAAGGCTGAATACACCAAACATCACGTTGTTGTGGGAGGCACACCTAAAGCTGAAGCGCTTGAAATGGATTTCAGTGATAAGGTTTGACAATCTGTAACGTGATTTGGTCAGGCTCAGTGCCAGAATCAGCGGGGTATTCAGACATCCAGGAAAAGTGCACTTACAGCTACCCGGTATACCCAACACAACTGGAGCTCATTATTAATGCACTCACTGTTTCAGAAATATTTGAACACCTGGATCTGTACATTCATCAAATGGCTGCATGAGTGACCGCCTTCCATCACTGCAGATTGAACAAATGGCTGCTTAAAAAAAACTGACAAAATAGCTGCTGCTTCCCTGGGCTCCATGTGGCTCTGTGATTCTCTTCAATAGTGAGATTATTACAGGATCAAGACCTTCGTTGACAAAATAAGAAGCTGGCAAACTTCTGGATGATCTGATCTGATTCTGGTATCATGCTGCTACGTGGTGCTGAGCACCAGGTTACAATATAGATCTCAGCGTATGTTACCTACGTAAGGGATTTTAAAAAGTTTTCTCGATAGTGCCTTTTTTTTTTTTTTTGCAGACCACCAGCTCATTTATCCCAGCAGTAATGTTCGGACTTACTCCAGCAGCTTTCCCTTGCCCTGCAAATGTATTTCTGTCACGTAATGAGGTTCTATTGTGCTGCGCATATGTTGTTCCTTGTGCAGAAGGAATGACAAGTGCTAGGGCACCGTCATAATGAGATACACTCATTCCTCAGATGTGCTGTGCCCAGGCACTGGGCCAGAGACAAAGGGTTTCCAGTATCCAAGAAGTACAGCGTGTCTCACTGCTCCAGCGTGGATTTTGCTCTGGTGAAATGTTGATGTGTTTCTATGAAAACTAACCCCTCGGGCTGGATTGTGAGGTGCTAATGACCCATGCCAGGAGTGGATCTGATGCAAAATACACTGGATTGTTTGAATAGTTTTAGTTAAACAGTGGTATTGTGAAGAAATGCCATTTTATTTCAAGTAAAAATATTCTCTTTGCTATTTTTTATTATGATTCATAGAAATTACATAAATTTGATCTGTACATTATTCAAGTGAGCATTCGACTTGAGTGACAGCTGTGGGCCCTTAAATATCCTGCCCGATGAAACAGTGTATCTTAGCCCATGCCAATGAGATGGGACAATGTGACACGCGGCAGGAATGTGTGAGCATGAACGGTGCCAGCTTTGTGGTCTTCAAAAATGGCTGTGAGCCAAAGGCAGCCTTGCTTTTCTGATGTGCTCGTATTTCCCAAACCTGTGTACTACCTACCCGGAATTCAAATGAACCAGCTGCTGGGCCAGCACAGCAGGGTTTGCAGAGGTACATTTTGTAGAAGTCTCCCACAGATTTTTGCCTTTTATTTCTTTTTCAGTTAAAAAAAAAATCGATAAAAAGAACTTGAAATAAATCTCTAGAGGGCATATTTAGGAGAGGACTGTGTCCGTTTGGGTGGGCTATTCCAAAATCGTTACAACATGGAGAGGATCACAAATATGAGTTGCCTTTCTGTAATCAGAGCAGATTTTAAAGGACAGGTAAACTAGCCAAACCTGTGAGCAGGGACTCCTTTTGGCAGAAAATTACTCTGATCCTTCATGTTCACAATGAGTGAAATTGCTCTGTTTCTTCCCAAACGGTAAGGAAGAGACCTCTCACTGCAGAAGACGCACAAAGAAGCAGGTACTTCTTTGCACGAGGTCTTCTTTAGTGAAATGATTCTGGCTTTGTAAGCTTATCTGAGCACTTAAAAGCAACCATGCCGGAAATGCTCACTTGCCTTCTTGGAAGAGAGAAGATGAATCTGTTGAGGGCAGTTGTAATCTTATCCATGAGTTTGCTTCCCAGTCTTTTCCTTATCCACACCTGTAAGCTTTTAAACACCTCTTTCAAAGTGTATAAAGGCTTACAGGGTTTCTTCTCCTTATTAGGCGTCAGTCTCAGCCTATTGAGCTGTCTTGCAGCTTCTGTGGCTCTAGATGCAGAAAGTGGAAATGTGGAAGTCTGGTTTAATGTCTAGGATGTTTTCATTCTGACATGTAGATTGTTTGCTGGTTGAAGGAGACAACTAAGCACAGGGGATTAGGAAAGCTGGAGTGACAGGTTCACACTTCGTCTGCTTCCTCCCACTGTAGCATGCAGCAGTGCTCCCAGAGGAACCCTCCTTTCACTTCTGAGCTGAAAACATGTCTGCTTTCAACATAGTCTGTGGGTTTATATTAACTTGTAATTTATCTCAATTGTTGCATTTTTGCAATCTCTATCAGGAGTCTGCCTTTTCCCCCACTTACTCTTGCTAATCTCACATCTCCTATCTACAGTATAGACCTCTCTGTTTTCTTTTCTCACCTAATTGAACAGCTAAGGACACTGGCCAATCAAACCTTCCCAGTACCTTTTTGGTGGTTGACTGAAGGAGCAAAAAAAAAAAAGGTGGGGTGGAATGGAGGGCAGAGTAAAACTACATGATAAAAATCATCTGTAGTAAAGTACAGTTTTGAACTTTAGAGCAAGGGAGGGCCTTGTAGTGTCCTTTCTTATCAGAGGAGACATTCTTTTCCCCAGAGAACTGCATCCTAAACAGCAAGGTTAACAAAGATTAGGAAAAAGAAAGCAAAACTGCCAAATTTGTACTTTGTTTCCTTGTTTGTAAAACAGAATTAATGCCCAGGGTGCTCTCAGCAGGGCACTGTCTTGCCACTATGTCCTTTGTGCCTTGATCACAGGATCTCACTTCAGTTCTTTTAACTTAGAATTGGATGGATTATTGTTAAGGGGAATATATGGCATTTTTATCAGACTTTTAATGGAATGAGGTTTTAAATCTCAAGGACAATGAACAGTAAGGAAGATGGGCTTCATTTTCATCTGTCCAAATAAATATATTGTTGCCATCTTAACTGTTAGACCTTTTTGCTAGAGAGCAATGAGGTGTCTTTTCACTCTCCATAAGAAACCTGCAACATCCAGTACCTTCCTGAACTTAAAATTTGTATCTAATGAGTGTGCAAAGCCATAAAACAAGCTGGCAGATTTATTGTCCCTTAAAGAAATGGAGTTGTTAAGCTCCTGCTGTAAAGAAAATACTGGTATTGAGACAACTCCATTTCTCTCTCTATCTTTTGGGTATTAAACTTGACACTCAGCTGTCATCCATCATGCCCAGCAGAGTAGAAGGAAGCAGAGTTGTCAGTCAGCAGGCTCTGAGTCAGCGTGCATAATGTACAAACAGTCTCTGAAGCCTTTTTAACCCATTATGCTAAGACCAGCTTCTGAGGTGAAGATCCCTTCAGATCTCTGCTCACTGGTGCTGCGGGGTGGTAGCACAGCACTGTCACTGGCTGCGGAAGAAGATGTGGTCGAGATCTACCTTAAAGGTGAGACCTCAGGAGGGGAATGTGAGTTACCTTTCCTTTAACTAAAATGGAGAGGACTCTTTTGACTAAGGCTTTTGACTAAGTTGACTAAGTTGAAAGTTTAATGAGAAGTGTACATTTTTGCAGAATATAGCACATTTTCTTCACTGAAAACAACTGAGGCCGCTGAATCTCACTCAGAAGTAACAGATTGCTAACATGGAAATGTTCCCACTCTACTCATTCTGCTGTTCTCTTGATTTAAGCCACTTCCTTAGACAGAGTCTCCCATGGTGCATAACAGCCAAGGAGTCGCTAAATGGAGTGTGTTTTACCCACCAAATAGGAAGATCAGAACAGAAAACATGATAATTTTGGAAATAAAAAATAAAGTTTGAGGACCTTTGTCAGCATACTATCTTTTTATTAAAGAAAAAAAGGTACTTTTCTGAGGTTTGTGTTTGTTTGTTCGTTTTGACTAAACTTTGCTTACTCATCAAGTTGACCTAAGGTGAGGAAACCTGAAAATTCAGCATGTTGTTTAGCCTGGTTCCGTACGTTTTGTCTCAGAGGCGGCGGCTCATTTCCATGCTGGTCGTGTTTTCTGTTCTGCTTTGTTACCAAACTCTGCATAATACCACAGGGTTCATGTCCTTTGTCCTGTTGAACTGCAAACCACTGTCGTGCTTAAGGATTATTATACCTAGCCCGGGTTCGACTATAATTTCTAAAATATACTGCTTTCAAGAGCTGTAATTCAAGAGCTGTAATTCAAATAGAAATGCTTGTTCTTTACTAAGTATGCCAGCGCTTGCAGAAGAGCTGATAGGAAAGGTTTGCACTGCTGTTCATCTCGCAGCAGATTCAGCTGACTTCTCTGGACACCCTGTTACCCAAGATGACCTTATTACGTGGTAGTAATAGGAGAGGTTTTGCATTCTAAGCAGAACACAGGACAACATGACTAATTGTGTGGATAGATTGGCGTAATGCTGACCACAAAATATAATTTCCTTTGACACCAGGAAGCCTGTTAAATAAGTGAATAAATAGGTAAAAAGCTAAGCAAAGGTAAAAAGAAAAGCACCTTTTTTTTTTTTAACTTAAATAGTTAAGGCAATGCGATACAGCTTAATACATTTTTATTGCCTTTCCTGTGCAAGCTGTCTTGCTTTTCTGTGGAGGTGTGAACCGCAGGTTCTCCTTTCATAACGTTCTGTGGATTGTGGTTGCCAAACTGTAACAAGGTCAACTGGCAGTAAGGGTACCTGGCCCTCAGTACCCTGATGTGTTTTGAATCTGTTATTTTAAAATAAATAGATGCACACCATGCAAACTAGATTAGAATCTGTTCCTGATTTTGAACAGCAAGTTTCAAATGAGAAGTTAAGGTGGTTCTATCTTGTTGTTAGGGAATAAATGGGCCCACAGTGTCTCATGTTTCCACTGTATATGGTGTGGAACAGTGAAACCCCAGTAAACTTTGAGGTTTTCATACAGAAACTGTAACCAACATTATGATGACAGTTTTGGAATTCATTTCAAATCTGAAAGCTGTAGATTATACTTCTCTCAGTAATTCCATTAAAAAGAGTATCAAAACATGAAAGTTGAATTTTTACCTTTCTGGTTAGCAAATTCAATCTCAAGTTAGTTTTAATCTTTCAAAAAACCCTCATGGGAAATAAAAATATTATTTCCATTGTTGAACTGGGCTTTGATTGCTGTGACAGTGATTTATTTTCACGTTTTTAAATAGTTACAATATAGAAATTAAAAAGAAACAGAACTTCTGGTGGCATATTTGGGACTTAAGTGCATGAAAGGCCTGTTGAGATTGGAAGCGCAGCCCTTGGTGGATGTCTCTTGTGTTTTCCTCTTCCACAGACTTGCTTTGCAGCACTTGGCTAGAGAACCAGGGGTTGCTAGAGCAAGATCACCCACATGATGGGTTAGGTGCCTTTCTGTAATGCCAAGCTATTGCCAGTGTTTCAGTATGGAACTTGAACTGTGAAGCTCATGTAATGCTTGGGATTAAAAGCAGGAGTGTGTTAGACTCTCCCTTTCTCCCCTAGCTTCATTTCGATTTTGGTCCCTTCATTCTCTTTTGTAAGCCCCCAAATGGGGCAGATTCTCCTCCACTGAGATCATTATTAATTCCATACTTTATTTATCACAGGTATCAAAACTGAGTACTTCATGTTGGCTAATACCACTTCATCAAAATGGGATCTGCTACTGAAGAGCATCACTTTTAAGGGGATGCTTACAAATCACTTAATGTTGACATACCTATGGCCAGTAACTATTTCATCTTATTAAAAACATAGTTATTTCATGTTACCTTCTTTTTTTTTTTTAGATTGATAGTTACATATTACACATTTCTGAATTGCTTATGTTATAAATTGTATGGTAGAAGGATGATCTTTATACTGTTGGTACAGTGTGTTACAGAACAGGATCTTACCTGTGTTACCACGTGCCCTTAAGGATGGGAGACATTTTCTACCTTACCTTGGTTTCATAAATGTTCTACTTTTCACTGGAAGTTTCAGATTTGTTGACTGGCTGAAATACTCATCTGTGCAGTACATTAGTTGTCTCTGTCTCATCTAAAATAACAGACAATTAAGCGCCCAAGTTGAGAAGGATGTCCTAATTTTCTTTTATTTATACCATTTCGTGAGAGAATTTTCCTTTGATTTGTTGAGATATGCTGACAAGTTGACAAGCTTATTTGTCAGCTTGTATGTAAATTGCGAGTCCTTAAGTGAAAATCTCTGTTTTTTGATCCACGGGCTCCCTCCTCTGGTGTGGGATGTGCATGGCACCATCCGGCTACAAGTTTGCTTTGTACAGAAGTTGGGTTATTTGCAAATTCCTTGCAAAAGCGGAATGCTTTGATGGTGACACGGTATGTCAGGATGTCACCTACCTCCTCGTTCTTTGGTCGCAGAACTGTGTTCTCCGAAATAGCAGTAATGGAACCAAGGGCGGTACTGAGAAGAACCCGGGTCGCATGGCCCAGCTCTCCCTATTCAGATGCTGGTTAGCTCATGCTTCACTATATGGAACACAATGTTTTGCAAGTAAAATTTATCAATCAAAAAAAGAGTGAAGCATGTGAACTTGTATGTCCAAATAACCACGTGAAATTATTCTGTCTACTTGAGCGAATGCTGTCACCTTTGTTTCGGGGGCACCTTGACCTCCTGCTTTGAACTGCCACTGGTCATGCAGCGTCTGGAGTGGACTGTTTGCTTCTTGTATTTGTGGTGTTAGGCATACTGTAAGCACAGGATCTTTAACTTGATATTCTCAAGTTAGAAATAATGTCTATGTTTGTATGGTAAATCATTTGAAAAACTTCAAGCTATAGAATCATAAACTTACAGAATACCTTGTAGATACAATTTATATTTATTTAACAGATACTTCTTCAGGTTTTTAAATCAGTTTCTTAACTATTATGAAGTAGGTGTGGCAGACTCAAAGCAAGCATTTTTTCCAATCTTCATTCTAAAACAGAAACATAAAAACAAAAAAACAAGCATTAAATTGTAGACAAGAGCAGAACTTTACATAGTTTAACAAGTGCCACATATATTCTGGAGCTGGCCTTCCTGTAATGCTCTCAATGCATAGATTTATGGCAGCAGACACAATAAAACACTCAACTTTGAATGACGCAGAGTATAACTCTTGCAACCTGCCTCGCACTTTCACAAATCTCTGTATATATTGGACCACACAATTTAAAATTACCTTGGTATCCATTTTATACCTGGTGCAAAAGACCAGTATCATAGTGACCCAAGTTACACAGGTCCAAAACACAGTCTGCATTTTGGCAGGGGTAGGGGGCTTTTATACATTAATGGCAATGCGAAGACAGCGTCAAACTGGTGTGAAATGTTTTCACTTTAAGCTTTTTATTCCAGGGCCTGAGTTTATGACAGATATTAAAAACAGTCCTTAGAATTTTCATTCATATTAGAAATAGCCTTAAAATTAGGAACAAAGAAGATCCCAATGTTGAAATACCAAATTTCACAGGTTGTTCAGAAGCCTATTTCTAGACTCCTGGGGCTGCTTATACCTCCACTTAAAGCAAGTGTTGACAGTTGTGTCTGTTGAAGCAAAAACAATTTTGGGAGAATTAATTATAGCAGCTCTCTCTGTTTATTTATTATGCGTGCCAAAGACACAGGGGGGTGACCTTGCACATGAGAAATGTTAAGGATTTTGCTGCTGAATGATAGGCTGAAGGAAACAACCCTCATAGAAACAAAACATAATGCCTGAGTCAATAAAGTTAGTACTTCATAAAGGCTTTCTGTTTATATGTGTACTACCTCCATTTAAAATAAAACCGTGTGTTGTATGTTCTTGTCCATGCTCTGCTCGTGGTCATCTCCTTCACCATCTCAGTAAATCTTCTGCCCTAACATCTGTTAGATGTCTGTTCAGCTTATTTAAGCTTACAAGGATCTAAGTGATCTCTGAGTTCAAAAATCTAACCTCTGTGAGCATCAGCATTCTGTGATGTACGAGTGGGTGACACTTGTCAGTGGAAAGTAGCTTTACTGTGTGTGGGTTAAATTGGCCATCTGATTTCTGCCAGGAGCAGAGCCCTGTTTATGTGATTTACTGGCTCCACCAGCATCTTGCTTTGTGACCATTGCAATCCTTTGACCTTTGAACACTTTCACTCCTTCCCCTTCTGCCATAAGTAAGCATATTTAAGGTTCAGACTGTAAGGTGCATTGGGCTCTTTGAAGGAATAGTTTGTTTTTTTATGCATATGCTATGAATTGTCAAGTATTTTCCATTAAAACAACATTTTTTCCTTTTTTTTTAATTTTCTTACTTTTTGTGCACAGGTCCTTGGAACACCAAATGAAGATACCTGGCCCGGTGTCCACTCTTTACCCCATTTCAAACCAGGTAAGCGTAAGTACCGAGTTCATCCATGTTCTCTCTGCCTGGAGAGGCAGGTGTAATTACCATGGCCGCAGGCTGGGAACTGGCTTGTGAAGGCAACCTGTGTTATTTTTGGCAGCTCCTAATTTATTAATGAACCTCTGCAGTGCTGCTTCAGAATGATCCAGGAAGCACTGCACAATGCACTTATTCAAGCTGCTCACTTTTTATGCACTCTGTGTGTATTCTTTTTTTGTATAATTTCTTTTGCTTTCTTTTACCTTTTCCCCTCTCATTTATTACAGTATAAGTGCTGACCTGCTTACATTGTTCCATATTTTGCTATTACTTTCTTATTGCTGATAGGCTGATTTTTAGTCTTTTTTTTTTTCACGTTCAAAGACATATATATATGTATGTGTGAGTATATACAAACACACATATGTGATATATACGTAAGCATACCAGTAATATGAAAAGTAAAATGCAGATAGATACACCCGCACACAGCCACAGGTGAGGCGGGTGAATGTTGTATGAGCAGGAGACCTGCTGGCTGGTGAGTATGGTTAAATACTGGAGCAAGTGTCTCCATTTGGTGGAAAACTTGCCTGGACAGGCTGAGGAACCTTGACTAGTTGGACCTNATGTGATATATACGTAAGCATACCAGTAATATGAAAAGTAAAATGCAGATAGATACACCCGCACACAGCCACAGGTGAGGCGGGTGAATGTTGTATGAGCAGGAGACCTGCTGGCTGGTGAGTATGGTTAAATACTGGAGCAGGTTGGCCAGAGAGGTTTGGTGTCTTCATTCAGTGGAAAACTTGCCTGGACAGGGGCTGAGGCACCTTGACTTGTTGGACCTTCTTTGAACAGGTGGAGAGGTTCCTCTCAGTATAGATTATCCCGCAATTCTGCAATTAAAGCATCAGGCTAAAAGGTATTTATTAATTAATGCAAAGGGTAGGGAGGGGTATTAGGTGCTTTTGTATTAAACATTTGATTTCCAGTATATTTTAGTTGAGTCTTCAACATATAAGCACGTAACTAAAGTCATGTTTGTGAGTTGCCCTCCCGGTACATGAATGAGTGAGTGGCAGGATCTCACACAGAGGACATGCTTCAGGAGTCCTCCTTGCAGGCTCAGTAAACTCCTGGGTCTTCTTCACTGCAGGCAACAGTAGTTTCTCATAAACTGTGACAACCTGGCATTCTGTGTCATTTAAACTTGGGTCCAATTTCTCTTCCGCGTTTGAGCTAAGGAAGATGATTCCTTTTTCATTCCAGTCCTTCTCATTAGTCACGTATCCCAGTGTTTTTTTGAGGAGGGCAGCAGAGAAGAGGAAGGTGGGATAGAGGAGTTGACCAGCTCAGAGGTCTAAGCACCTCTGAAAATGAAAGAGAGAAATTAATATGTTTAGGGACTTATTCACGATAATAATGCAGGCAGACTACTTCCTTGAACATTATTTTTCAGTCTCTGTCCTAGTGTGTCCTGATTATACTTAAGGCTTTATATGTAAAATCCCTCTCTAGCCCGCTCTAGTGAATTACTAGAGAAAACTTCCTGACAGCTATAGTTTTCTAACTGTTATTAAATTTACTGGCTTTTGCATTTCTAATTCTTGGTACCGATTACAAGGCAAGTATGAGTAACCTTTCAAGTCTGTATTATGCCAAAAAGAATCATTTTCATAATTTTTTCTTAAATGTGTTATTAAGATTTAAGTTTGCTGTAGGTAACAGACTCTATTATTGTTGTTTAAGCAAATTCATAATTAAATGAGGGTTGACTTTTGACTAAATTATTTGTCTGAAAAAATATAGGTAAGTTATTAAAGGACTTGTATGTAACGTTCTTGAAACATCTGAAAATGGGATGTGAGAAATAGCTACTTATCTTAAAAATGCATGAATTCAGTCATAGCATTTTACATGATAATAAATCTAAACAGTTTTTAATCTGGCCTCAAAAAAATTGTCTTCAAATGTAAAACTAAATGCATATACATGGAATTCTTATTAAAAATACAGTTTTTAAACAGCATTTCATAGATAGTGTTCTTATCTGAGAACTGTGGAAAAAAAAAGAGAAAACATGATGTTTGCTTCTTGGGTTTGCTCTTCTTTTTATTCTATTTATTACAGAAAAGTTTTGAACAGTAGATGGCAGCCAAGAAACTTGCCAGTTTAATTCTACTCTTTGACTTCCATGGGTGTTAAGGAATGTGGGTTTATTAGCACAGAACATCGGGATATAAATCCACAGTAGGCATGTCATTAAATCTAAATTTTAAACAGGCATTGGGTTAGATTTTCTTTTATTTTCTCTATTCCAGAGTATGGATTTTGCCATCTAGGAGTTATACAAATGCAGTAGGAGGAGAGGACGAATGTTACCTGCAAGACAGAGTGGTCACATGGCAGTGCACCAGTTCTGCATGGTGTCCTCTCTGTCCTCTCTGTGAAGTTTGCAGATTTGCAAGTCAAAGTAGTTATTATCCGGGCTGGCAATTATTTAATCTTTCTAGGGCCTGTTAATGCAGAGTGCTGAGTTCCTTAATTCCCAAACGCTATGGAGGTCTGGGAGCGCTCCAATGGCAAAAGCTCTGCGTTGCCGTTGTTTGAGATGCCTGTGTTGTACCCTGTGCTGCCTTCCCACCCTCTCCAGCTCCCTCATGGCCTTGGCAAAAGGATGCATTCTTCTTATGCTTCCTTATGATTTTTTTCTACTACAGTAGCAATCATCACCTGGACAAGCAAAAATTGCCTTGTGAACCCCCAAAATGAGGTAACTGGGCTTTTTGCTGGTAAAATGTGGCATAGTCAGAACAGCAAGGCTGACCACCTCTGGGATGCTGCTGGGAGCAGCATCTGGGGCAGGCTGTGCCAAAGCGCCCTCGCCCGCAGCTTGGCCGGGATCGCGCTCTTTGCTCGTGCTGCTAGAATCACTGGATCCCAGGGGCTCTGTGACTCCTTTAAAACAAACAAACAAAGCAAAACCAAAACAAAACAGAAAAACAACGACAACAAAAAGCACGTTTTCTTCATGCCTTTCTGTCCTTCTGTGTGCAGCCACATTGTCTCCTGCAGCCAGCCATGCTCCCCTTCCCAGGGGTCTGAAATTGGTCTTAGACCCTCTGTCTTGATCAGTTACACCCTAGAAAAAAATTCTAGTGTTTTGGACAGAAGCACTCTTTTTTCCCTGACTTCTTTGGAGCAAAAGTGGTAGAGTTAATGCTTTAATTTACTTCTCAGAACAATACATTTTAGATGACTTAATCTTGTCCTTTCCTTTGCCCCACAGCACTGCATAGGCAATGTGAAATAGTCTCACCAAATCTGAATGGATTCCATTGCTCTTCAAGACTTGCAAAATTACTGCACTTAAATGTAGGTGATGTAGAGTAAACTGGGTTTCATCAGATAGATAGTGCCAATGTTTAAGGGTTGGATAGAATCCCGATAAAGAAACTCCTATGATCAGTGTAAAATGAGAATTTTAAGACTGGTAGCTGCAAACAGTAAGTGTTTTGAGAAATGCAGAGACTGCTAGCGACGAGAATATCAACATCCATTCAGGCAAGTCTCTGATGCTATAAACTGTGTTGTGTAAGCATAAAGCAATGGAGTTTAACCCAAAGAACCAATAAAAAGTAGATGCTATAGTAAAGAAAGCATTAAGTGGATGTGGAGCTGGGAAAAAGAAGGGAAAGTGGGAATGAAATTTCATTATATTTCTTGTTTGCATACAGACTGAAGCAACTAGTTATTAAGCTGTGATTTGTTAGGACACAGTCCTGTGCTGCAGGAAGCTAAGCACGTTTTACTAGGAGAAACAAGTAATGTCTGAAAAACACAGCATTAGTTTCTTTTCCCCTGGACTGGCCAAGGATCTGATTATCATGGAAAGCCGCCAGTGCATAAACAGCGATGATCTCTGACATCTTAATGTGGGGACGCTTTTCTAAAGCTGACTAAGAGCTGATTTTCTAAACCATAGGCGGCCCTAGGTCTGCTAAATTGCTAACCTCAGTGATTTTAACAGCCTATAGTTGTGAAAATAAAATTGTCATTATTTGTTTTGCCATCAAAATACATTTTTTTCACTTTTTTATCCTCCTGCTTTGAGATTTTGAATTATTTTCTATCTTACAAATATTGAAAATAGTGAGTTATACCAAGCTGAACTCTGCTCTGTTTTTGAGTTTCTCTGTCTCTCAGTCCTTGCAGTTGGTGTTAGCAGATCTATACACCTGTGCACGTAGACATGCACACACATCATGCTCACTAAACCACTTCCTTCATTGATACTTTCTAAAGATTGCTCTGTCTGAATAGTTCATTTGAAAATGCTGAAATACTTTGGATGTGAGAGCTTCTTCTGAGAATCATTTCCAAGCTGTTAAAATTGTTAGCATCTTGAGTGTGTCTTCTTTTACTTGCATATAACCAAAGAAATCCTGCAATTCAGAATCACTCTGAAAGTGAGTTATCAATCCTCAAATAAGAAAACTGTTTTAGAAAAAAACATAACAACATCGCTGTTGTTTCAAAAAAAATTGAAGTTTCATCCAGCAGTGAGCCCTATGGTACAGGATTTTGGACAGACTCCGCATATTGTGGCAATAAACTGAGGACAGGTAGCTCGGAGAGCTTATTTTCACTACTTACTGTTTTGTTGTGATGTTTTAGGAACGGTGTAGATTTGCTGTGCTAAAGCAGATCCATGGATTATCACATGATTGGATCAGTGTCTCCAGGAGCAAATAAAAGCAGACATTCGGAAATGCACTGTGTCTCATCTGCGTGAGTGGAAAAGAAGCAGCAATTCAGAGGAAGCTTCTTCGTTACCAGTCTTGTGCCTGAGTCTTTCTAATTTTTGTGCATTATTCTCTCTATCCCCATTAAATCTCCCACTCTTTCATCTGGAGTCTTATCTGCCTTTCTCCTCCAGACATTCCTTCTTCTAGAGTCTAGAGTACTGTCCAAATAATTGAGCAAGATAAGCCTTTCCTATCAACAACTCCCTTTATTTATTTATTTTTAAATTATTTTTGCTTTTCCCATGCTCTCAATTCATATTTGGGGCTGATGTTTTGTAATCTCTATACAAGGGAGCTGAATAGAGATTTGTCATTAGGGGTTATCACCAGTGAACAGTCAATATTACAGAAGATAAGTGAGGTAATGCTGGCTATGAAGAGATATTAACTGTCAAGGAGAACTTGGCAGTAGTTCTAAGTACCTTACAACTTATAAAGTTGTAAGGTAGTAAATATCTATTCTGTTCCAAACCCAAAGTAATGTGAGCATACAAACAGAGTGTCAGAGATTTTGGTTTTTTTTCTTTCCTCAGGTGAAACTCCATATGGGGGGAGAAGTTCTTTCCAGTTTTACTTTTTGAATTTGAAAACACTCCTTTTAAACACTCGTTTTCTATCCTGTAGGCTCAGGTCAGTTAGCTCTCTCTTGCTTCCAATTTTTCCCATCTAGGGGTAGAGAGGCGGTCAGAAATTTAAGAAAATGATCATAAAGCTGTAATATTATAATATTGGAGGTATATTAAACTAAAATTGTGTCAAATTAAACTTAAAGCTTTTTTGTGTTTGGGTAGCTGTCAGTATGAAAGCATTCCTTTAATAATGTGGATAGTAGTGGCTCTCGGTTATGTGCCCGTCTGATGAAAAACAGGGTCAAGCCTGAGCTGTCTGCTTTGAGGATGATACTGTGCAAGTGGGAAAGGTCTGAATTGTGTCTGGTGCAGTTGTAAATGAGCAAGAAACATTTTGTCTTTCACAGCTTTCCATTTCCATCCCAGTTACAGTGGTGGCAAAGGAAGTTCTCTTTTAAAAAATGAGAAGCTCTCTTTAAAAAAAAAAACATGGTTGATATAGTGTGACTCAATTTTACTGATGAGAGAATGAAGAAGTGAGGGGTTGAGTTGCTTCAACATTTCAAGAATAACAGTTTCACCTCTGCAATACTGTTCTGTGCAGGAAGCCCCGAAGGACACAGGGCGAGCTTGGCTTTGCATGTTCTTTACTGGGTAGTTATGCCTCTTCCTGATCTCCACCAGTGGGTCTTTATCAAGGAAAAGATGCTCTTTCCAGGATACAATAACTCAAAACACACAATGTCACCCACATGGCACTGTCTCCTTCCTCTTTAGACTTGCTGAGCCCTTATAAAGCAGGAGTTGAGAAAGGGAGACAAGTGGATTGAGGGAGAGGACAGGGAACTGAGGTAATTTTTCCCAAGAGAAACCGTAGGGAAATTGTCTTCTTTATTGCAAGTAGATTTGATAACCAAGAAAGCTGGTTTTAACTCATATGATTACTATGCAACTCCAGTTGTGATTGCACTTGCAGAAGCTCTAATTGCACATTAGTGCTGCAAAGAGCACTTGAAAAATTTGATTGTCAGCATGGGCACTCGTCTTTATAGCTTTAGTTAACAAAATTTTAAGAATGAATGTTTAATAAAAATATTGGTTCTAAGTCTTGCATATTACAATACAGCATTTGCCTCTTTAGACATTTTGAATGGAAAGAAAACCCATTTAAAGCAATCAGTGTATTAGACTTTTCAAAATATTAATTATGGCGATGTTTAAATATTTACATTTAAACTAATCACGTTTGGTTTTAAACAGAGAAGCACATTAATCAAGGAATGCATATTAGCTAGCATGTTTTGATTAACAACATAAAAAATGCCTTGAAGTCAAACTGCATTTTAAGTCCTTTGGTGTAGACTAGAGGCTGATTATCAATAGTGTTAAAAAAGGGCTAAAAAAACAAAATGTAGTCTGTTTCTAATTCCTTATGTAGCTTTCCTTGTCTGTTCTAGGGTTCTCTCAAGGCATATATGGCAAAGGTATAATAGTTCATGTGTTTTTCTGACTGATAAAAGTGGAAAAAAAACCTCATCTTGTTTTATGTTACTTAAAATGCAAGTGCTTATTTTTTCAATTCTCACAGCAGACCAGTAGCTCCTTCAGTGGTCTGCTAATAAGCTCACTAGTGAGTTCTGCTGAAATTCTCTTCTGTTTGAACCTGTCCTTGATGCGAGGCTGTCAGATGGAGCCTGCTTATCAGGCAGATAATGATGTTTGCAGTGGAGAGCATGTAGGTATATATATGGGCACATAAGTATGCATCATAGCATGCACATAGAATAACAGTGATGCTGTGGAATGGTTGTCGAAAGGTAAAAAGTGGCATCGTTTGCAGAAGTATTGTTGTTTATGAGAATACCTAATACAACTGGGTGGAGGAATTTTCAGGCACAGGCGTCTCCTTCCTGTCTACTGACACTTCAGACTGAGTATAATTTGGGAGCAGTTGCTCTAAGGGCATAATTTGGTGATGCATTAGCTTTGACAAATGAACAAGCCGAAGAAATTGCTTGCGTCTCCTACCTCTGATTTCTCACTTCTGCTTCCATTTTGTACTTGCTATTACAATAGCTTCGTTGCTACTGCTGTTGGTGGAGTGATGCTACGAGCATCTAAACCTCAGTGGTAGAAGAGGCTTGGTGTGAATTATGCTCTATAAGGTCAGGAGCAAATGAAAATTTAAAATAAAAAGTTAAACCAACTCACTGCCAAAATAATATATTTGCAACTACACCCAATGTCACTTTTAACCTTCCAGTAAGTAGAGTGAATCTTGACTGCTAGACTCGTCTTCTGAAGTGGATTAGGCTGCATTTTGGTCTATGTTCTTTTAAAATCTTAAGGAACATTAATACTTTATGTATATTTGCTCTTTTTCATGCAGTCCTAGGAGCAGAGTGGGGATCTCTTACACAGCATGTGGTTATGAACAGGCCACTTAATCAAGGGTTTACTAGCTTAGCCTTGGTAAATACGTGAAGGTGCTATGAAATTTAAACAAAAATTGAAGTTTTTTATTCCTCCTTTTGTTTCATGTAATGAAACATCAGCCTTGACCACAGTGAAACGCGGTGCACATATGAAAAAAATCCTCTTTAACACTGCAGCATAGTTGCTAGATGAATATATTTGGGTATATATTTGATGAGTATATTTGGGCTAAAAATTCAGAGAATAATTTTTTTAATTTCTGATTTTTTTCCCAATAGATTTGCAGATACTTAGTGTTTGCATAAAATAAATAAAAAAGTCAATCTTTAAATTTCAGATAAGTTTGTCTTGGCTGTCTTTCACTGTTTTTATTTCAAATAAGCACATTTAATAATAATATCTCAAAAGATTTGAACTCTAGTGTATGTTCTCTCTGAATTATAAAAATTCAAAATATGCCAGAGAAATCTTAATATACAGTTTTTTAGGTTTATTTAATCTAAATGTTGATGAAAGTGAGCAGCTACCTCCACAAAATGATGCAGTGAGTGTTCTTGACAGCGGCTTTACATATATTAGAATATAGTTATAAGGGCAGATGATGATGTACTTGTCTGTATAAAACATTTGCGCGTGCTTGCTTGTCTTTCAGTTGTGGGTGAGCTTTGGCTGCTCAGGCTTCCTCCCATAGGTTTGGACTGTGTCATACCTCCAGTGCTGCTGCTGTTCATAAGTGATGTCAGGCAAAGGTTGCCTTTTTGTGTGTGTATGAACATATTTAAAATTAATGGGAATATTCGTGTTAATTTTGCAGTACTTCAAGGATCTCACATGCAGTCAAGATCTGCTGGCTGATATTATTTTTTTGTCATCAAATCAGGGATGATACCTGAAAGTAGGTACCAAAAATGATATGTTTTAAAACATCATAAAGTTTAATTTATTTACTGTAAAGGAGAACCTGCCAAGTCATCCTTAAAATCCTGAGTAATTTGTTTATTCTGTAGATGAAACGTGATTGGAAATGTGTACACAGGGAGGAGTTCTGTCAAAAACTAATTTCCTACATTGTGTTTGAGATTACAAATTTGTCTGGTAAGGGAATGGATGCAAAAAACTTGGACTGCTAACTATCTATTTGTACAAAGTGTTTTGATTAAAATGTGAAGTTAGAACATTACAAAATCACACTTGCACAGGCAAGAATTAAAATGCTTAATTCAGAGACTTCAAAATGTATTTTAATTTGTAGCTTTCTGATGGTTTCTCACAGGGATAAGGTTCTTACACCTACACTACTTACTATTTTAACATGATTTTTAATATGACTGTTGTTTTGGCGAATTTTGAATATGGCCCCAAAATCAGGGGAATGCTTAATGATAGAGAGCAGAGGTCACCTATATAAAGCAACTGCCATTGTTCTGCTGTTGTTCACTGTCACGTATGTGTAGCTTTATACTTGATAATATTCAGGTCATGTAGTAATAAAGCACAGAGAGCATCCATATAGATGAATGGGAGTTGTTTTCTAGGAAAAGTGGTTCGGAAGAAGGCTTGGGTTTATGGCTGGGAGGCTGAATTCCAGGTGGTATTGGATAAAAGCAGGAGGTTCTCAGATAAAGTTGGGAGGTTAAGTTACCTCTTTATTTGCCTGTGTTGTGAGTATCGGTATTGTATTGGTGTTCATAAATATGTTATGATTTGCTTTTATGATGCAGGCCATAAAGCAGGATGGGGTACAGAGCAGGATCATGATGGAGAATTTCTTGTAGCTTCTCTATTGTTTTGGCAATTCTGAAATTCAAATTGGCTGCTCTTTCTTTCCTTCTTTCTTTCTTTCCTTCTTTCTTTCTTTCCTTCTTTCTTTCTTTCCTTCTTTCTTTCTTTCCTTCTTTCTTTCTTTCCTTCTTTCTTTCTTTCCTTCTTTCCTTCTTTCCTTCTTTCCTTCTTTCCTTCTTTCCTTCCTTCCTTCTTTCCTTCCTTCTTTCCTTCCTTCTTTCCTTCCTTCTTTCCTTCCTTCTTTCCTTCCTTCTTTCCTTCCTTCTTTCCTTCCTTCTTTCCTTCCTTCTTTCTTTCCTTCTTTCTTTCCTTCTTTCTTTCCTTCTCTTTTCTACTCTCCACATAAGAATTAATTTGGGAGGGTACCTAGAGCCAGGATGCACACGAGGCTGGGCTTAACTACCGCAGTAGTCCTGCCTAGTTTTCAGTCTGTCAGTTTTAGCAAGCTTCTGGCTGCAGGTGTGACCGAAGTTTTGCACAGGAAAGTCAGAGCTGCGTTTTATTGAGAAGAGGTCCTTTTGCTTATGCAGAGTTTAAAGAGAGGAGCTTCTAATTTTCTTGGAGTAGAGGGGAAAGAGCTGTTAAAAATGGTTGGAGAAGCAGTCTGAAGTCAGGCAGCGTATGAATGGAGCTTGAAGTTAAGGATCCAGGGCTAGAATTTGTCTCTCTGTAGACAAAAGATTTTGCCCTTCCTGTGCTTTTTCCAGTTCTCTCTCCCTTACCTGAGAAGTATGATGAATATTATTTCTAAATAGGTTTGGAGAAGAGCAATAGATAAAAAGGGAAGATTACTTTGAGGAAGTTGTTCGTTTGCCTTGTGCACATCCCTTTTAGTGGCATTTGTATGGTGATTGCAGTGTACCCCTCTGTTTTAAGAACCACCTAGCAGAAAAATAGTTTTCCAGTGTCTTTCAGAACAAAACTAGGTCTCTGGGTACTAGAACTTGAAGCCTGATTCAGCCAAGAAAGTGAATCAGTGTTTCTTCCCATGGTGGAACTAGATTAAACCGACTAATGGTCAGTCAAGAAGGTATGTTGCGTACGATACTTCTCAGCTGCTGTAGGCTGATGTAGCTCGTCTGCAATCAGTGCAGCTCTGCCAGTTCGAACCAGCTTGGTGACTGACCAAACATACTGCAGAATCAAGATATTTCCACAGATCCAGGTTAGCTCCTCAGCAGTGTGTTCAGTTAGTTCAGTTCTCTTTCCACCGAGTACTTCTTTGCCCCAAAATAGACTAACACGCAAGTCTGCACTTCATTAGCTGAGCTCCCAGGTGTGTATCAGCCTCGTCGTTAGCAGCGCTGTCTAGCTGCACATTATTTCACATTCTTAGAGCCGGACTGATTTCTTATAGTATATGGAAAGTCTTTATTTTCTTTTATTTTTTTATGGGTCAGTATTTTTAGCTGCTTGTATAGACATCTATAATTAATATTTATGAACTTAAATTCAAGGCTGAGCTCAGGTCCTGCAAGCTCAATATTGACCTTACCAGGGCTCAGGTTTTTCCTAGTGAGAGCAGTAGCTGAACAAATCCAATCTGAATTATTATGTTCCTCTCTCTTGTATATTGGGGTCGTATTTCCAATGCCAATATGATGCTCGAGCTACTTATTAAAGAATATGATATTCAGTAGGGAATTATTATACTTGTACTGTTCTATATTAAAATCTATTCCCAAACACCTACTCCTGTGCTGTATTACCCATACTGAGGCATGACTGCGTGTAGTAATGATCCTGACTGCTTTATTATCCTTTTTAAAGTTCCATGAGCTTCCAAGTGCTTGGGATAACTGATTTTATCAAAATTCAGGACAACATCAGTAGTGTATTAATAGATACAGCTATATAAATTCTAATACCTATAGCCATGTAGTGTGGAAATATATGGAGCAATTTGTTTTCTGTTAGTCAACTCCACAACATGGCCTATTATTTATGTTTTTCCAAGATTTCGGTCCAAAAAAGAAGATGTATAACACAGAATTCTAAAGGTAAATGGTTCATATAAATTTAACCTAATAATTTTAGTTTGCTGAGCACTGTGTAATGATAGCAAATCTGTTAGGAGGCTGAGAGTTGTCTCTTAATTTATTTCTTAGTTCTTAACTCATGTTCTAATGGAAATGACAACATGGGAAAGTTATCTGGGTACAATTTGAATAATCATCTACTATAGTGAAACAGTTTCTGAGTGCACAAACTTTATTGGTAATATAAAAGCTAAAAATAAAAGCCTTATTAACTTCTGTTTCTTATGTTCACTCTATATTTAAAAGGCTTTACTGGTGTGACTATGTAGTTAGTGTTTGGGGATTTTGCTGAGAAAATTATTTGAGTAAATATAGATATAATGTTACAAAAGTGTTATTTATAATTTATATGGGTGTTAAAATTAGTTTTAGGGATGCAGCTTCCAATTTCCAATAAGCTTGTCATAGTTATATATATCTAGAAGGGAATGATTTCATTGCTTTGATTGTGTCAGTATGATTAAAGCAGCAAAACTTCCAAATGTGAAGTTACCCTTCAACAATAGTTTACAGCAGTACCAGTTACCAAAAGTTTTTAATAGTGAAACAGTGAGAACTGACATTTTTGCATACTTATTTTTTTCATTTAAAGAGAACAAAAACAGTACAACAAGCAAAATCATCCACACTGATGCTTGTCCCTTTGGCTTTGCACAGTTTGCAGTGTGTGTTGTTGCATGTTGAGAACTTACTATATTGCTATAAACCCAGTATACAAATACAGGCATTTGGCACACTTCCCCCCCCCCACACAAAAAAAGTTTCATTTGTTGTTCTTTGCACAGTAAGATTCATATATATAAAATAGTGTTGTAAATGTGTAGTGCTCCTATTAAATTCCATTTTCTGGGGTGAAGGGGAAGTGAAAATGAAAATGTTTTGGGGTTTTCTGGAATGTTTTCTAAATACGGAATTTATTCAGACACTTAGTGCTGGCACACGGAGGCGGTTGTCCAGGGCAAGTACCAATCTGCACAGTGCGGTGTCAGTGTGATGGGGCTTCACGGAAAATGCTTGTACATTCCCCAGGCACACTGCATTCTTCCTGACGTGCACTCGGCTGCTCCTCCAAGAACTAACAGAGTGCTGCTGGCTCCTCACTTCTGCAGCCGGTTTCTTAGCATCTTCTCCTCCTACTCCTGAGCAAGCATCATCTTGGTAGTGGGAGTACTACCAAGTGGTGGTTGGGTACTTGTAGCTGAATTTAAGAACTTAAGATTTGAGTAAATAAGCTGTCATTATACTTGTTACTTCTGTTGATTTTTGGTATGCATTTAGTCTGCAGTGTGGCAACACTGTTTTGGTTTTCACTGCACGTCGAACAGGCCCACAGCTTCTCTTGCACTTTCTGAGAAACATGGAATTGCAATGGGGAGGTCTCAAAGAATTGTATTTTTTGATGAAGAAAAATAGAATTAATTTTAGATTTCAGGTGGCTTTTTTTTTTTTACTAGCAGGCAAAAATACTTCAAAAGTAATTGTGAAACTTCATTTCCTTTTCTGGTGATGCCAAAGTAAATTAATTTCATGTCATGATGTTTGTTTTTACATCTTTTTTGTTTTCTTTGTGTTCATATTGCAATTATTCTTATGCGTTTTTCTTTCTGTTTCCCAACTTGAGCTGGAGTAGCTGTAAGAAGTGGTGAAAACTGGGAATAGATGAGCTTATTTGGATAAATTCCTGGTTTTAGCATAAATAATTGAATGTCCTTCTCTTTTTTTATTGCAGAACGGTTTACACAGTACAGCCCTAAAAACCTTAGACAAGCATGGAATAAGTAAGTCTTTTTTTATTACTCTTTTGACTCTTCAAGAATGTAATTCATGCCAAGCTAAACCTATCATTGTTAATTTAAAATGGATTTATCCTTTTTAAGTACAGTACAAATGTGGAATTATTGAAGTATTATTCTTCCCTATTTCTATCAGTTTTTATGTTTTTTGATTTGCCAATTTTCTGTAAATAGGGAGGAACTGTCTAGTATAATATTTTCTTGGGTATCCTAATTGTCAAGTTTCCTGAACTCGTTGAAGGATGTACTGGTGCTTTGAATTGTGTTTTCTGTGCTCCACTTTAATAGTTAAGAGACTTTTAAAATCATCTATTTCTAATCGGCTGTGAGACGACTTGTTTTCAAATAACCATCCCTGTTGCAAGGTCTGTCTTTTCATTGCTGTGAGCTAATGGCCATATATTTTAAATATCTTGTCTGAATATGTCAGTAAGAATTCACCTTATTTTTTCCCTTTAATGTTTCCTTCAATTTGTCTCATCCGCATCAAACAGACGCTGATACAGAAGTACTGTTCTCAAAATGCAGGAAGGTTGCCTATAACATTGGGATTGCCTAACCAACCATCTGTGCAAAGGCCACCAGATGATGTCCCACTGCGCAAAGAGTTTATGTAGCTGTACAGTTAAGGCAGCACTGTATTGAGTGATTAACTTCCTTTATATTTCAAAGAAAGCATACAGATTTTGAATTGTATGGACAATAGAGCAGCTATTTCCACAAAATGTATTTTCTTGCCAGAGAAATTATTAGAATTTTTTCCCAACCTCTTTGACCAAAGTTCTTTGCTGAGCCATTGCTGCGCCAGCATTGCCGTGTCCGTTCCACACTCACTCACTGAGGTAAGAGCAGACTCAACAGGAAACTGGAAACTGAAGCACTGAAGTGCAACACTGAAGTAGAGGATGCAAAATGTTTTGGTAAAGGAGTGTCCTTGTTACAGGAGAAAAATGTGATAGGTAGAGTTAAAGTTGGAATTCTTCACCAACATCATAATTTATTAGCGACGGAGTGGGTGTACTCCACTAGTCATGGCATGGTCATTTCCCCACCATGTGACTAGGTTTATACTCATTTTGCACTACTCTTATTCATTCTCCTTATGCTCTTTTATTTTATTCTGGACTGAAACATGACCATTTGTAGTTTTAAATTAGTTTTAAACTATTGTCCCGTTTGAAACTGTGCTTAACTAAGAAAGGAGAAGTCTTTGTTAAAGTGTCAGCATACAGTTAAAATTGAACATTGCTTGTTGGATGTTATAACGTCGAAGGTGTATCCTTCGAGCCTGGAGCTGTGCTCCTCAGTGCTGGCTGTCCCACACGAGCCTGCAGCTCGGTCTGCCCTGCTCCTGGGTCATCTTCTCCTAGGGTAACTTGCTGTTTCCTGGAGTACCGATGAAGCCAATATATTCACAAATGTTAAGTTTCAGCTACCTAAGTTAATCTTTCTGCAGTCCATGGAAAGATTCCTGGCAGGTCCAGGTCAGGCTGTGAAGCTAGCTTGGTGGTGCACTCGGAAGAGACGATGTCCTGTTTGCTACCGAGGGAGCAGCACGAGGGAGATTCATCTCCCTTGGGTTGCAGGCAGCTTTCGTGAGTACCCCACACAGAGTTGCCAGGTCTTTTGATCATTGTAGGCGTCTTTTAATATTTGAATCTGTGTCAGAGGCTTGCTTCTTGGAATAATATAATTCCATGAAAGTCATAGCTTCCATTTAAAGGAAAATTACTAGAATTATCTATTTCCTGGCCTTTAACAACAAATGAACTTGCAAGTTCCCGTTTTCTTTGAAAGTAGTTAATGAAATCCAAAAGCTTGGAAGAAGCAATTATATTACAACATTGGCAATTAGATTTGGATTGGGAAAGAGGGACAAGGAAACTAATATTGATGTGAATGTTTTTGCTTGGGAGCACATGTGTGTGTGAGTAATGTGCATAGATACTGGCAAACTGTTCCATCCATTCTGTAGGCTTGGATTGGCTGTTTTTCCAGATTTTAACAGCAATCAGTCCTTCACCTAGCAGTATCTGCTCTGTTTAAGTGTGAATAGCACATTTTAATTTAGAAAGTTGTCCTCATATATTTTACAAGAATATTGTGTGAAGTTTCTGTTTTCTTAAAATGTCAAAAAAAGAACAAAAGGTTTGCTTTAAACTTCATAATTGACACAGGTTATAATCACAGCACAGGCTGATTCAAATAAGACCAGGGCCTTTTCATTTCTAAGAAACCTCTTCAAAAATATTTATTCATTTCCAGTGCTCCGTGCATAAAGGATTTGCAGTTTTTCAGCATAAATGGAGGGATTGAAAGTAATGACAATGCATAGAATTCGACACTTATATGTGCAGTTCTACTATAATAGGGAATTTTGAGCACCCCAAAATTATGTATCATTTACATTTAAAATGTAAAGATTTTTCTGTTTTTTTAGTCTTTATCTGTGCACTGCGTTAGAGCCCTGTTGCCTGCCTGTAGCTAGGGATGTATAAACATTTCTATTATAGACACTGTGTTTCCAAGGATTATAATTCAGCTATAAAATTTAACATAAGCCCTTCACAGGCAGACTAATTCACTATGGAAAATTTCTTCCTTTATTCATGTTTTGAAAAGCAGCAGTCTCTGATCTTAAAAATTCCTTATCAAAACTCAGATCTAACTTCCTGAAGACTTCTGGGTTTTGTGTGACACTAAAATGCTTTGCATAGGTGCTTAACTTCCAGCTTGGTGGGTACACTTACTAATTTCAGTGGTATCATTTCCTACAATTAAAGCTAAGGATGGACGTCAGTCTTTGCAACACAGGAAGGTGCTTTAGAAAATCTCTGCTGCAATCTCTATACAGCATTAAATATGTGCTTTTATAAGTATATTCTAAAGCATACACCAGGATGTCTTTTAAGAGTATGTAACTATATCTTTTAAAAATTATTTTAGATTGAGAGCAAAGGTTATATAAATGTTGCCTTACAGTTGATGCAGCTACATTAATTTCTGCGCTCCCAAGATGCACTACAGATTTCTGCCCACTGCTTGTCCATGTCACAGGACCGGGATCGAGGCTCTCCATAATTCCCTTTCCACTTACCTCCTTACGGGAGACCAAGACTAGCATCCCCACCGAACAGTTCCTACAGCCCCTATTCCAGCGCCAGCATTCCAGTGCCAAAAACTTTTATCTTCCTAACACTTCTCTGAGGTGAATTCCTCTTATCACATTTTAGAGATGGGGAATTGAGGTACAAAGACATTAAGTAATTTGTTACATGGAAGCTACCACAAAAACTGTGTAACAAAGCAAGAAATTGAACTTGGTGCTCCCAGATCAGAAGATAACAGCTTTAATTTTCTAAGCACGCTGAAGCTTTCTTCCTTTACTGTAGCATCTTGCAGAACTAGGTGCAGTCCAGCCCCTTATCTTGCTTGTGTGCACATTTTGAGGCCCTGACATAGAAATATGTCATGCAAATATAGATTTAGAGGAATCCTCAAAGAGGCTTACCTCAAAATATGCATGATTATAATTCAATTTATGTGAGGATAGGTTACCAGAAGGGAGGATAACAGCCTTACAGATGCTACAAAATCAGCAGACTTAAGGCAGAAGGAACAAGGGCCAATAATGAGAAAAAAAATCTACACAGATTGGGGAAAAACGTGATCGCAGCTCACTGACCCCAGCTTCCAGGAGCTCTGGAGTTTGGAGATGGAGCCAGAGAGAAGATCAATGATGTGTCCGCGCTAGTGGTTCTTTAGCTACCAGGCTAACTGAAAGCATAGAATGTAATATGTGGTAAATTATAAACTTGGGACAGTGGAAAATCATGTCGATGACAGCAGTGTCCATGAAACCCAGCAGGCTCATTATTCGTAAAACTCTTAAAATAGCCTGGGCCAATATTTGAGGCTAATTTTGGGAAGCGTTTCAGGGAAATAAATGTAGCTAACTAAAGCGGCAAATTAAGTTCCTTGGTGAGTTTAAGGCTCAGTTTCTTCACTGGCTGTCAAAATACAGACAGATCATAAAGAAAATATTTACAAGGTACCATGTCATGTATACATTTTCTATAAAATGTCAGGAACAACTTGCATGGACATTTGCTTCTATCTAATTTGAAGTTTCACCTACACTGTACGAGCAAACGTAACCGGAACTGTGATTATAAAATACCTGTCAGAACAGAATTAAGATGTGGTAGTCTGATCTTCTGATTTAGATCACAGCAAAATACATTTTTACCATCTGTGACCAGTAAAATCACTCGCTTTCGGTATCTGCTGGGGGGTAAGACTAGGTAATGATGGCTTAAAATCGTACCTGTGTGAAGGGGGGAGCATGTTTTGGTCAAGAGTGGATGACGGAGGTGCAGCTGCACTGGGCCTGCAGCTGCACCGGGGCTGGCTCCGCGCTGCCGACGAGGAGTCGCTGGAAGCTGTGGGGTGAGAAAGGGAAACCAGCCCCCAGACGAAAAGATTTTATAAAGATATTTATGATTTAGAGGCATATAAACCTGTTTCTGGCTCCCAAGGGACTCCTTACTTTATGTGATATTGCTGTACTGTAAAATATATATATATATATTCTCATTTCCTGCTTTATTTCATTTGTTTCCCATAAACACCCTCTTTGGCATCTTTTCTCTTTTTTTCTTTTCTATTTTTTTTTTTTTTTTAACCTGAGTCACCTTAAGAAGCCCATCACGGCAAAACCGATGTCAATATGTAATAGAAACAATCAATCAGATAGTAGATTTATTACCCTACTGCATTTTATGAAAACAAACCAACAAACAAATGAATTAAACCCTTTGCGGCTGTCCCCTCGCTGGTGCGCGGCCGCGGGGCCCCGGCCGGCAGTGGGATGCTGCCGGCGCTAGGAGGAGCGCGTCGGTTGGCACCGCGGGCCCTCTGCTCCAGGGGCTGTCAGAGCTCCCCGTTACGAGTATTCTTCTGGCACCGCTTGGGTCTCTGCGCCAATCATAAAGTTAATTTCAGGGCAGTGGAAGCTGCTGGTTTACACTTACGTGCCCATTTTTTTGTGTGTCTGCAGCTATAAGTTGCACCCACTTAATGCCATTTTGCATGATTCTGGCATCATAAAGGGGCTCAGTGCAAAGGAAAGGACTTTTAAGTTCTCAGGCCAATGTACAGGTGCTTAGAGCTACAGTTGAAGTGTATTATATATTTTCTCAGCATTGTAGTAATGATCCATATTATACTGATTGAAACCAATGATTCAAAAAAGATTTTTGGAGTTTCTCTATTTTTGCTTTTGCCAAAGTTGAATAATTCTCTATGCTTAAGCACTTGCGCTGTAATTGTAACTCAGATGTCTTAGGTTTTATCAGTTGAAGAGGAGGTTATTCCTCTGCCTAATGGATCTCACTGATAGAATGTTTATCCTGACATCCAATCTCAATTTATTTTTGCGTTATCCTTAATTCCCCTTTTTTGTGATATTTATAGACTTTAGCTATTATATTACATTTTCTTGGCCAACTTAAAAATATTAACAAACCTCTTAAAATAGACCAGTGTATTTAGAAAACAACAGCAACAAAGAAAGTCTTTGTCCCCTCTTTGAGTACTAACTCTATGTTGTTTCATTAGTAAAACTGTAGTGTTACCCTTTGTTATTGTGATGATTGTGAAAATACAACCCTAAATCACTTAAGCTTTCTTTACTGTCATATACAAGATCGAATTCTTCCTGACTTTGGGCTAGAGTTTGTTGGTATTATTGCTGGCGTAGTATATCTGAGCCAATCTGCCTTTTGGACTATTTTCCCCTGGCAATATCTTCTTATAGTTCTCTCTCCTGCTCACAAATTTTCAGTCCATATCTCTGACATCTGAAAGTCCCTTTGTACTATTTTTTTTTATCTTCACTGGAGTTTTCAACATGTAATTTCATTTGAGAACTGAATCAGCATGCAGCGTATCCCGTAGTCCAGTTCATTAATAAAGATGTTAAATAAAACTGTGACTAACGCTAATCCCTCTGGCACACAGCTGGACACTTCCCTTCCAACTCAGTACATTGCCACTTATCATTACTGTTGGCTTATGGTCTGTCAGCCAGTTTTCAATGTGTATGATAGTGTGTCATATCCCAGCTCTTCTGGGTTTGTCTCCAGAGCACCATTTGGAGAGAAGCTCTGTCAAGTATTTTCTGTTATCACTTTGTTCCACTAAGGCAATTTTTTAAAAATAATCTATTCATCTGATGTCTTGTTCATTAGTCATCAATTCTTTTGCTTGCTATTTTAAGTCTTAGAGTTTACAAAACCATTTACAAAGCCATCCTAAAACTAATTCGGTTTCTGTATTGTCTTTACTTCTATATTGCCAATACCAAGCAAAATATTTCCCAAGGTTGATCTCTTTTTTATTTAAAAAGCAATAGTTGGAGTGTGAACATACTGACAAGTGGAGTATGTTTTTTTTTCTTTTAGAAGTGTAGCAAAAATACTTCAGAATATAGTGCAAATTTAGTTAATATTACAATAGCTTATTTACAGTAAAAGACCTTTATAGAGAAATGGGGAAAGAGAACTAACTGTTCTTGTGTAGATTTCATAAAATGACTTTTCAAAGGTGCTTTGCAGTTCTTTGCTATGCTTACTAATTCCTTAAGAATTCCTTAAGATATTGAGACATATATCAGATAGACATGTTTATTTGGTGTTTCCAGGTATGATTTTTCCAGTGTATGTTCTTCATTAACATTTTTGAATACTTACTGGTCAACTCTTTTCAGATGTTTCCAGTTTGTCTCTTTTGCTTATGCATTTCTACATGTCAATATTTTATTAATTTCTTAAAATTATGTTTCTAGTAGTCTGTTACTCACGTGTTGTTCATAGTTTGTGCATTCATTTCTTGGTTTGAAGTCTAATAATTTGTGATCAGAGACATGAAGCATTATTATAATCTCAAACTAATTTATGCCCTATTGCTAGAATCCCAAACCTTTCTTTTCCAGATAATGACATTAGTGATAAAACTCGGTCTTTTACATGTATTTCAAAAGCTTTTGTGTGAGTAATTGAAGACATACTTTGATTGAAGGAACTGATGTAAGTGAAGGAGGTCATACTGCTGGATACCTCATAATTTGTGTGTGGCCATTAAAGCCAAGATTATTCCAAGATGAGTGCCAAAAAGATAGACACCTTAAGGACTGGGTTGGCATTCAAAAGTGCTCAGTGCTACACAAGTACCGTTGGCTTAATGGCTTTACATTTGTATTTTCCACTGCTTGTTATCATGTATCTTGTATAATATTTCTTTAGCTCACCAGTTTGCTTGATTCTCATTTTACGGCCTAAGAAATTGTTATCCATTTGGGGAGGTGTTGCAGAGACAGCCAATAATCATAGTAATACCTATAATGTTGCTAAGTTTTGTCACCTCTGCACATGCTTTAAAACTGATCTCAAAACCCGCGTTTTGGTTCTGCTGGCAGCTGAAGACTAGACAGGGCATTTAGAGATTCTGTGGTGGTATAAATATCAAAGAACATATTCACCTTAGAAAAATATTTATTATTAACTTTTTTGACGATTTTAGGTGGGTTTTTCAACTTTCTGCTACCAGCCTTTGTGCATTAGGATGGTATCATAGCTACTCAGATGCTACCATTCATCTCTGTTAAATTACCCTTTTCAAAAACTAATTTAACCTACATAGTCCAGAATCTCTTGTGACCATATCCCCCAAAACACTGCAGTTTTGACAAGGAAAAAAACTGCATTAATGATACAGAAGCGCATGGCATTGTTGGAGACGAGTGCAGAACAGGGTTTTGCTTCAAAGCTTGAAACTATTTGCTAGCCAAACAGTTTTCATAATTAAATTTAGTAACGTCTCCTGATAACTTAACATAGCATATATATAATAAATATATAGGGAATATAGAATATAGCTTGAGAAATTCTGAAAGATGTCAACTGCAGGTAGAGCATCTGTTATAGGTGTTCAGTTTCTGTTGATCCAGTTGTCAAAATGGGAAGATGCAAGATAATCACACCATGTTTATGCATTAAAAGAGAGAAAGGTTGGCTTATGTATCTTCAGCAATAGACTGTGAATAAAGAGCCTTGGTGTAGCACTGGGGCACCTGCCATTGCTGGAGGGCAAAGAAGCAAGTGGTCCCAAAGGGAACTGACCTTCTTCTTTTAGGCGTTAAGTCAATCCCATATCCTACGGCACATAGTCCGCGTTAAAATTATTGTAACTCTCCTGCTATTAGTCCGAACAACAGATTCCAAAGATCTGTGGGAAAAAAAAAGACCATAAAATGATGGTGATTGTTGTTTGTGTGAATGTAATTGCTTTTAAAGATGATACTAAAACAGTTAAGTTGTTCTTTGATTACGGTAAACTTAGTTGAAGTTTAAATAAAATAGTAAAATGCTCTTCTCTGAATTAGCAGCTCACTGGATAACAAAATGTAAATTACAGTGTTTATCGGTAAATATGAAATCATAAAAAAAATCCACATCCTTTTTGATAATGTAATTTATAATATAATTGTATATCCAGTCTGCTACCTCAGCCAAATTTATATCCATGAGATTTGATATACAAATAAACAACTTTGTGTTAAATTATTCACATCTCATAATAATTGATCTTACAGAGTTGCTCTTATGCTGGAGCATATTTGATCATAAATTCAATGAAATCAGCCACAATCTTTGTGATGTTTGTCCAGCTAAATCCTTCAGTGAATAAAGTAGTAAGAATACCAGCTGTGTTTGTTTTATCATCATCGCTGCTGGAATAGAATGGTGAAGATACAAATGAAGACAAGCTTTAATTTTTCTTGTTAGGCTTGTGAATGTAGAATCCTACTACAAAGAATTTAAATGAGAAAAATTAAAATTTCTACTTCTGTCACATTCTCATAAATACCTTGCTTGTTTTTTTGAGGGAATCCTAAGTAGCTTTTAAATTTTGCTTCTTTTTTTTTTTTTTTTTTTTTACTTACAAAAGCCAAAGAAATCTTAAATAAATAGATGAAATTCATGCTTTTTTCCTCAGATATGAGTTAAGAACAGAGCATCATATTTAAATTGTCTTCTTTTTTTAGATTGTATAGCAAGCTATGCTCACAGCTTAATACTAGCTGTGTATTGTTAATGTGCCTCAAATTAATGTTGCCAACCTGACACAAAAAGTAAGTAATTCCCTAGAATATTCCTGAACTTCCATATGCAGGTTTTTTTCCTTGTAAAATCAAATATTATATTCCTTTTATTTACTTCATATTTGATCCTTAAAATGCCCTTGAGTCAAGCTTTATTCTGCAGCCATGAGGGCATGAATGTTTTCTGAGGTGGTGGCAGGCAGCATTTGCTGAGTACACTCTTTCTGTCGTCTGCAGCCTGTGTCTTCTCCTGCTAACTAGAGCACAGCGAGGGGCTCTCTCCTAGCCCTGAGGCCGTGTGGCCACATCTGCCCTGCCTAATACTTGGGCATGCATCTCCTGTGGGTTTTACATGCCCCCCGCTGTGGCTGCAGATGCAGTTATTGTTTTGGGCATGTTTAGTATTATTTTTTCAATTCAGCATTTCTGGAATGATGTAGGATTGTGCCACAAGCCATGGGAGCTGTATTTTCGCTGAGCCGTGAGGTGGTGTTTGGAGCGCAGTGCCTGCCGAGGGACTGCAGGGTGGTAGGAAGCTGGTAAGTGCTGCCTCTGAGGAACAGTTCCTGCTGTGTTTTGTCACCTAACTGTGCCCAGGAATGGTTTTGGAGGCCATCAACAATCCAAGGAGCAGTACTGGCAATCAGCAGGTCAGTGGATAGTCGGACTGTCCTCCTGGCCCTCCCTGGCTAAGCCATAGAGGCTTTACCAAGAGATTCTTGCTGTTTTCTACCCTTGTACACTTGAATTTATTCACAGTGAGGTTTCCCATGTTTCTGCCAATGCAATGTCAGCATCCGTTGTCATGTTAGGCCTGGGGCTTTCAGGATGTTTTATATCTCCCCTTTCCTTACCCTAGGTATCCATTATAAACATTTTTATATAAATATATATTTCAGCTTTTTCTTCTTCAGCTTTTCCAAGATACTTTCTTTCCCACCTCTCCACCAAGTCTGTCTCTCAAATCTTGACATCCCATTTTTCCATAATTATCACAATATACTTCTTGTTGCCTCTTCTGACCAAAGCCCTTCTTCAGGTCATATAAAAAAAAGTCAGTAAATTCTGCTTATTTCTTCAAGAATTGTTTAGCTCCAAAACAGGCTCTTTCACCCCATCATTTTTGAGGTCCTTCTTATCCTTCTCAAAAGTTCTCCCTAATGATGCCTCTTGATGTCTTCCATCCCAAAGCAACCTGCTAGGACTAGGAAGTGCCTCACATGCCTGACACTTGCCCACTTACACATCTTGCTGGCCCTAAAATGGACCCCAATATCTCCGTGCTTGCGCAGACCCCATGGGGACGCACCTGGTCCAACTTGCAGCACAGTTCCACAGATTTCACAATTCCACATGTGTTAAATGTTTTGATGAGCCACCCGCTTATTTTGGGGGGCATTAGAACTGGCTTGAACTTTTCTGGCAGTCTGCTTCTAGTGATAGCTGACTCTTTGGGAAGTCAGACCTTTAACGGCCACTATTACAGATAACAATTTTGATTTAGTTCTTAAATCACCCATGCTGATTTATGTCTAAATAGCATCAGCTCCCTGCTTAGCTCTATCTCTTTCATGTTAGACTGGCAGGTTAAGATCTTCAAAAATAGTTCAGTATTGAGTCCCTCCCCCTGCAAGCCAGTTTTTGAGTGTCAGCTAGTATTGCATCCTCACATATCTGCAGGATGCGAGTGCAAGCACTTACAGTCCACATATTTCAGTAACTGATAGCTGAAATATATGGAATTTGTGATCTGGTCATTTACTTCCAACCTGCTTATAGAAAAAAGGGGTAAATTTGCCATGTTATATCTTAGCATCTTTTTAAAAAGACACATCAGTACAGAGATATGTGTGAATTGTAGTGCTTGCTCTTTTTCAAATCCAGTGCAAATCATGTTAGTTTTCTGCCAAAATGCATGCTGAAGAGCCGTCAGATTTCTCTCTTTTCTTAACACTCTGTATCTGAGAGACCCTCCTGAGCAAGTCTAACTTAACGATCACTCTTTTCCTGTGCAAGATCAAAATTAAATGGGGGTTTCTTTTAATGTATTGGCATGAGTGTATTAAGCTGTTAGGACAAACAGCAGTAATTCATATTACAGAGTGGATTTTTCAATCTGCTGAGACCTTCATGTAGTGGAGGATTACGTATGTTCTGCTTAGAAACTGTGTCTCCATTAATGCAAAGAGAGGAGTTGTGTATTAAACAAGGAGACTGAATCTGGAGAACGAATAAACTATCAGATAAGAAGATAGAGATTTATAAGGCAGTATAATGTTTCTTTTCTAGAACTTTGCTCTGCTTTTCACTTCTGCTGTATGATGCTGGTGTGAGTAGGGCTTTCCTGCCCCCTAATCTCTTCTAAAATCATAAGAACCAGGTACCTGAGGATCAGTGAGTTGCAGCTGGTTATGTATGATAGGTCTGTCTAAATATATGCATATAATAATGTATTTTGACTGCATAACTTTAAATATATCATATTCATATCATATATCATATAAATATGTATGATTTGATTATAAAATCTTAGTCTTCACCTCTCAGTGTTTGTTAGTTTTTCATCATGTCCTTGCCATGTTTTAACTTGAAGTTTGCTTCCAAAAAGACTCTTACGCCAACATGTTTTACGTGAGTGCTTAGTCTCATTGGGTTCAGCCAAGCAGCTCATATGCATAAAGCTAAATACATGTATATGCCTGGAGTTTATCTCCATGAGCTTTCCAGGCTTCGGGCATTCTCTGTGCCTCCAAATCTCTATCTACCTTTAATGAGCTGTATAAATAAATACAAAGTACTCCTGCTCCTTCCATAGCCATAAAAATATATTTTATTAGCTGAGAGGTATACAATAATAGAAAAGATCAGACCAAACTGCTGTTTTAGGGAGCTGTGGGAGGACAGGACAAGTAGCTGTTCCAAATGGTTGATGGATGTGAGGCCCCAGCGAGACAGATTTGTAGGTTAACAGTGATAAATGATCTTTGGCTTCGCCGACTAAAGCGAGGTCGCCCTTCTCGGGGCGCTCCCTGCATTCGGCAACCTTGCAGCAAATTCCCGTTGAAGCACTGAGCAAACAGACCAGTTCTTATTTACATTAGAATGAATTAAGACCTTTCAAACCCAAGACGATAAAATATCAGACAAGAGGGTAGAGATTTATAAGGCAGTGCTAATGTTTCTTCATTAGAACTTAGCTCTGATTTAATTTTTTTTTTTTTTTTTAGTTTTCAAAAAGCAGTAGGTCCCAAAAAAGACAGCTGGATTTTTCTTCCTGTAGTCATTTAATAAAGGAAGATAGGGAGAACTTTGTTTACTGCCCTAGCAGCTGCACCCTCTGCCAAATTTGAAATTCAGAGTTTGGGTATTTTTTGTTTGGAGTGTTTTTTTGCTCGTATTTCTTTGGAGAGAAACAATTGAGGTTGCTGGGGGTGTGAAGAGGAAAAGCTCAGACCTTTGGCTACTCTGTGAGCCCAAGGTTTAATTCAGCTATTCCTACGCTTTTTGGGGTGGTTGTGGGAAATGAGGTTATTCCTTTTTTTTTTTTTTTTTTTTTTGGCTCATGTCCAGCCAGCGAGGAAATAAATATGTGAAGAAAGAATGCTATGGAATGTTAACTTCACTGGCGTATTTTCTTCCTTTTATCATGCCCCAAGATTCAGTGAAGTTGATATAAATTCACCATGCCTTCTTTTAAAAAGCATAACAGAAAGGCATTCTTCCTTTAAGAGTCAGACTGTAAAAGGTGATTTTCTTTCACTCAGTTTGGTTTAAGCCTGTAAAAAGCATTAAGTGAAAAATCTGATATATTTGTTAGGGCATTTATTGCATTACTAACTTATATTTTCAGTTCTCAGTGAAAGGTTTATAGAGAACATAAACCTTGAAGAGTTTTTGTTCAGGATTAAAGATATATTTTCCCCATTTTCTGGTGAAATAATAGCTCATAAAGTGATGGGGGTGTTAGTAATTATTTTTAGCTCTATTTATTTTCCAAGGATATTCTGTTCAACTTGCTGAGATGCAAGAAGGCGGCTTTTTAAAAGCACTCTCCTGATCAGAAGACTCATGCCCTTTAAAGGATTTCAAAATAATCAAAAGCTTCTGATTAAATGTTGCCACCATGTTGTCGTTCTTCATTAATTGCATTTACTACAAGCTGGGACTTTCCGATAAAGTATAAATCTAGCATATTCAGAAATATTGTGCCAGGGTGCAAGTAATCTTTTATATGTATTCCATATGATTTTTTTTTTAATATTGGGCTAACTGGGGTGTTTAAAGAATTAAGATAGCTGAGTAATGGTGGCATGTAAAATCAAAAAGCAGTAACTGCAAAATTATTTCTGGTAAAGAATGGTAAGGGATGCTCTGATTTAAAATTTTTATGAAATTCTTTTCCTGGGAAATATCTCTATCTCAGAGAAAATGCTGAAAACCTTGTTGAAATAATGTGAAATACTTAAGGCTTTTTGTGTTTGTGTTTAAAGAATTTGCTGTGAAAAAGAGCAGTTTAAACAACAACAGTATACCATACCCAGCAGTCATGTTGTTTGGGATATCACAAATAAAGAATTCCCAGAAATTAAGAAAGTTGCACAACCATATCAGAGAAAGCCACATTCTCAATAGCTTAGAGAGTATGCAATCACTTGATGCATACTGTATATTTGCTTTCTGAATAAGCTGATTTTTCTTCTCTTTAATATATACCACTCAGACTTCATAGTTCTCACTTCATTTGATGCTCCAGCCTATATTATGCTGGCAAAATGATACCTACTATCAAATATGTAAAATGTATCCTTCATCTAAATGGCATAGAACAAATAGGGAAAATGTGTGCAATATTGTAAATTAAAAGTATTTGCTCCCTTTGTGCCTTAAGCTCTTGATAGTTGGCACTGGGTTTCTTCAGCAGATTTTATAGCCAACATATTTGTTCTGAGACATCAAGCAAATTTAAGCTGGCCTGAATGTATGTCAGGATACTTAAGGACAAAAAACAGGATGCTGTTAAGTCAGTTGCGTATTGACTACTCTCCTTAGGCTTAGTTTTTCAAAGCTTGAATCAACCAAACTTAATTTTCAAGGCCTACTCTTGTGTCCTGCCTTCTCCCAAGCAAACCTCTACAACCAGGTATCAACCATGTGTTATTGAAACACAGTAGTAGATCTGAAAAGACCACTAAAACATGTCGAGTCCAGCAGAGAAGGAACCATAAGAAGCTAGACTTAAACATTTGGGGTTTTATGTTCCACAATAAGCAACTCCAAATGATTTTACAATCTAGTCTAGGCTGAGCATTTTAAAATCCATGATTTTGCAAACAAATATGAATTGTTTTTGAGAGGTGAGCCGCTTTGGTGTCTAGCTTAGGTTTGAACAGAGTCTCTGAAGCCACACGCAGCTTATGAATAGCTTAAGTAAGTCTGTTTTGCTCTAGCACTGCCACATGACTGGTGGCAAAGCTGCCTGGGTGTGCGGGGTCTAAGTCATTATGGTCTCTAGCTGTAGGATGAAGCAAGTCACCACTTGCCGATGGGCCAGTAAGGCCAGGTCACCTTTTGCCAGTGTGTATCCAACCTGCCTGTGGTGCAGGAGAGCACACGCCACCCGTTACCACATCCTGCCACGGAACTGCTCCGGAGGTGCCCTTCCCTTCCCTCGGGTCCCCAAGGTTTATCTTCATGGGCTCTGTGGACACTTTGGTTATAGGGCTCAGGGTCAAGACGACTTGATCGCTCCTACTGTGCTATCTGAATACACTCAAGAGCAGCTAGTTCTGATTTTTCTGGGCTGGAACATTACAGGATTTGTCACCTACTTGTTCTAGTAGGAAAACCAACAATTATCAAAGCAGACAAGGAGCTTGACATCTTAGTGCTACATTTGGAGAAGTTCAGGGACCAGAACTATAATTACAATTATATAAATGTAAATGTAGCTTAATTTAAACAAAAATCTAGTTTTTTAGAGCCTTCATTTGTTATATTCCTTTTTTTATTCCTTATATTCCCTTTTCTTTTTTCATGAATTGCTATTCACTTTGGCTGCTTTCCAGCTAATGGCACCTGTGAAATTGTTAAGTGAGAATTAGTTCAAATGGGCCAGGGTTATTACCTTGTTGGAATGCACTAAATGAACTAATCTGCACAGCTTTCCAAAAAGGCTTTGACTTTCTTATACATCTACATTAACAGCAGTAGCCAGGAATGAAGCACTGATGCTTTTAGCTCTGTGCAGATAGCCTACTGAGAATGATTATAAATGGTTGAAAGTTCAGTCAGTGGCCTCCAGAGCTTGTAGACCTCTGAATCCAAACTGCTACCAGCAGCTCAGTTTGTGATGAGGGAGACAGGGCATCTGGAGGTCGCGTCTTCTGAAGAATAGCCCAAAAAACCCAGCACAAAGCTAGGCCTCTGCATGGCAGCCCCATGCAGACTTGCGGGGAATGCCAGAACTGAAATACATCCGTAGTGGCCGTGCTCGACTGCAGCTTAAATAATGTGTATTGTATAGTTTAGCCTGAGGTACCTCCACAATGAGTTAGGGAACAAACTCTCTATTTTGCAATTGATCAGCAACGCAAGAGTAGGAGGTTTGCTTCAGTGATCCTTTATGCAGTTTTTGCCTCTCTCTGTTACTCAGTTTTGGCCTTACTTTATGGTGCTGTCTTCTTCCTTTACAAATCAATGTAAGGGGTAGGTTTCTAAAGGTAGGGGAATAAATCAGAGGTGTAAAACAGTTAGGAAAACAGTAATTTCTGTGTTAGATTTTTGTCTTGATGTTCAGATTTTATATCTTCATCTGTATCAAAAGCTAAAAGCATCTGCATCAAATTTCGCGTTCCCTTGTCAGTGTTTTCCCGATAGCTAAATTCTCTCTCTGCTCCATGGGAGTGCACGGAGCATGTTAGGTGGGCGGTTTGTAAGGGTGTTTGGGAGCTCGCAGGACCTTTGGAGTCCTTGGCACAGGTGTAACAGCAGACGAAGCTGCTGACATTTAATAGAAGGGAGATGTCACTTAAGGCAGGCCCTGCTCCGTGCTAGTATGTGGGGCTGCTCCTAGCAGGGTCACACACATCTTCAGAGACACGAAACAGTCCAGGCTTCAAAAGGCATATCCAGATCGGCTGGTTGGAAGCACGAATGGCTTTACATTTATTTTAATAAGCAACGTCAGCACAGTTTCATGTCAGTGCTCAGGAGAGCCCTAAAGCTAGGACAAGGTGGGAAGACTCAAGCCAGCTGCAAGCAGACTTGGGGGAGAATCCTAAAAGTCGAATATGGCCCTTGTGGCCATGCAACTGTAGGCTGAATAGCGCATGGACTGTGAAGAAGCCGTTTAGTTACCCAGAGAGGATTGCCACGTCACAGCCTTTCTGTGAGGCGACCTTCCCGGTGCAGTGTGGATTCTCCAGTTTGCACTAATGTGGGGAACTTCTTGTTTTATTTTTTTTTTAATATCGTTGAACTTTAAACTCTGCTAAAAGATACATTCTAGTTAATTGTTGTTTTGTCTTTCGGCAGTGCAGGTTGCAAGGGGTTACTTAGAATAAAGAAACAGAGCTGAGATTTCTGAAGGGAATTAGGTGCCTCGCTCCCTTAGGCTATGCTGTATACTGCAGTCAAGAGAAATGAATTAATGATATGCTGTGAGAATTATACCTTAAAGTGGAAAATATGCCCAGTAAATGATTTTTGCTTTGGGAAGTATTTACCTCTTGCTGTTTGGAGCATAGGGAAAGCATATTATCTCCATTTGTTTTAATGGCCATTTGTCTTAATTATTAATGTGAATTTGAGCTGCATTCTTCACTGCATTTAAAAGCAAATCGCCCCAAGTTCAGAAGTTCACTGCACATGCCCCAAACTTTTTTTTCCTCAAAAGTTTAAACTAAACTTCAGTGATCTTAGTCATGTTCTGCTTGACCAAATACTGACCCTCCCTTGCAGCAGAAAGACATTTAAGCCTGTTTTCTGAAATTAAATCAAATTCTTGTAATCCAGTGAGATTTACAACTGTTCAAGTTTAGTCAGATTCATATATGTTTAAAATATGAGATAGGTTAATACAGTGATTTTGTTCAGCAAAAGCAGTGTATATTTTTTAAGTTGAAAATAAATGTGTTTTTGCAAATGTCATCAGAGTATGTCTGTAAGAAATATTGGCAGTATTTCTTACAACAGTACTAGGCATTATTTAGTGTTCCTTGCCAAAGGTTTCTCTGTGCTTTGCTGTACACTACATTATCTGAGAGTCTGTCCGTGGGCTGCCATGGCTAGCAGCTCTTCGCCAGCTACCGATCAGGGTGACAGTGAGCGAGGCGTGAGCCTCGCGACTTGCCCTATCACGCATGCCAAGCTGCTATATGGCCCAACTGCTGTGAGACAAAACACGCCATTATGTTTTAGACACAAAGCCATATTGTATGAAATTCCATCCTGTCACCGTGCTGAAGGAGGTGTATTTAAAAATCAAATCTTTCTTCTCTTTAGTTCTTTTTGTTAACTTTTCTGTATTAGATACTTAACTACTGAACCTCATCACAAAACTCAGCCTTTGTCGCTCTTGAGGAATCATGTTTCAAACTCGTATAAGACAAATGGTTTGTGTTTGCAGGAGGAGATTTTGAAGAGGCTAATGGTCAAGGAAAGACCAAGGAAGGAAAAAAGAAACAAATTTTCAAACTTCCAAGGTTATGCACTAAATGGGTTTCTCCGTACAATTCTGACATAGTAGCTGTATTTCAATATATGATCATACAGCACATTTTTCATAAACAAGAGGAGCTTGTCCTTAAGCAAAGGGGCAAAAGTAGCCGCACGTTCCACTGCGGCATCAGCTGCAAGGGAGACAACCTCAGGACAGCACAGACATATTTCTTCTGCAGTGTCCACTGATTTCCAGGAATGACCTTAGCAGTAGATAGGTCTTTAGAGAAGAATTTCCATATGTTCTGTGCAAATCTCCATAAAGAAACTCAAAACTTTTATATTGATTTACTTGGACAACCTTCTTTGGTCAGTATTACAGAGGATGTCAGACCTGCCCATTTTGGCCCCTTCTGACTTTAAAACCTATAAATGCTTGGGAACTTAACCATACTAGTCATGTAGCAGCTGGAATCTTCAAAGCACTGTATAAACAACTAATCCTCCCAAAACTAATCTATATATTATAAGAACAATTAAAAGTTAATACTATAGCTGATTGAACTATTTTTTCAGACTATTTGTGCAATGAATTTAGTGTATTTTCTATTTACTAGTTTTAGAACTGGTTCTATTCTTTACTGATTTATTTAAAATTATTTCATCAGTAGATGTGGTTATATTGCAGCCCCAGATTTTTTTTTTGGTATTACATTGCGTGTATAATCTGCTGATTATTTAATATTCATTTTTGATTCTTGATTTATCTTCTCAATGAGCTAGTATCTTTTTGATTTCTGGACTGGGAAGGTAACTTTGCCTTTTACACTGCTGCCATTTAAAATATTTTCAATTTTTTGATTTTTTTTTTTTTTATTAAAGACATCTTCCCAGTGTACCAGACACACTGACCGTTCATTCAGTCACACTTTTGGCACTACTGTATTCAAAACACCAAGGTACTGGAATGTCATCACACATCATTTTAACTACAGTTTGGAATTCATTAATGTTTGAATGTTTTTTTCCTGATGTTTTGGCTCACTTAATTAGCATCTCCACTGTATCTATGGAGCAGCTGATGAATGGCGCAATTCTTCTTCTTACATTTGAGGATAATATTTCACTGCTTAAATTAGTGGCTTCATTTTTCTAACTTAACAGGAGCTTTCATTTAAGATAGAACATGTTTGTTTTGGCTCCTAAAAAGGGATGCAGCTACCTTTGTGGGGAAATAAAAACTTTAGTGAAATGATTTGCCAAGACCTCTCAGCAAATAATAGGCACAGGTGGGATTAGGACACAAGACAGGCGTCACTGACTCAATAAAACCACTGATCCTTGAGAATTTTAATGTGTAGAAGAATTAAATCCAAGTTTTCCCTGGATATTTTGCCTTCCTTTTCCTTTTCTTAGTTATGCATAGCCTCTTCTCCTGATAGTTTGTTGTGTTCTCTAATGAACTGTTCATGTAGTTTTTACAAAAGCTGAATAAAAAAAAAAACCGTAGTGTGATAGCATAACAAATCTCGAATCAATACTTTTACACAGTTTAGTTTACAGACAGTGACTGTTTAATTCAATATCCTCTCTTTCATCATGAATTGGAAATGAAAAAGAAGAGAGAAAAATGCTCCCCAACAGAAATGCAAGAGTTTGTTTGGGTTATCCAACCCAAACCCTGGGAATTCCGTAGGATTATGGCTGTTGAGAAATAATGGCTCAAGGCGGTCAATAGTTCGGGCAATTGCTGATCCTTGGATAATATCTGGACATACCCCTTCTGCCCAAGACAGCAGATCAGATAGGCTTGGCATTCAAAAATTGCTATACTGCACACAGACACTAGAGATTCAAAAGGCAGCCAGTGGTATATTTCTGGACCATTAAAAATAGCATATCATCCATATACCAGCACACAATTTAGTATACTAAGCACTTGTTTTTGCCACTGTGTGGAAAAATCTCAAGAGGAAAGTCTGCAGAGATGCTTTTGACTTTTAAAATTCAATAGATGCTGCCTAGTCACACTGAGTGTAGTATGGACATGGGCAAAAAAGTTGTGTCTATGACACTGGTGACTTTTAAGTTTTCACTGGCTTATTTTTTTCTGTTTGTTTTAATTATGTGTTTTCAGTGTTATTTCTCCATTGCCGGACATAGTTTTCAGCAGTGCACACAGTACTGACTGGTGCTTATAAATTATGCCATTGTCAGCCCAAGCTTAAGTGCCAGAAAATGAAAGAATAAGTTTCATATATCTGTCTTGAATGGTATTCCAGAAAGCCATCTGTAGGATGGCTGCCATGCTGTGGGATTATTGATTTTAGTGGAAAATGACACCATTGGTTTCGAACACTGCAGTATTTTGAACTGCAGTTTACTCTATCTGTATTTGCAAACTAGTGCAGTGAAAATAGGAGATTTTTTATACATTCCAGCATTTTTACTGATGAGATCTTGAGCAAAGACATGCTTGAATTTGTGAAGTCGTGTACTGATAGATAATAGCAGTATAATCAATGTGTACAAGGTACAGCACATATTTTCTGCTTGAGTATTACAAAAAGTTTGGTGTTTTTTTAAAGCTTAGGAGGAGGCCGTAAGATACCCAACCAAAGCCTCATTCTGCTAATTACTATTTTCTTCATTCCTCTACAGATTTCTTATTTTTTATTCCATCTGTTTTTGTTGTGTTTTGTTGTAATGCCTATAAACATATAGCTGCCAATAAAACAATGAGTTTTCTCAGAATCCCCTAGGGAGCTCAGAAAATAAATATATTTCATTTAAGAATGAATGTTTGTGTTGCATTAATACCTAATGAAGAATCAGCACCCTGCCATGTGAGTGTATGAAAAAGAAGTCAATACTTCCCCCAAGAGAAGTGCCTACATGTAATGTGATACATATGTAGTGTTAAGCATTGTTGGATTTTAATATTTGTTATCTCATAAAGTTGTATAAATACTACTGTTATTTTCTGCTTGTATTTAATGATTTTAGATACTAATAACCATTTGTTTCCAGCCCTGTAAATTCTCAGCCTGTCAGTATGTTCAAATAAAGTGTAAATGGAAAAATCTGTACAGTAATAGCCTGCTTTCAAGATGCTCTTGCTTACGAGGAGTGGGTAGGGCATATGTGACGTGCTGTATTATATGCTCTAGATACAAAATTTGGACGGATTTTGAGATACTGGTCCAGAAATAATTCTTTGTCTCCTTAACCTGAGCAATATATTTCATGGCACTGCTCCAGAAGAGCCTTACTGAGACTGACTAGCAATACTCTGTTTCAATGGTGCTGACTATGGGTGACATTAGTAAACTGAATAAAGAAATTCTTTTTTCAGATAACCAAAAACGTCGCCTTGTTTGTGTTTCAGGCTGAGCTATGTGAATCACGCAGAAGATCTGGCCTCCAAACTACTTCAATGTTTCCCAAAGAGCAGATTGTCGGCACAGGCAGCCCTGAGCCATGAGTATTTCAGTGACCTGCCCCCACGGCTATGGGAGTTAACTGATAGTGAGTATAACCACCTCCAAATCTATTAAAAATAAAGACAGTGTTTTGCACAGACGTGTGAGCATGGATACTAGCATGTAGGCAAAGCACTCACGTGCAGACCCCTTCATGGACATATACCCCCTCAGACAGAGGGGGTGTGTGCAGTTGTGTAGCTGCAATTACAGTTAGCTCGACACAGGAAAAATGGATTCTTGTTTTGCTATCTCTGCTCTGCAGTCTGTAGCTAGCTATCTTTGTATTTGATTATGTGTGCAGCCAAGAGAATTATCTGAATTGTCATAAAGCAAAAGGAAAAATACAATTTACATATTTAGTGCTTTTCACTTTGTAACACACAGGACTTTCTAACGAGCTGCAGCACATAGGATAAAAATCCTGCAGGATTTGATTCACAGAAACTGCATCTGTTATAAGAGTAACCTTTAGGAAAGGACTTGGCATTCAGAAATCTGAGAAACACAAACCAGACAATTGGTTGATTTGCTCAATTAAACTGTGTAAGGAGAGGATTGCAGGTGACATTACTAACTGAGAATGCTTTCAGTATTTACAGACATCTTTTAATTTTTTTAATAAACAGAATGCATTCCAGTTGACGTTCCTATCAACACATATGCTGGCAATTCTCTCTTAAATATTTGTAAATTACTTATATCATACAGCTCCTTATCTTTTTCTAGAGAGTTAAAATATTATCACTCATGATACTTTTGATTCAGAGAGTGTTCTGAAGGTTTCACAGGGGAATAGCAATCATTATTTTGATATAAATCAATATGGTGAAGAAAAGCATTCTTTCAGTAGAGTAGTATAAGCTATTCCCTGTTTTCAAATGTGCATCTGTTAACATTCAGATCCAGTACTCCGTAACAAAAATTTCTGGTTGAAAATGCAACTCTGGCACAGAGCATAAATGTGGCTGGTAGAAGTTGTCACTTGTGGCAGGTTTGTTTATAAAGTTTGCTTATTCAACAACAGTGTTTGTTTACATCAGTCGCAGGAAGAACAAATCTACTCTAAAAGTTTAGCTATTCAGTGTTCAACCCTTGTGACAGCTAGAGTTTCAGCGAGCTCTGGGCACTGGCAATCCAGTTCCTCCTTCTAGCTCTGCTCTGTAGCCTGCTCTCCAGCTGGTAGACCTGAACATGAAAACTAGCCAGCAACACTCAGCTCTTGTCCAGCACTGGTTCTGCTGGAGACCTTGTCCTTGCCCTGCAAAAGCCTCGCGGTTTCTGCTCTGCCAGGCTAGCGCTCTGCCCACCGCACTGCGCCTTCTGACCGCAGTGCCTTGGAAAGAGGAAACTCGAACGATAAAACGTAAAGCAATGCTGCTGTTGAAAGCCTGTCGATGCTGAAACTGTGGTGCACAGAGATTCTTTACTTCAGGACTAATGAAACATCAGGAATGCCAGTTCAGTTGTCCTCTACCCACTAAACGGAAAACAAAAATCACTCTGCGTTGGTGACATCTCAATCCTTCTGACGGTGATTTAGTCTAGCCAGGATTTTGATAGTCTATGAATTCTGAATTCTGCAGTAGTACTTTTCTGTTAATATGGACTTATTACCCACTTGCCACTTAGTTTATCAGTCAGTGGCTAAATCCAGTTCTATCAGCGAAGTAAATGCCTACACATTATCACTCTGCAGCAGGCTGCCAACAGAGACAGTCTTGTCCTAGTCATTAACAAGCACAATGTATGCAGAACACCAGAGGGGAATTAAAACCACAAAAAATACCTCAGGGTGGTATTTTTAATATGAGAATTTAATTTGTAATTTCACAGATTAAGAATTTTGGCTGCATTAATCCTTTTATCAGCTCACAGCAGGTTATTTGCAGAAGCATAACCATAAGGCGATATTCATTGGCAGAAACACGTCTTTGCATAACGTTAAACATCAGGAGCAGTGAAACCTTTTGAAGGGGGGAGAATAAAGATGAAAAATCATTATATTTTAAAGCAAGGTTCTTCTAAATGCCTGCAGTAAAATTTTGAGTTACAGAAAGACTATTTCTGTGTCTAGTTGATAATCATTATGAAGCATAAATCCAGATGCAAGAAAGGACAATCCCAGTATCAAATACTACAATCATTTCTATTTAGTATGACTTGGATATACTTGTAAACATATTTACAAAACAAAGAAGTCATATACTTTGCAGACTTGGGAAAATGTTTACTGTGTAGTGAAATTACCAGTGTTTGTGATTCTAGTTGTCTGGGTTAATATTTTACATTCGGAAAGACTTCCTACTGATAGTTAATTAAATGTAGGTATAAATACATTGAGACTTTATGCACAACAAACAGAAGTATGTGTGCACAATATGCAGTCCTGTAATCAAAATACCACTACAACAAGACTGTCCTGTGGATGTTATTCATTGTGGAATATATTTTATACAATTTACTCCTAATGTTCAATTTTGAATTTGGGGATTAAACACCAAAAAAAAAAAAGAAAAAAGAAGAGGAAAGATGCGCAGGTAGAGGAAGAAAGGAGAAATAGTCAGGAAAAGGTTTTCTACTAGAAAATATTGTTTCATTGAAATATAAGCCTTGAATATTTTTAGCAAACCTGAAGAAAATGAAGTCTAATACAACAGTTCAGTTTCACGGGTATGAAGGTTTTGACGATGGAATACTTGATGTCAAATTACTAAAAAATCTTGCTCTATTTTTCTTATTTATTTCCAAATGCTATCAGAGAGGAAATTTTAAAATTAATTATACGGTGGCATAAGTACAAGTAACCCAAAAAAATCCCCCAAAGGCCTATCTTTAAAAAAAAATGTATACAAGTAAGAATGGTTGCATCACTCAGCTTCCCTCAGAATTCCTGTAATTTATTTCCATGAAAAGTTTTATGGTGCTTATTTGCATAAATGGGTGGTATATATGAAAGCTGTATTTATTTATTCAATTCTGTCTTTGCCATATACATATAAAGTAATATTTTAAAATGAACTTTTGGGGAACTATTCATGTTTCTGAACTGATGCCCTTTTTTGCAGTGTCTTCTATTTTTACTGTACCGAATGTAAGATTACAGCCAGAGACTGGAGAAAGCATGAGAGTCTTTGGAAAAAACAATAGTTATGGCAAAGGTGTATCAAACAGCAAACACTGAAGAATACCTGTGCTCACAGATGATGCAGGTAAGATATTTCTTTGAAAATGCTGCTTACTTTAGTTCCCTTTGGAGAAACTAAATATAAAACGGAACGGTGCATATCTTAGATTNAGAGTCTTTGGAAAAAACAATAGTTATGGCAAAGGTGTATCAAACAGCAAACACTGAAGAATACCTATGCTCACAACAGATGATGCAGGTAAGGTGATTATTGTTAGATATTTCTTTAAAAGTGCTGCTTACCTTAGTTCCCTTCGGAGGAACTAAATATAAAATGGAACGGTGCATTTCTTAGATTGCTCATGTTTAAGGAGATAATCTGTTTTTGCAGTATAGATCATCAGTAAGTTCCTGGCCTCATGGGCAGGATCAGCGTGACTGACAGGTTGAGAATGCTGCAGAAATCAGTGCCAGCAGATTAAGTACTAGGTTGCCTTTAATTTGACTGATTTTTTTTCCCCGCTAGTAAGGCATGGAGCAAGAAAATATATCCTGCCTGTTCTGTTGTTAAACTTTGGTGCAGGGACAGAATGATGAGTTTAGTAGGTCTGGCAGCCTCAACTCCTGGGCAGCAGAAGGATGTTCTTGATAGAGTCAGCGGTGCTGGCATGCGAATATGTTTGATCTTTCCTACTAGAACTGGTTTTGTTCTCGGTTAGCTTTCGTTTGATACCCCTTCTCTTTAATGGTAGCTATTTCAGCAGTAAAATATTGTGCAATGTGATTTCCGATACTGTAATAGTAGAAGAAAACCTGTGAAGGGCAGGGGAGGAGGGAGGCTACTTAAGAAGTAACTTAAAATAAGGGAATGACTACCAAGCTCTTAACTCTGTTCTCTCCCTATGCCCCAGTATTGGCTCAGTGGGACTTACCACTTGACAAACTCTTCCACATTAGCCATATTCCCTTACTTAGGTGTTCTGGCAAAGCTTTCTTCTTTCTTTTTTTCTTTTTTCTTGAGACAGGAACATTATGGTGTATTTTCTTCCACTTTTCAAATCTGTGAAATAATCTATGGCAGCAATTGTAAATAAACACAATTTTTAAAGTGTGCATATGCAAGTGTATGTATAATATAAGAAGCAGATAGGATATAAACGAAATAGATTCATATATATGTTCACTCTCATAATAATTTAATACTCATAATGTTTTATAAAATACCCAAAGTACAGATATTCTTCACTCAAAACCCATGGCTGCCTTTCTCCTAGTCACGTTTGCTTTTTAACCTTAAATCTATTACAATGTTTCACATGGTGAATATCAAATAATTTGATATGGAAGTTCTAGGAGCTGGGATAAATACAAATGCTGTTTTTGCATCCATCCAAAGGTATAGCCTGGTATTTATGTGGCTGACAATCTCATTAAGTCTATCCTTGGCTATGCCTGCTTGTTACAGTATCACATGTAGACTTTCCCTAATGAATTATATTCACTGTTTTGCTCTTACTCATTTATGTGCAGTTTTCGTTAACCATGTAATACTGTGGTGTTTTTTTGCATGACAGACAGCAACTACTGGAAACTGAACTGAGTAGCTTTCAGCCCTGACAACCTGCCCCAATTTTTCTACATGCTCTTTTCCAGCAAACCATTTAAGATTTTCTAATGTCAGAAATGAGGCCGCCTCAGAGCAGTCTGTTTACATCTTTATTGACAAGCTAATCCCTACTTTTTCCTGGGGCTGTGTCCCTGCAGACATCTCTTCAACCTTGTCTGTTCCAACGTGACATATCATCCATCTAAAGTAAATTTAGAATGTGCCCATCTGTGCTAAAGACCTTTTGTGTGGGAGCTTATGTTCAGAATCTCATTTCCAACGTTCAGAATCTCCTTTCTGCTGCCTCTAAACAAATGTAATTTTGCATTTGTACAAAAATACGCAATAGGAAGTTTGTATTTGAAAACTAGCATGTAAAACTGCATACAGGAGAATAGCTTGACGGTTTCTACCAGATGCCTAGGTTAGCATATACAGGGGATTTTTTTTTTTTTTTTAAACCAGCACCATGTTTATATTTGACATTCACCCCTGTGCTGTTGTGGCTCCTCACCCACAGCATTTACACAGAATAACACCTCTCATCAGCCTGTCTCCAGGATAAGGCAGGTATATGCATTTTTTAGTCATCTTCTTAAATTCACCTTATGCATATATAGAAATCAGAAAGGGTGGGATCTATCTATGTATCTATCTATGTAGATACCTGGATCTGAGATAATCATATAGATTCTCCTTATCATTGAATAAAAATACATACTTCTAGAGCATAGGCCATCTTGTTCTGGAGCTAGTGTCTAAAATAGATCCAGTGAATTACAGCAAAGTATGAAGTGTAAAATACAGCCTTTTCTTAGAAATATATTATTCCTCAGTATCCAAATGTGTAAATCTTGCTGTGCATGAGAACATGAGGGTGCATACACTGCGCTGGTAGGAGGCACGTGGTCCTCGCTCAGGACTGCATTGTAGAGAATCTGAATTCTGGGGTGTGAACAGAATAGCTCATTGGAATCGATCCAGCTCGGAAGAGTGGCTATGCATTTTCATTATAAGTAGTTTAAAGTATATATATGTATATATATATATTCATTCATCAGGAAACTGCAAAAGAGAAATATTTGCAGGTAGTTGGCCTTTAACAGACACCTAAGGGATGGTTCATTTTTTAAAATATATTTTATACATTTATACATAATATTGGAATTTATTAAAAGACACACAAATTTAAAAATTGAACAAGAAACCATCTTCATCCAACTTCAGAACATCAGTGGTATGGAAGGAATTTCATTTCTAGCATTGTGTCTTCTGTCTGCTCCTTCCTTCCAAATACTCCCAACCTCCATTTGTTCAAGGCAGAGCAGAGAATAAAATAGGGAGCTCTGACAAACGAGCTGTGCCAAATCCTGCTGTGAAAATATAAGAAATTATCACCCCCTGGTGCCTGGTCCACATGCTTGCCAGAAGTTTCTGCCCCAAAGATGCACCCACTGAATTAAGGCCACCTTTACTTGGCTTTTAGAGAGCAAAGAGCCTGGGTTCCACCCTGGGGGGGCTGAGGCCTGGGTGTGCATTACCCTGCAGCAGCCTTGGAAGCAGCTACTCCAGGCAGGTGGGTAAAGGAGCAGAGCAAAAGGCTTCTTAAATGGCTGCATCATCATTTGTTAGATCTCACCTGCGGCCTCAGGAAGGGCAGGGCACCCTGAAGGAACTGGAGCATCCTGGGGAATTTCTAGGGGCCTTGCAATGTTGTAGTTCTCCACTTGCCTGTCTGCAGCGCGGCTGCTTACAAACCCAAACACTGTCTGAAACACCAGTAACCTGGGATGTGTTTCTGAAAACCTAGATAATCCCATCAGACCCAGACTGCTAATAGGATCTTTGTGGGCTAAATTGTGTCATTGTCATGGACAATGCATCAGACAATGCATCAGCTCCGTGCCGTGGGGAAACAGCCGACATTTGAAGTTACCAAGGTCAGTTTGCAAAATGCTCCCAACTGGAGAAAATTAGTAAATACATAGTGAGGAGCTCCATTCTGTACAGAAAAACATGTCAGCAGTGAATTCAATGGGGAGAAAAGAAAGAACTCTCTTGGCCATATCCAAATGACTTTAAAGCTTTGTGATTAAACAGGATATTTTTGTTCTGGGCCTGAAGATTTTCACCGCATTTTTCCCCCCCTTTTTTTATTTCCAATGGGCGGGAAGCATCTCTGTGGAAGCTGTACTTTCACCCATCTCTACTTAGATCATGTGATAAAGAATGAACCAGGAGAAACTCTAGAGCTGCTTTTTGTCCCTTTGGCTGGGGAAGTGTGTGGCATAGAGCTTGTTCCTCTGGAGAAGGATGAGTCAAATGATAATTGGAAAGACAAGGCATTACCTGATGCCGGATAGCGCGTGAGGTCTTCTCTGGTAGTGCACAAGCCCGAGTGCCCATTGGCTGGCCAGCGACAGGAGATGTGTTTCTGACCTATTGTGTGGTTCCCCGAGGCGGCAGGGACAGCTTCATTCAGGATGGTAACACCATATGCTTTTAAAGTATTTAACCTGTATTACCATAATGAGATCCCCTGACTTTCTAAATCTCTTTGACAATTCACTGGAGCAAAACAAAAAGTGGGCTTTATTTGTATTGCTGCTCCACACACACATATGCATCTGAGACAGCCTGAATTGCAATTGCAGGGGGCTGAATTCTTCCTTTTTGTCCATTGAAGCCCAGCCTGCCGCAGAGCCCGTGTCGTCATTTGGGTCAGCTCAGCCCTGTAAAACAAACCGGGGTGGAATAATGGCAGTCACCAGGATAATGGCAGAAAGTGCTAGTTGCTGAAGAGCTGCTTGCTTCTGACCAGGGATGCTCAGAAACACAGAAACATTATGCAAAAAAAACTTTTTTTTTTTTTTTTTGTATTTGCTAGTTTGTATGTTAGGAGAGGTGAATACTGCAGACCTATCCAAATATTTTCCCTTTTTTTTTTTTTTTTTTTTTTTTTTTTCTTCTTTCTTCAGTTTTGCCTTGCCAGATTGTGCAGCAGTGCCTGTTCAGGACTGCTGTGTGGGAATACAACATTTTTGCCTGTGTTGCCCTAGTCAAGCTGCAGGGAAGCTATAGTCCAGCAGTGCACGTGTCAGCAGTCAGTATTGAAAAGTTGCAGTAATTCACTGTCTCCCCACATTTCTGCTATCCTGTGTATCCCAACATTGCTGAATGACCATGAAAAACCATGCCCTCTGGGTCTGAATCCTCATCTGTCCAGCTAGAGGGGATAAAACTGTAGTAATCACAGTGGAGGAAGGTCTGCACTGAAAGGGACTGAGTTGTGGTTATCAGTCAGCCAGATTTCATCCGTGTTGATTTAGTCAAAAGCTGAAAGTAGCCAATTGATTGTGTTTTATAGCTCCTAAATTTTAAAATTCAGTATAAAGATGCCTTGGTGAAGAAAAGCAGAATTATAAAAGCACAACAGTAAACAGTCTCATTTTAAAAATGCAGATTTTTTTTGAGACTGATTCAAATAGATGTATACAAAGAGTAATTGTGCTGCTGCAGTTGAAAAGATGGAAGCCTAAGAACTGAAGATGGGAAGTTTAAATATCTTTTGCATCTTTTAGTACCAAATGATGTCTATACATGAATGTTGAGGGTCAGTTTAATTATTTAACTAATACTGGATTTGCATAAATTGGCTTTCCTAAAAAGGCTAATAAGATGCAGTTGTGGTGGGCAGCTGAAAGCAATTTGGGTTTGAATCCTGTAATGACAGTACTAAACAGAGTTGAAATTGTAACATCAATTTTGTAAAATGTTAAATTAATATTAAGCTGTGAAAGATAACTGCAGGATCCAAGATATTTTTGGCTCTCTTAATACTTTTAGTGCCATTATTTTCATATGTTAACAACATAATGGTTTTATGAGACTGTTCCAGCTGTGCTTTACTTAATATCAAAGAATAAGATCACCACACTGATAGAATATGCCCTAAATTTAACACACAAGGGAAAAACTCCAGGCATTGGACTACACTCTCCTCTTGAAGTCTAAGAATTTATTATCTTATTCCTATTAGTGTAAAATGAGAGTTTCAGGCTGATTTTTGCCTTCTATTCATCCATAAAGAAAATCCCACTCTATTCATTAGGATCTGCTCAGAGGGTGAAATGGGCCAAGGTGGCCACTCCAAGGCCATTTTCAGTGTAATCCTTCACGTCCCTTAAGCTACACAGGGGGTTGCAAATGGAACTGCTGAACAGGCAGGTGTCTGCCTGTGGTATCAGTATGGCACAGCAAAGGCTGGCACGCCACCCCATCCAGGTGAGACCTGAGATGTTCACTGGTGTTCCCATGTTGGTGCTACAATGGTGAGTGTTGTCTGTTGTGGTGTGGAAGACCTCAGTCCCTGGATCACGCTCAGCAGAAGGGGGAACAGGCAGCATCTTGGCTTTCCTTGAACTGCAAATCTGTAACATAGACTGTTATGAAAAGTCAATCGGAGAAGGACTTCAAAAAACACGTGCGAATCCCTTCTCCTTAGAGTGACCCTAATCCAGCTGAACACCAGAGTCCTTCAGGTACACAGACCAAAACAAGATCAGGAGAGCATCTACTCCTGCACCTGGAGTTCTTGTAGCAGAAGCCACACTGGAAAAGATAAGCGCTGCATTTACGGTTGTGGTGATGGAAAGATTGGAGAACCCTGGAAAGGTCTTAGGAAACCTTTTAGGAAACCCCGGAGAGGATGTGGTCTCCATATAGCATCCACCTAGTGAATAAAAGAGTGCTCTTTGTCCCAAGCTGCCTGGGAAGAATGGTAGGAGAGACTGGAGGCAAGGGAAAGGAAGACTCGTTGAAGAGAGCTAGTCTGGGAGTTGCTTTAGGGATGAAGAAAGAAGAAAAAAAGGAAGAAGGAGAGGGAAAAGGACTTCACATTTGGGCTTGTTACCTACTGTATTTGGTAGGGCAAATATTTCTAATGGCCATAGCTAGGACAGATTGATGACTATTGCAGTTATGATACTCCATGTTATTCCATGTGAAGTTAATAGTTAGATCCTTATTAGTATGATTTCTTTAAAGTTGTAGTGTTTATTACAAAAACATCTACAGAGCTGGCAGAAGAAAAAGGGAGCATTGCTAATATTACAAATGAACTTTTGTCAAGGTACAATATCATATTTTCTTGTACCTTTGCATGGTCTGGTACCTATTTTTAGTTCATTTCTAATGCATGCTGACTTGCCTTCAGCACTGTGTAGATTCATTCTAAAATAATTTTGAGCATAGAGGTTTTTAATTTAACAGTTCCTCATACTGCAGGAAGGATACTGGCGGTATTTGCATGAACGCCTGCACTCGGTTGCAGCACTTTTTATCTGTCTTTCCAGTTTGTTTGTTCTTAAATTTAGGATACAGAAGGCAGAATCATCTGCACCATAAGTGCACTGTATTGTATTATTAATATTAGGATAGCAACTGATTCCCACTAGACAGTCTTTGTGGTCCGCTGATGCTTTAAGAAGTGTCTAGGCATAAAAGGCTATTTGAGTTGAAGTGGGCTGATAGTCTGGGATGACATTTGAATGCACAGAGGACAATGTATAAATGACAATGACTGGAAGGGAGGCAGAGGCAGTTCTAAACTCTCCCTATTCTCTCGTGGACAGTCACCTCTCCTCCGGGATTATTTTGTCACGTGGTTCCTCGGTGGGGCTTTGTCTGAGCGGAAAAGTGGAACCAGTGAAGGGGAGAAACTGAGGTTTGCAGACAAAGCCGAGCCTTCTTGCGCTGACATACGGCCTGTAACCCAGAGAGACAGCAGGGCTAATGAGAGGCACTGCCTCAGAGGCATCATTTGCAGCTTTCAGAATTAATGAAACATTTCACTTGCAGCAAAGTTGTAAAACAAACCCCGAATTTTAGCAATGCCACATGCCGAAATTGCTGCCGTGAAGGGAGCGCTTTGTGCCAGTATTTTGAGCGGGTAGTTTACACTGCCCGGCTCTCGGTGAAACAAAGAAACCAAGGCAAGCCGTGCGAAATGCTCTCGGAAGGCAACACCCAGTAAAAGAAGTGAGCAGGGAGTTGTAGGATGAATCTTGCCTAAAAATACAGCAGTCTCTTAAAACGCAGCTAATAAAAATATATGAATTTATTCTGCCCCATAATAAGTGGCTTATTCTGGCATTTCTTCTTCCACACTTCCCCAATTGTTAAATTACTCTGAGAAGTCCAAAGGGGAAAAAAAGAAAAATTTCACAATAAAATATTAAGCTCTCCAGTACAAATGTATAATACATACAAAATGTATAATGCAGCAGAGTAGCACTGAAACAGTATCATCTGGTATTTTAAGAAGTGGAGGCAGAATTGTCCATTTCCATAATTGTGTGTTCTTGTTATAAATTATGAATGTTGTTTTGGAGCATATATGTATTTTTAATTAGTAATTTGGGGTGATCATTCTCTGCCATTAGTACCTAGCTATTAATTCTATACAATCTCTGCTTTTCACTGTGTTTTTTTTCTGACATAAACATATGGACTGATTGTGCATCTTATTTTCTGGGATTTTTATTGTAACAATGCAATCACAATATGTAATACCATGGTATAAACCCTTTTATTAAAGTTTGGTTTCTGCAATTTTTATTGTGCACTGCATTCAACACTTCTGTTGTTCAGTATGTGCATTGCATGTGAATGAAAACCTAGCTAGTCTGCAGTCTGCCTGTTAAGTTGGTTAAAAACTTCAGGCTAAAGCTAGTCATGTGAAGGCAAAAAAAAAAGAAGAGAAATGCACACAATTAAATCTGTCCTTGTGTGCTTGAGTGATTCAACAGTAAGTAATCTGTCACATCAAAAACGAACAAAATCAAAACAACTTAGTCACTGTCATGACTCTGCTTGCTTTCAGCCCACAAAGTCACATCTAGACTATGTAGATACTGTATTTGTTGTTTTATGTGTCTGTGTGCAGACACGTGTAAATACAGAGGTGTAAATGTTGCCAGCATTTAAATTAGGTTAAAAATGCTATTTATGGCTTACATCAACAACAAAAAAAATATTCATAATCATCCCTAGGTGAAGACATTCATTTAACAAGCTTACAGCTCCTAATTAATTCTGCAAAGAGCACCACTTGGCAGAGCAGAATTATGAGGTTTGCATATTGATGCTGGCAGAGAAAAAAAAATATATCTGGTTTCTATTTATATGGTAAAATTTACTTGTGTTCTTTAGAAAATGGCACATCTCAGAGGTATTGCTCTCAAAATGATCTCAGGATGGAAAGAAATCAGTAATTACAGCACCAGGCATTCAGCTCTGTCCTAATTTTCCCACCAGTTTTCAATGTTTCAGCTGCCTCCGAGACTTAAAGCTCTCTCATTAGGTGGCTGCAGAGGCTGCCTGCTTGCCTACCCCATCACGCGCCCGCTAGCGCGCTCCCTTCCCCGCTTCTCCTCTCTCTCTTGCTCGCTCGTTCTCCTTTTTTATTATTATTTTTTTATTTTTTCCCCCTCCTGCCTTGGGAGTGACTGTGAAGATCATTTGCAGGAATGATTGGCAGGTTAGAGGATTCGATCAGATGAGTTGCTCTTAGTGCGGGTCAAAAAGGCTAGTTAGCAGGAGCTGTCGAAAAATGCCAGCAGCATTCGAAATGGGAAATGTCACGACTTCGAGGCAGGGGGTGCCACCTGGAACAGAAAGCCCCCAGCTCATTAGCAACTTACAGGATGCAAGCTTAACTGGAGGGAGCAGAGCGGGGAAGATAATACCCAATAGGGAAAATTATTGTGAAGTGGAATTGATTTCATGTATAATTTGTTTATCACTAGAGGGGACAAATGCTGTCCTCCTGACATGTGCGGAGGAGTGTGGACTGTGAATGAAGCAACTTAGCATAATCTCCAGGTTGAGCTCTGCATTTGAAGAATGCAAACTTCTTTCTTCCTAACTGTGGAAATGATCAGGTCATGTTGTATTAATTAAAGCTGACATACTCTCAAATGGTTTATCTGGGCAATTGTAGCAATTTAACTGAACCTGGTGGATAGGCGCCGCATTCACTATTAACACGGGGTAGTGTTTTGTTTTTTGGGCAACGGGTCTCTTTTTTCAGGCGGCTGTTGCAAAAAGAAATGTTGCTGCTGCAGGTTGAATTATAAGGGTGCTCTTTTTTTAATCCTTAGTCAGACTGCATAAAATCAGAATGCAATCCCAGTTCCATGGTACAGTTTCGTTTCCATGAACAACTACATACCCTTCAAAAGTATGGCTTTAAAAGCAAATAATGTGTTTAGGTTTAGTGTATAAAGCTAAATCTGAAAAAAAAAGACTACAAGGTCTGCCGACTGTCATGGTCTTCAAGTGTGCTTATATAAAAAATAATAATTTTCACTGAGACATTTTTAATGATAAAATTGCAGGCAACCCTTAAGCCCAGGCAGCTTAGCTAAGCCCTGGCTATTAATATTGCTAATCACTCACTTGTTTCTCTGGCCTGTGTTTGCATATGGCAGGTATATTGCATGGCAGTAGGAATGAATGTTATAGTTGAATTTCTGAAAAAAAATACAGGAAAAAAATGTACAAAAATAGTCTGGAATTGTGGTGTGGCATCTCTGTGAGCCTGCGCTTTGGGTGCAGCTCGGCTCCTCCTACGGACAAGGCGGGAATGTCCTAGACTTCAATGGGAGCGGGGCGGCTCACTTATCACAACTAACTTAGACACAACAATACCAGCTTGGCCTGAGTAAATGAGATTTAAAGGCTGCAATCTGCTCCTTTTTGCAAAATCTCCTCTTGTTCAGGAATGTTATCTCTCTTATATTAAACACGTACATCTCTCAGAAGTTTGCTTATGTTGCAGCTAGTGCTTAAGCAGCCCTTTGGTTGAATTACAAGGAATGTTTGCTTAGTGTTCAGCTCCTTGATGATTTTTTTCCAATATTTCTGTGACTTGAACTTTCGTTTTCTTTCATCCGTCAGGAAGTCTTAAAGTTAGGAAAGAAATAGCCAGGGTTTGCTTTACTGAATAACCACAGGCTGTTGAATTTCCTTTTCTCTGCCTAATGTGAATCAGAATCAGATTTTTTAAAAGGACTTTCCTAATCAAAATATTTGTACAGAGACTTACAGATGAATGTTTTCTATTTTGTATTCCATATAAAAAGCTTAGCATTAGCAGTCTGCTGTTGTGCCAAAAAGAAGAGTTAATAAGGCACTGTAAGCACAAGCATTCTTTACCTTTCAGATAACTTTCTAGTGCAAAGTTCTTTCATGTGCAGCCTGTGAATGGTGTGTGCCAGGGTCTGCTCTAATGGCTGCACAGCCTCAGTCCTTTGCAAAGCTCATTAAAACGTGGGGAATGGTGGAGTAAAAATACCCTCCACGCAGATTCTGTTGGGGAGTTTTTCCACATTTGGGTAGGTCTCTGGATGCCCAACTACTATTTAAATGAAAAATGGAAATAAGTTTGATGAGGTCAGAAGGCATTCATTGCTCAATGAACATCTACTCTGCTACTTTGTTTGGGGAAGTGATATACACTTAAATTTCTTAAACGGAGTTGGAAAACTGGACTTCTCTTAAGAAAGGAGAGAGAACTGTCCGGAAAATACCCAGGTTACATTATCTCAATAAGGTCACAATAGGATCACTAAGCATCCAGACCTAGAGGGACCTGCTGGAGGTTTACCCTGAGGGACCACCGTGGGATGGCTATAACATCTTTCTGCATCTGGCAACAGCTGCTTGGATGTGAGCAGGAGAGTGTTTTAGCTAGGAGTCACTGTTAGTGACCAGAAAAATTACCAATCAGCAATAGAAGAAAATTGTTGAAAATAAAGAAATTGTTACAAAACAAAATATTTCTCCAAAATTGCATTTTTCTGGCAGGTAGAAATACTGTAGTTTGAGCTAGAGGAAGGAATTTAATTGTAACTCTTTTTTTAACCAGTTAATTTCTTGTTCTCCGTCATGTACTGGAGTGTCTCAGTTGTAATGCCATGTCAAAACGGTCTGATCTTTCCTTTGCCAGCTGGTGATGTGGAGTTGTCAGTGTTTTCTTAGTTCCTATGAACTTCATAATCCCAAAGAGAATAGTAGCAAGGAGGGAATTAAAAATGTCTCACTGTCCTTCACTTTTGTCAGGAAGGTATTCCCACAGCTCGATGCTCACTCGAGTTCTGACTTCTCTCTTTAATGAATCCTGGTTAGTACTTGCCTCAGGAATGACTGGGGAATCATTCCCCGATGATGTAGGATGTGATTCCTACATCTTTTTTCTCCCTCTAATTTCAGTCACTGGGTGCATTTTGTGAAAATCCTAGCGTGCATTTTGTGAAATAACCCATCTTCCCAAATCGCTTCTCAGCCATAAAGGAGCTCTAAGTGAACGCCCCCTGCAAAGGCTGGAGCGCGTCGTGGTGCCTGGGGAGTGAGTTGGAGCACACGTGGTGCGGAGTCCCCCCGGTGCCCCGTTTTGTCCCAGTCTGTGCAAGGACACTTGCTGTCTGCAGCGCCCACATCTAGGGGGATAGGGGCATGGAGAGAGTGTTTTCTAATTCAGGGCAGCCTGAGGGGATCTAAACAGCTCCAGGTAACATGGCCAGTTGTATTAACCCACTATTCATCAACATAAAATTTCAACAGTTGTTTCATATATTATGTTTCCAATTAAATAGTGCAGAATAAAATAATCCGTAACTTGAACCTAGGATTGAGCCATTTCCTTTTTTTGTCTGTAACCCTTGCTTTCAAAACCATTTCCTTTTTAATCTTCTTTTCCATCTTTGCTGTTAGTTGTGGGTTACAGTCAACAGATATGTTGACTCTCTCAAAATCCTTCTGCAAGATTTTGCTTCACCTTCTCCTCTTTTTTCTTCTTAACATTTTTTATCCTATATTAATCATCCCCAAGGCTAATTTCATATATTACTGAATTTCTAGGAGGCCTATTTAGAGAGAGTAAAGCATACACAATGTTTTTTGACCTGCCTCTGCCCCAATTGCTTGACCAGAAACGTTGTACTAAGTCTTGGTTTTGATTTTCTTAGCAGATGGCGTATTGCTTTTGGATCATTAACCCTTGTCATAGCTCCTCAGAGAGACTAAAAGCTGAGACTTTGTGAATTTTCAAGCGCTGGAGAAGCTGTCTTGCACAGACTCCTCACTTCTCATAAAGGAATCATCTCCAAACCCGACAGGTTTCTGGGAAGCTGCTGTACCAGCTTGCGTGATGCAGAAAGTAGGAACTTTTGCCAGCTTGTCACAGCATTGCTCCTTGCGGAGGACTGCAGGATGTAGCCCCCTCTCCTTCCGACACCATTCCGACCACTGGAAGCTGCAGCTCACCTGAGGATTTGGCAAGGTGTTTGAAATGCGCCTCAGGGGAACAGAGTGGTTTAGAAATCTAGTTCTTTCTGTGGGTTTCTGTGAAAGGCAGAGAGTAAACACAACTCAGTTTGAATGCACGAGCCCTTAAAGAAGCATAAAAGATATTAAAGCATCTCCAGCTGCAGGCTTGTAGGAAGAAAGCTCTAGGTCAGCCCACAACATGGGCAAAAAATAGCAGGTGCTCCACTAGGTGAAATCTGCAGAAGTTACTATTTATTTGGGGCTTCTCACCTATTTTATTTGTATAACATCAAGCATTGATACTTGCTGACATTCGGGAAGCATCAACATCTTGAGCTCTCAGCCCTTGAGGGAAGCATATGTGTTACTGGATATTCTGAGTTTCTGTTGTTAATCCACTGTTCGTTCTGACCATGATAAAGCATAAAGGCTAAAGAAAAGGAACTCCTTTCCTTCCCAAAACCCAGTCCCCTCTCCCCACCAACCATGGTGATCACATATGTGACCTAGATCTGAACACCATATTCAATTACTTTCTGTTAAGATTTGTAGCAACAGTTTGTCATTTTGGTTCTTAGGGAACATACTTACCATTATAAAACACATTGATCCACAAGTTTGCTATAGCCTAGGAATAAATGGAAGGAAAGAGGATATCAGAAACACATATCCCATTTAATGCTTAAAGTTAAGACCTGTTCCTTAAAAGGTGGTTGCACTCGAGTGTTCGAGGAACAAAATGGCAAATGCTTTTTATTCTAAAGAACTCTGCAAGCTTAAAGCAAGCACAGTAAAAGGTTATATGCTAAGTATAAGTGAATACCAGTAAAAAGCAAAACCAGAATGATTAATATGTGGATATAAGTAAAATGTGTTTTTCTGTGACTTTGTTGCTTAAAGTTTTGTCATCTTTCTCCCTTATCTCTTTGTTTGTTAACTTTATTTCCTACATTATGCCTGAAACCTAGAATGTAAATTCTGTAGATCTTGGGTTTTACTGCTGTTATTCTTGAAGACCTGATCACATTTTGTGGCGCTGCAGAAATGCCATATAAAATGAAGAAAACTCAGTGCTGTGATCAACCCTTTTGGCACAGTTGCTGAATTTGCAATGTGCAACCTCCCCCTGCCCCTTCATGGAGTCTTTGGAAACACCAGTGATTTCTCTGCTCTTGGTGCACATCCAAGTGGAAAAGCGATTGGAATGTGAAGAGACTGAGCTTTGTAGTCACTTGTTTTTTTGTACATGGGCTACTTACACTTACCCTGTATAGCATAGGTATCCTTTAAATGCCAAACTTTCCAAAAGCATAATTCCTACGGAACATGCAGTCAGTAAGGAAGCCGAGAGCGCTGTCAGCCCTTCATTCACTTAACCTAAAACGGAAGGCAGATAAGGGCAGACCTGAGGTCACCTTTTGCCTTTTAAGGTAAATAATCCCTGCCAGCTTCCCGCAGCATTCCGCCTTAGCAGCGAGCACGTGGTCTGCAGAGCCGGCTGGCTTCACCACACCTGAGTCTTGGGAGGACCCCCACTTTCTCCAGGTGCAAAACAAGAACAGTTCAGACAAGGTCCATGTATGCATTGTGAGGAGGGAGAGAATAGTGTATAAAATGCAGTAAATCTACGTAACTTTCAAATATTTTTAGATTGGTCAAATAAATGTCTTCTGGTGCTAATGGAAATGGAGATCACTTATCACCATATCTAAGGAATTTGAAATGTATTTTCATTACTCCCTGTCACTCAAATAGGGTGCTCATTATTCTGTATTAATAACATAGATTTATTCCACTTGTTTCATTCTTCTATATGTTTTACCCAACTGAAGGGCTCAGTGCTGCCATGGGGTCCTGTATCATATGGCAGACTTTGCCTTTTGAACTGCCCACATCACAGTTTTCTGCAGCTCCCTATCTCCACTGTCACTCCTTTTCTTTACTCTAAATTTTTCCAGGGAGGAGGAAGAGAAAGAAAGAAAAGATTTAAAAAAAAAAAAAAAAAAAAGAGGAGAAAGAGACTGCCGTGGAAAAATAAAAGTTTAAAAGAAAACTAGAATGAATGCTTCACTTGTTGGCTTTTAGCACAATTACCATACCTTCGGAAATATGCAGGGAATAGTTAATTATGACTAAATGAGCTCCTTTTAGAGTTCATGGCAGGCCCCAGCATCCAACTGTCAGCGTTGTGAAAGATACTGAATTGGAAGGCTGGTCTCCCTGTCAGCCGGTGGGATGGTCTGCCCGAGCAAAAGAGACAGTGAAAAGATAGCTGGTCTCGAGGAGCCGCAGCGAGGGAAACACGTCGAGCATTTGCATACTTTTCCAGCAAAGGGGGTTTAATCCAAAGAAAGGAGGAGATTTCTGTATTGTCAGCCCAGGCTTTGTTCGGGGTGAAGAGCAGAAGGAAATCTGATGAAGGGGCCTTTCTGAAGCCGGTGCTCGCAGGCTGGAGGTTGTTCTAGCGAAGTTATGTACTTTGGGCTTGTTTACACACTAAAACTGAAAGACTCGAAGTATTCCTCTTTGCTAACACAAAAGCAGGGAATTTGTGTGGTAAAAATGACTTTGCTGCAAGAACTGCACGCTGCAAAAAAAAGGCCCTTTTCATTAGGTGCACAGAATACCCTACAGTTCCTTTCTTGGTGTAGACAAAGTTCTCTGATACTTCTCAGATGAACTTAAATATCAGAAATGTTTTCAAAACAGGGAAAAGACAGGAGAATCGTGTTCTCAAAACTGCGAGAGCAGTCAAAATCAGATACCCCTCTGGTTTAAGTCAGCCAAAGTTCTCCCTGCCTCCTCCCAAGCAAGTCTTTGTTAAGCTAACAGACAATTGCCTCATATCTAAGAACTGCATTTTCAAATATAGTCGGGCTGAAGAATTGTACCTTTACTAAGATCTTTGTACACTTTAAATTATATTTTTTCTCACCAAGTCCCACACTAAACCTGTTTTATAGATAATCTGTAGTAGAGCCAGTCCATTCCTGGAATTTTTGGAGACAAAATAAGTGATTTGAGTTTCAAAAAGGAAAATTATTTAAAAGTGAAAGTTATTTAAAAGTGTTGGCAGGCAAATTTACTCCTCCTTGGGATGATTATCCACCTGCAATATATACTACCTCCTTCCAAGGTTTCACCTAAGACAAAGTGCATGATCTCATAGATATGACTAGCATTTAAGGACTGATTAGACCATGTAACAGTATAGCACCTGATATATGTGGATTTTTCTTTTGGTTGCTCTACTTTATATTTCACAGGTGTCGCCATAATGTTTTTAGATAGTATTTTGTTATTTAAATCACAATATAAATCATAATTCTTGTGGAAGCAGTTTATATAATATTACAAAATTTGTAGTATAAATGTCTCTGTACCTATTTAGCTGGATCATTTTCTCTTCAGCTTTGTAGCTAATAGTCCCTGTTAAGCAACATCTGTTTCCCTGTCAAGCAGTGTGAGTGCAAGGGGCAGCAAAGTCTTTGCTTGAGTAAAAATGAGTCCCATCTTTAAAGCTTCGTCTAACGCTGGGAAAGAACCTGAAAAGCAGTTTCTAAGACAGAGACGATCATAAAGTTGTTCTGCATGGATATATCTGCGTTCATTATGCAGTTGCATTTAATAATTGCTAAGGAGAAAAACGATACCATCAATTTAATGTTACGATAAAATTTGGTACTCAGTTGTAGATGCTGTAACTCTGTAACTCTTTTTTGTTTTAATGTCAGATGATACTTCATTATGCTCACTCAGAGACGGATGTCACTGTTTCAGCATATTTTTGTTCTGTCAATAATAAAAACCTAAATCATTAAATATTTTATCTTACGGTAGCATTTTGTGCCCACGTGGATGTCAGCAACCCTCACAGCAACACTAGGTGGGAGTAATGGGAGGGATGGGGTGCACCCAGGGCGCTTCTTCCAGGCTTTGGGGGGCTGATGCAGCATCGGCTGCACATGCCAGAAGAGGAGGTGAGGCCGGGAAAAGTGCTGTACACCGTGGCTCTCCCAGCATTGTCCATTGTATTTTCTTGCTCATAGGAAACTGGAAGCGGAAATCAAATGTAGGCCAAAATACCAGGTGAGCAGGGGGATCAGCTGGCACTCAGCCTGCAGTTCTCGCCTTTCATTGGCTTAATTTCTGCCTTAAGCTCTTCACCTTCTTCCAGCTGATGTGAGTAGGAGAAAATGAGGCACAGCGAGTGGCTCTGGTTGTGTACGGAGCGGTATTTACTGCAGGAAGCTTCATGGTGCTCTCCATAAAACAGCATCTAGCTGCCTACAGAGACCCATCAAGAGCCTGAATGCAAACTACATAATGCAGTTGGCAATTTCAAAACACTTATTTTTATATTAATGGTAAGTTTTTATGGTTTTGTAAGCGAATGATGACATCCTCCTGCCGCCCTCACGGACACAAGCCCTGTGCCTTGCTCGCGCTGGTGACCGTCTGTGTGGCCTGCAGCAGCTGCAGAGCAGAAACGGGGAGCTGGGGAGGTGGAAGAAGGAAAGCAGCAATTCCCATGTGAGCTGCGTGGAAAAAATAGTTGTGTTTCCCGGCGGGGTCTGCTTTGAGGAATGGCTGATGATGGTGGCACCAAGCGGGACAGCTGTGGCGCCTGCTCCCACGGAGGGTGCAGGAGCTGCCCGGGCGCAGCTCCTCGCGTATCTTGAGACCCAAACGCTCACGTGCTGAAGGGTTTGGGTCTCCAAACGGGGCTGGCTGCAGGCTCGGAGCCGCAGGGACGCTGCAGCCACCCGCTTTGTCCCGCGGGAACCGTGCGCGCTCCGATCAGGCGCTGCCCTTTGTTCGGAGGAGCCGGCGCTGCCTCAGCCGCCGTCCGGGTTTTTCCTGTGAGAAGCGTGTCAGAATGCGGGGGCACTAAAGATACCTCTTTGTTGGCGAGCTTGTCAAGCACGGCACCGCCTTCCCTTTCCCACCAGGAAGGTCAGGCCGCCGGGGGGCCGCTCCATTTTCCAAAATGATCCCTACTGTCTGTCCGTGCTGTCTGACAGATTGAAACAGTTGTCTGTGTCACTGCTTTCAATGCTTTCTAAATGCCTCACTTTCCATGAAAGAGGGAAAATACGTAGGCAACGAGGGGAAAAAAAGTGCAAAAGGGACCTATTTTTTTCCCATACAGAGAAATATTAAATTTTCCTTCGTAAAATAAACCTAGTATTATTTAAAGTATGTTTATAGGCTGACTTAGACAAAAAAAAGTTACTATGAAAGAATAGGTAAGTCACAGCCCGTGTATTCAACTACTGAAAACTCCTTTTAAAATTAGGGTAATAAAATTATTAAATACACACTCATTCCATAGCAACTGTGCAATACTAAGTTTCTTTGTTCGCTTATATTTCAGTTTAATATATTTTGATCTGAGGTATGTATAAAGCCTGAAGAAACTGGTACTGTGCTGAGCCTTCGGTACTCTCCAGATAATTGAACTAATTAAATCTTTACCAACATTAACACAACTCCAGCATTCCTTGGACAGTGGTTAATTATTGCGTGAACATGGAAAGCTTAAACTAAACAGATGAAAATAAAGTCCTGTGGAATGGGTATTGAGTTTATTCTTTATTCATCTTTTGATAAGGTTTAATTAAAACTGCCTCTCTCCATTGTGGTGGGAATGAATGTGCTTGTTTTCTCAGTGAAAGCCAAATTATTCACTTCAGCCATGGTTCAATAATCAAAGCCTTTGCAAAGTTTTGGGTTATATTGTAGCTGTAGAGATATAATTGCTGCAATTCAGTATGAAGGCTTTATCTTTTTATTACATTTTCTTTTATTTTTTTGATTTATTTGGAGAGAAAATTAGAGCGTCCATTTTCTGATTCACTAATTTACTGTGTTTTAAAAAAGGATTTTTGAAAACAGGAGCAAGGCTGTTTAAAATAAAAGTTTTTCTTTTTTAACCGGAATATAAAAAGTTTTTTCCCAAACAAAAATGAATATAGTCTTTTAGACTAATGCAGAAAATATAATTTAGGCATATTTCAAAAGCTGTATTTATCAACTGTTGAATAATAATAAAGGAATGGTCGCTGCCTTTCATGGAAGGGCTGGAGAGACACTTAAGGTGGCTCACTGTGCCCATGCAACAGCTAATATACTGCTGGGCAAACATGGCTAAAAGAATCAGCAGCAGCTCATAGGGGTTGATGCAGCTTTGTAGAGTAGACGCAGCCAGCCCGAACCACCTCACTGTGTGGGTGAAGGGCAAACCGCACTATCGGTGACACAATGGAGAAAAGAAACTTGGAAATAATGTGACATTTTGAGGACTAGGATACAACTGCAGTAAAGTTAGAGGGAAAGCACTTGTGAGCTTTCCTGTATGTGCGTGTGGAGGTTGCAAGATTCTTGCCTTTCCAAACGGAAAGCTGTGAGCTGTGGAATTGGGCTTCAACTTTTAAAGACAATCCTACATTGCAGGTCCACATTTGTTCATTCTGAGATGACACCGCGGGTAGGAAATGGATCCCTGGTCATTTCAAAAAAGTTTGCTGCTCTCTCTTAACAGTTCCGCTTAGGACTTAGAAGCACCACAAAGGGATCGTCAAAAGAGTTGCACAATTTTGTATTCCAGCTGCTTGTTTTGGCAAGTTTCTCTACATTGTGGAGTAACATCCTGGCAGAACCATGATTTCCTGTCAGACGTTTCTATTTTGGAAGTATTAACTCTACTTTTTGAGATTTATCGGAAGGGACTTTGACATTTTTCTGTCTTAGTCTCATATTGCCATGACTGTGTTCCCAGCTAGCACAGGGGTTTTGATATAAAAAGGGAAGCAATTCGCTTCATTTTCTTGATTTCATGACATGTGTTTCTCTTGCATTATATTTGTTTGGATTTTATAATATTTAACACTATGATTCAAATGTACCGAAGGTGGGAATAGTCTGAGAAGGAAGACCATGGAGCTGGAATTAACTCCCTCCTTTTGCCTGGGACTTCGAGAGTGTATGCCAGATACATGTCTAGTGAATCTAGTGAATCTTGAGCTGTTTAGATCTAAGACATGGATTTCTTCATTAGTTTAAAGCCTTTCATGTATTTTTGCATGATTTTCACTGAGTTCTGTGTGTTTATTGTGAATAAAATTTTTCCAACACTAAATACAAAGAGGCTGTGGTTCTGCAGTCATTAATAATGGACCTATGTATTCCTGCTTTGCTTAGCAGCAGGATTAAAATCTGGATTAAGAACAGTCTCATCTAGTCTCATTTATGGAGCATACAGTGGCTATTTGCTGCTTACTGGGACAACAGTCAATACCTGGTTCTACATAGATGCTGTTGGTGCAAAGATGGCCTGTCAGATGTTTTGATCAGATTTGAAACAGCAGAGTCAGATTATACGGGATCAGAAAGGTTGTGATTCTGTTGTAGGGGCTTTAAAGATGGATTTGTAGCATTGTCACACCATGGCTCAAATACTTGTAGCCTGCAGTCATGGTTTTTTGAACGCCTTTGCTTAGACTCTCTTAACTGGAACTGTGTCTTCTAATATTACATTAAAAATAATTCCATTAGCTAATTTATTTTTGAACAGTGATAAAGATCTTGAGTCAGGCAGGGAAAATCTGAAGTCTTGAAAATAACGGGTTTCAGGCTGGAGTTGAAGAAAAAACTGCTTGTTGAAGAGATCATAATCTAACCTGAGTGGATTGAGAGATCTGAAAATACCTTCTATAAATATGAAGAGATTGAACATGTTAATTATTTATTAATTCACATGGGTTAATGCTTATTAGGATTTTGGAGTATGGAATATACTGCACTCTGATGGCTTTGCAGATCGTTCCTACAGATGTCTTGATTTAGAGAGATTCTTAAGCGCTTGGCTAACTCCAAGCATACACTAAAATGTGCCTTAAGGTGTTTATTAAGGAGCTTCCAAGCCCTTCCCACTCATACCCACCAGGTAAAGCATCCCTTCTGAGGTCTAAGAGACAGGCTTGACTATCTTGACTGGAGTCATATTAATTCATTTTGAAGTAATGAAGTGGTATCCTTTACCAGGTCTTTTTTTTTTTTTTTTTTTTTCCTCAAATGAGGAAACGCCTTCATGTTTCTTTAAATTCCTGCATAAGCAAGAATAATTCTGCTTGCTTCTTTGTTTTTTGATTTGGCCTAAAATCTACAGCAGTGCAAAAAGATAATCTTCCTAAAAGCAGATCCATGTACGAGGTACGAGGGTTCTGCAAAACCATCCTAATGACTTACGCAGACATGATTATTATGAACTTGCCTCTAGCCACAACATTTACATGATAATATACTGTCATATTTGTGCTATCAAGTACTAGGTCATCCAATCCAATCTCAATACCTTTTCTTTAAACCTCTGGTCCAATTGATTGGTCCTTGTATTTGCAATCAACTTTGCTACTTATTCTTAGGAATTTACTGAGCTTTAGCAGTAATTATTTGAAATCTGCAATTTTTCTTAGCTAGATAATGTTGCTGATAGGTCCCCGATATAGACATTTACTTCCTGATCACTGTTAAGAAAGCTGAGTTGTTATTTGTGCATTTCAAGAACATAGTAGACCAAATCTCCCTCTTAACCAGGATTTCTTTTTTTTTTTAGGGGCAGATAGTAGAGGTCTTAACTTGCTGTCTTAACTTGCGCTTTTGATGCAGGAATTGTGTTCAGCATCGTACTTCAGCCATGCTGACAACTACAGCAGTGCTTGTCTGCTTCTCCTACAAGGAGGGGGTCTTTTTTAAAACAATTTCCATCTCTGCTGGAGCACAGAGAATAGAGAATCTATGACCTCTCTTACTGGGTAGGAGCTAAGATGGAGAGAAGGGTTTGAATCTCCCTAAATAAAAGTCAAAATAGCATCTTCCACTATTCCTGAGCCCATCTCTTTCCAGTAAATTCCAGGGTTTCAGTGAAACTGGGGAACCTGCAGCCATGCTGCTCGATAGGCATTTCCTTCCCGGGCTTGTGCAAAGGGTTGGGTGCCGCCCGGGACGGAGCACCATTGAGCAGAACTGCTGCGAGATGCGGAAGAGGCAGCTGAACGAAAAATTAGGCCACTGTTTTGACTACCTTGAACTTACGCTTTTGAAGCAGGAAAGAAAATGAGTTCCCTTTTAGTGAGGAATCGGGGAGGAATCATCACCCAGGAAAGGAGGAGGATACAAAGCCTGGATGAAGACAAAATGCCCAGGTGTACTTCTGATTACCTCAGTGTAAGAGCTCACAGTTTGAAAGATTTCCACTGAAATTGCCTCTAGTGTTTACTGCTGCAGGTATTCCAGGCCTTATCTCTGAGCATGTCTGAGCCTGATGGACAGCTGACCGGTAAGATAAGGCAAGGGACCTTTCCAGCTTCCAGCTTTCCAGTTCACTCTAGATAAGTTTGCATTTTTTTTCCCAGGGAAAAACAAACAAACAAACAAAACATTGTACTCAAACTAAGGAATAAGCCTGTCAGTTATCCTCAGATTTTTTAGGCACGGAGTACCACTAAAAAGGAAAAGAAAAAAAAGAAAGGGGAAAAAAGGAAAAGGTAAAAGAAAAAGCAAAGGATAGATTCAATAGCATTATAAAGAAGGAAATCCATACTTGAGGTTCACTTGCTGTTAATGATGGCAGTCTGAGCAGCTGATGCAATTTCGTACAAAGAGACACGTTGTTCCGTTTTAAGTACGTGTAGGAATTAGGTCTGTGGTATCCCTCTAGATCTTTTCAGACTTACTTCTGCTTTGCAACCAATTTGGTAAGACAAATCAAAGACAAATTGGGATCCCATTCAAGGGAGGGTGCATTTATTCATGGAAAGCCTAATTTGTTCAAAATGAGGTGCCATAAGGGAGCTAACACGATACCATGCAGACTTCTCTGATTACATTTGAACAAAAACTGGTGGAATATGCCAGAGATAAGCCAAAGCAATAGGAGAAGAAAGCATAGAGGGGAAAATGACCTTGTGATGAACTCAGGTGCAGGGAGAGCCTTAGCAAAGCAACAGGGCAAACCAGTCTCTCGAATCTGGAGGAAGCAAACACATATATTGAATACATCGGCGGGGAGGGGGTGGCGGGTAGGTAGTTGGAGGAATTCCTACAAGAAAATATGATATTGTCAGGTGAATTTTAGTGTACAGGTTGGTCCAAGTGATTTGGTGTGAAAGAGTTCCAAAGATTGTTTCTCTTAATAACCATAGACATGTTCTTGAACGCATCTTGAATCCTTTTATTGTGTTTTCACTGGTCCTCGAGGCCAAGAAGAGCCCCCCAGATCTGCAGATATTATATTCTTAATTAAAGGAATCCAGAGGTAGGAGCTAAGCCTCTCTCAGGGTTCCTTTGGGTTTTATACAGTCTTTCATCGTCCCAAGGAAATCAAGCACTCTATGTGAAGAATCAAATCTCAAAGCACTGCACAAGTAAATGAAATCTCTTTTGTACACCAGGGACCTTTTCATCACAGCTTTGTGTTTCAGGGGATTTCACAACCTTTACTTGAGGGAAACAAATATTCAAATCCCAGTCAGACCAGAATAGAGAAAATATGCCAGGTTCAATTACCACTGGAGTTATCAACCTTCTGATTTTTTTTCCCATTTTTATCTTCACTATCTTTTTGTATTAAGTTCAGCATTGGCTGTTCCTGAGATGCGGGAATACAAAGAAGGAATGACCACTTAGAAACTAAACCTGAGAAAGTGTCTGTTAATAGTCCTCGAAATCACTGGGGATCTGACAGCACATGACAAGTTCATTCTAATGTTTTATTTTAAATCTTAATTCCTGCGAATTTCCTGGAGGTGAAAATCCGCTTACATGTGTACAGGTAGGAATGGTCAATCTGTTTAAAGGAGAGTAATTTTATTGGTAAGAACTTCCTTTTCAGAAGGAAAAGTGCCGTGATATCCTGAATCTGTAAAATCTGTGAGCGATGGCGAGGGCCAAAGCACAACCGAGGCGGCGCGAGCTGCGTTCCCCGCGGCTCCGCTGTGGTCGGAGCTGGTGCCGAGCGCCAGCCGCCGGCTGGGGCAGGGAGAGCCTCTGCCTGCCTGCAGCTCTGGGCCATCTGCTCACTGCATGTGCGGAGCTCTCATATCTTAAAATAACTTGCATTCGAGATTCTGTGCAGCTCTGGGGGCTTCCAGCATGTGTTGCCTGTTTCCTCATCGTTGGAGACTGATGGGGACACGATTAGCCCCCACGCATATTAACCATCAATGGAACCTGCCCCTGTTACCTGACATTTTTGGGACACCTTGTCTCTTCCAGGCAGCTGGAATACCATGGCATTTCTGAGGTTCTGTGAAGTACCAAAGCGTTGGTTGACCTTGTTTCCCTTCCTCCCCTTTGCTATCTACTGTGCTGTCTCGGGTTGGCGATGTGAATGTTTTCTCAGGTCTAAGCAAAAGAGAAATTCATGGAGGGGGGAATTTGACAATTGCTGAAAATTGTGAATCTCCCTTTGCAGGAGATTCAGGTTTTTACTAAAATAATACGAGAGTTGAACTAAAAATGACTCATTTTATTGTCTGCTTTAAATATGCAAAAAGTCATATCAGGAATTCAGCTGTAGAGCACGGTGGGAGAGCAAATCCAGTCTGTATGAGATGAGAGTTTGGATTTCTTCTCCCACTTACCTTAGGACAGTGAGAAAAAGCTCTGCGGAAGTCAGTGAAGTTGCACTGGTTTAAAAATAACATGAGGTGAGAGAAGTATCAAGCCCCCGGGTGTTTCAAAGCTATATGCTGAATCACTGAATCACGGAAAATAGGGCAGGAAGAGCCTCAAGAGGTCATCTAGTCTGTGCTGCTTTCCCCAAGGCAGGATCAGCTCTATTTGTGTCATTCTGACAGATGTTTGACTAACCTGTTTTTAAAACACCCACTCATAGAGAATCCACGACATCTCCCCCCGCCCCCAGCACTCTGTCCCAGTGCTTTGCTCTCTTTTACAATTAGGCACCAAGAAAAATTTTGCAACTTAGCCCCTCCTGCAGCAGTTGCAGACGATTGTTGCCTTCCTGTCTACTGCAGACATGAAGAATAGTTGGTTTTGTAGAAACCTTTTTGAATTTTGGAACACTTCAGTGATGAACTGAGAACTGACGTACAGATGGACAGCAAGTTCCAGCCTGGCAGTAAGGCAGGTGGCCTTGCCTGGAGAAGAAAGTAGGTTCTCCAATGGTAGAAGGAACAGTTTAACTGTATGGACATGCTATAATTCACTGTTTTCAAGAGAGTTTATATCAGGAGTGAATATGACCTTATGGCTTTTAGAAAACAGCTTGAATGAGGTAAAATGATCTTCAAGATTACACTGAGCACTGCTCTGAATGCTGTTGAGAGCCAGAGCTCTTGGAAGGTTCAAGGTGATGGTCCTTTTCAAATAGGAAAAGAAAGGCTGCATGTCTTCTGCATGGTTCAGGAAAAATGGTGTGCAAAAACCTTGTTGGAAATGGGTCAGAGTAACAACTACATTGTGGAACAGATTGGCCCTGATTCTCAAGCTAAAATATATCAGCTTATCCCCCATGCCTTTATCTAATCCTCCTTCCTACTAATTAATGCAATGCAAATATTATCCAGGAAATTTAGCAGTTTAAACCTGTCACTTATGTTTACTCTCTGCTTAATGTAAAATGATGTATTTTTTTGTAAAGGAGTAGTAAAACTTTTGAATTTCAACCATTGTCCTGATGGCAGTACAGATTGTATGGGTCCCTTTGTGCCGTCTAACGCGTGCTAGCATTCGAAGGACATTATTAACCATAAGCTTTCTTCATCTTTATAAGGTGTATCAACAGTATTTTTTTTTTCCAAATAGCACATTTTAATAATGAAAATAAGCTTACACCTTGGAATACATTTCTTAATTCTCTGCTGTTATGCCCACTTTGTTCCGTGTGCTTTTTCTTCTTGTTGACCCTAGCGTACAAATCTGTAATGAAAAAAAATTGACTGACTCTCAGGGTTGGGGATTGCAATGTAGTGATTTCACGCTCACTTGTTGGCTAACAAGGCTCTGTAGTTTTTATTTAGGCAGGCCCAGTTGCGAAAGATGAAGAATTGTGCTCGGCCCAGCTGCCAAGGTTACAGAGCAAGCAGCTTAAAGGGCTTCGGGGTTCCAAGTGAGAGGGGAATTGTCTCTGCCCAGCAGGTAAGGAATAGATCTAGGCAGAAGCTGTTGTGCACAAGATGCTGAGTGACCCCGGCAATTCATAAATCTAAAAAATTACAACATTCTCTGCTTATCAGTAAATGGAGCAGACGCTCAGCTGTGCAATTAACGCTTTGAATGTTATGGACGTGGTGCTGACAGCTAGTTTGAAAGAAACAGATCCATTTCTAAATGCCTTCCTCAGAATGCCCTGGAAAGATCCTGGTTGCCCAGGGAAAGTATGCACCCTTGACAGCCCTTTCTTAATATTGTATTATATATTAATGTATAAAATGGTTTATATATTCACTAGAAGGTATTTGTAATAGTTTATAGTGTATCTTTCCAACCCGGCCAACTGCTGAACCCTTCTAAAGCCCAGTTGCAGGGAGACCTCTTTAACAGATTGAAAGCTGCCTTGAAAAATCAACTGTCAAAGTTGCCCAGTTGCCCAATTTTCCATTGCTTGAGCCCCAGATAATTCTGTGCCTGCCCATGCTGTACACAAGGCATCAAGTTGTAAGTGGTAGTTGTAAGTGATAAGTTTATATACTTTCTTATCTTTTATCATTTTTCTAGTGCTCTGTTTTAGTAACTGACTTTTTAATACTGCTCTGTGTGAATAATGCTCAACATAAAAATTTGGAAGGCCATTAAACCAAGCCTGTGTATACCACCACAAAAACCATTGCGGCTTTGGAAAATAGGAAGACAACAGACGGTTATTGATTGTGGCTGCGCAAAATCAAGATGCCATGAGCAGATCGGTGTACTGAAGGACACTTCAATTTCTTTTTTTCTTTGATCTTTTTTTTTTTAGCTTCATCATTATGCCTCTGTAAGGAAATAACGTTATTAAATCACGCCATTTACTGTTGTCAGGCAAACTTGTATGTAGTGAAAACATTTTCCCCTTTTCCTTAACATAAGTCTTAACATAAGAACCTGTAGGATTCTTCTAAAAAAAAAAAAAAAAAAAAAAAAAAAAACAACTAGGTTCCTTAGTGAGAATTCTTCAGTTTAAACGATTGTCAAACTATTAATTACGGAATCCAGGGACATCTAGGCATGGATTAGTCCCTGTTATTACTGCATGGCAATGTGTTTTGTATCTTGTATCATGTGCTTTCTGAGGTTTGACTTTCTTGGCTTAAAGCAGAATCAATAATAACTACTATTGCCTCAGTCAGACCTCAGAGTAATTTCTCTATTTTTTACTATATCTGAATACTGTATTTTCTCTATAGTTGCTAATACTTGCTCTGTCTTTACCTTTTAGACATCCAGATGCTATTTCCCTATAATTCCACTCTGTCAAGATAGTGCTTTCTCTTGCTCATTGGGTCCAAGTGACCCAAATGACTGACATGCCAGCATTTGAAAATGTGCATTTAGTGCAGCACACTTCCCCCACCTCCCCAGGGTATCTGGTCTATCATGTGCACTTACTTGCTTATATTTCATTATCACCTACTCTTCACATTTGCATTTATAAATCATGTGTGAAACTCATTTGCAAATCTGCAGCCTTTTCTTTCTGCAATATCTTTTACTGTCGTTAATATCCTTTAACATAAACTAAGCTAGCCTTTTATTGCTCAGCTTAATATCACAGTTATAGGAGGCTTTCAGGGAGTGATTTTTTTTTTTTGAAGGCCTGCAAGACCATGCACATACTTTAAGGCCAGTCTTAGAAATCTAGGGAAAAGAGCAGTATTTTATTAGAGTGAGTGTTTGACATATTCTTCATTTGCAAGTAAAGCTACTTTTAAAAATTATACATGCACAACAGAAGCTTTTGTAACCACAGATATTTCAATTTGTCCTATACTCATATCTCTTAAAACCAGCTGAAAGATTTTTTAAAAATACTCGCTTAAAAAGCTTTGCATCATGACTGATACTTTTCAGGTTAAGTTCAAACCTTTATGCAAATTTTTTCGAGCCCCAGAATGTATTGCTTATTGTATCTGATAAATAACTCTCTGGTTAGATGAACAGAAACACAAGGCACTATGTTATTTCTGATCCTGTGTTGCAGAGCATATTGTTTTCCTTTTAATTAAATTGTTCCGTGGTGTTCTGCCCTTCAGATTGTGTGTTTGCATTTCATTATCACTTGTTATTCAAACTTGCATCTCATTTGGAAATTGCAAACCTGGCAGTTTTCTTCCTATCTTTATTATAAATTATTACTTAATTTCCCCTATCGTCTGTTAAGAGTGCAGCCTATTTTTAATAGTGTTTTCTCATGTGTAATGTTTCTCCAGCTCTGTGTTCAGTCAACAGCAACTTTATTCCCCTCACAAAGCTTATGGGATCTCCATGATTTTATTACTTTTGATTTACTTTCCTTGTGCAGCGTCCATCCTGACTTGCTGTTTTCCCGTTGCTGCCATAGAGCACTTCTGTTAAAAACTCCTCCCTCTGATTCAAAATAAATGAAAAGGAAGGAAGTAATATGAGATTTATGGAGTGAAAAGTACGCTGGTTTGTTTAAAAGGGGGTGAAAATGTGGTTGGTTCCTGTCAGCAAAGAAAGAAGCTTCTAGCACATAGTTAAGTTTTTATTTTATCCACTCTAAAAAAGCTAAGAAATCGGTATAGCTTGTAACCAAACTATGTGCAATATACTCTACTTCCTATTAAATAAAAATTATTATTATCTGCTTACAGAAGGTTTAGGAAATGACCAGACTCTGCTATTAAGCTACATAGGAAATTGCTTTGATATTTAGATTGCTTAGTTCTTTTTCCATTTGCTTGCGATGAGTGGAAACTGGTCCATTTTTTAACTCGGCCCTACCTCCCATCTCCCCACATGTGTTTATGGGATAGTTAAAACCACCCGTGGGGAGACGCAGTCGCTCAACCCGCCGCGCTGGGGAGAAGCTCCTGGAGCCTCAGCGGGAGCCTGGAGCTGTTTCATCCTTCACATACTGGTCCTTTATACGAGCTAAAACTAGGCAGAATCCTCAATCCACACTAAACTCTGGCTGTGCCAGTTTGGAAATCCAGCTCCCAAATGTACATCTTGAATGCGTGCCTGTGTATACATCCCTTTAAATATTCACCCTGAATTTATCGTGCAGTATTTTTGCTGCCCCACTGTCGGCCCCTATGGAAGGGCCACCGGAGGAGCTGGCTGCCGGTGCTGGGGCGCGTGTCCTGCTCCCCTCCTGTTCCTGCCTTGCTCCTGGTGGCTGGAAAGCCTGGAAGCTTCTGGAAAGCATCTGGAAGAGTCTAACACTTTCTTCCCGTTACCCTTTCAGAGGGAGACCCAAGGGGGAAACAACGGGCAGGCGCGCTATCTTCCACTGAGAGGAATGTGTAATTTGCATCTCCCTGGGCCACCTTTATGGAACCTGGTGTCATGATGCAGAGGCAGGCGTCTTCAAAGAGAAAATCTTCACCAACCAGCTCAGAAATGTGGGATAGAAAAAGTGGTCTTTCTCTTACGGGGCTCAGAGAAGGAATGACTCTGCCATGTGCAACCCCATGCCAAGGGTTGTCTGTCCTAAGGTCAGGGACATATGTGCCATGGGGCTGTCATCTGGAGAGTTTTGGGAAGAGATTCCTGTAGGTTGATAGGAATGAGGAAAAATAATGAATTTTTGGAAATAATGGCTTTGGAAACCAATCAGCCATTCTTTATTTCCTATGGGATAGAAAGCATTAGAGGGAGATCATCTTCACAGTCGCGTGGTCTTCATCTGTGACTGCTTCTATATTTACACTTGATGTAGAGGTGACAGAGAACTTTCATCTCTTTTGGTTATTTATGCTACAACCTCTTTGAATTTGCTTTACAGTTTAGGTGTTAGACATCTTTATGTTAACATATTTTGGGGGAGAAATATTCTTTGTTGTATCGTTAAGTGGCACTGTCCAAAAAGTAAAGCACAAAAAGTAAAATCTAATAAATTATCATCTTTAATAAAAGCAAGCAAGTCTTTAACCTTAATACAAAGAAGGTGCGGGGTAGAAATATTTATTATAGCAGATATGGATTTTTTCTTAAGAGGACAAAGTAGATGGATGTCTACATGGAACCAGATTATAAAGATTATGTATTTAAACACATATCTTGGGACTGATGATAAAACTGTCAGTCATATTTCTTATTGGTGTCCTTATCCATTTAAGGAAAATGCCTGTAATAGGGTTGATGTCTGTAAACACTTTATTTAATATTCAGTAAACACTATATGTTGGCAGTAGAAACATCATATTCTAAGCTTGTGGTTTGAATTATCGTTAGGATGCAACACTGATCTTGCAGTCACTTGACTAGAGATATAGCTCTCTTAAGTGGAAGCCAGTACAACTTTTGACACATATTACCTGCTGCCTTTACATTGCTATCAACTACACACAAACATTTGCTTGAGCGTCAGGTATACTGAAAACTGAAAGCTAACATTATGGATGATATCACTAGAGTAAATAGATGGAAACATAGGAATGCTTCTGCCTTTCTCAAGTATTCTTTCCTGTCAGAAAGCCTCTGGAATTAAATAGTGGGTTTTTCCTTCATTATTTAAGCTCTTCTGCTGTAACTGTGAGGAGCCTGAGCATGATGAGAATTTAACACGATCTGTCATCCTGTGCTATCTTTAACTCAAATGCTCTTCCATATATAGTAGCTTGTGCCTCTCTCATTCTGCTATACTCAAAGTGGCAGTATTCGGTGGGATAGGAGGAGAGAAGGTATAAAGGGAGAAAATACCTCCAAAAAGACTGTTTCTTTCCCAACTTTACTACATAATAAAATAATTGACTTAAAGTTTATATGTTACGTCTAAGACTCCATACCCTCTTCAGCTGTCCATGTTCACACTCTTGTAAATGGGAGTAACTGTGTGTGATGCTCCAGCACCCCCAGCTTGGGAGGGGACATGGGGACGCTTTAGGTCACTACCTCTCTGAGCACTTCAAAGCACAGCCAGCCAGACACGTACTTAAGGGAGCGCGCTGCATCTGTGATAATGAAGGGTCATCACTGGACATCTAAACTGATGCGTTGTACATTGACAGGATTAGCCCCAAAACATATAAAATGAGACATGAAATTTTCAACATGAAATTTAGTGTAAAAATACCTGCAGATACCTGCACTACAGCTTTTAAACTAGTGCTCTAGGCTTAAGAAGATACTTTTCTCAGAAAGGTATTTTTCATGCTGTAACTGAATGAGCTTATCAGGCAGATGAGTTGGTTTGCTTATATTTTTACTTAGTCCCAGGGTCTGAAGATTAACTGCCCACGATACTGCCAAACGGGTGTTTTTAAGGCCCCTACAAGACAGGAAAACAGCTGTATTGAAGAAAACTGAAAGTCCATCTAGAGAAATATTCTGTTCCTCACGGTTGCCATTGGCAATTGCTAGGGAGGAAAGTAGATGACTCAAAACATAAATTGGTAATTTCCCAGTATGCCTCCAAGATACCTTCAATGTGGAAACTTTCAGTGATGGAATCTAGGCGTTTTCCAGTAGATCACATAACCACTCCTACATCTCCTTCCAATCCAGCCCGTTGCTATTTCTTTCCTCTTTGCCAAGCATTTCCCCAGGGCTTTCAACTCTGTAGAACTACACCCCTACTCCACTTAAAAGTTATTGAGGACAAAACTGTTTCTGGATACTTTTTACCTAAAAATATTTACTATGACAGCATAAAATAGCACAAAGCCAACTACTGAATGTTCACACCTATCACAGATGTAGAATATACCCCTGAGAAGTCTAAAATTTGATGTGAAATATTAATCAGGGAAAAAAGACATTATTCTCAACACTTGTTTTCCTGTATCTACGGAATACGAGTCATGTTTGTAAAACATACGAGAACGTTTATAGCCTTACGCCTTGGTACAGCCTGCTGATCCACACTGGGGATGTGAAAAACAAAACAGTAGAGAGGAAACAGATCCTGACCTGCCCCCAAGATGTGCACAGTGAGGAAGATATTTATATTTAAAAGACATGCAGCTGGGCAACAGTTACTCAAACCCTGCTGCTTGAGGGGCAGTGGGGAAAGGGAGGTGTTTGGTGATTGCTCTTCAGTGCAACTCAGTTGCAGCAGGGGCTGGGACGAGAATAACAGCACCACACCAGGCCCAAATTATGTTGCAAGCATTTTTGGAGTTGTCCTTAATATTCACATGCTGTTTCCAGATTGCTTCCAGACCCCAAACATTGCATTTATTAAAAAAATGCTTTATCTAGCTGAAAAGAACTTGCACAGTAACTAGTAACATATTTATTAATGTGAACTTGTGTTCTGTGGACTTAAAATAAACAGTTACCTTGTTTTGGAAGCATTAGTTAACTGCATTTGTTTTGCAATGGTCCAGAAGGGACACTGAAGTATAAGGAGAAATTCTGTTCGCTCCCAGGACGGAGAGTGCCCACGTGTAAGACCTGTGTGCAAGGCTGCGGGCGCGCGCGGAGGGGCTGCAGGGCCTGCGTGGGTCGTGAGCTGGGTTCTGCCTTGAGGCAGTCGCGCGCATAGGTGGGCTCCAGCGGGCCTCGAGTGGATGGGGGCACATGGGAATGGGCTGGTGTAGGTTTAGTTTAAAAAATCCAATGATATACACGTATCATACGTATGCGATGCATAAATACGAAATATTCGATCATCAAGTATTTAACTGCTCCTTTTGGATAACCTGCTTATTTTGTGGCCTCGCCACTTCTGTATCCCAATAGCATCCTATTGCTCTTGCCTGCACCTCTAAATCTCATCCTACCATTATTCGGTATATGACCCAGAGTTTTCGATGTAACCTTACTATTCTACTATTTGTACCAGGGCTGTTTTTTGTTCTTTGCAACCTTTTTGACCAGGTAAGTGAACTGAAATGTATATTAAAACAAAAAAATCTCACAAATAATCAAAAATAGCATCTGTTGATTTATTTTAATTATTATTTTTCAAAGGGGCATGGTAAGGGGAGGTCTAATCATGTTAATATTACTTACCTTTTAAAGTTGAAAGCAAATGATGAACCGATTTCAAAAAGTGGAATTTCCACTTACCAGTTGCAACAGAGATCTTATGCTGAGTTCTTAAGAATGTGAAGCATTTGACCTTAAAGTTGAGGTATTTTGCATACATAGAATTGCTGTTTCTCATCCAAAACTGAAATTTTTCAAAGTGTCATCTCACACTGCCAGCCTGCAGTAAGCTCTATCACTTCAAGGGTCTTCCAGACATGTTGCAGTCTCTGTATCTCCTGCCAATGTGGGAGAGCAGATGATAGAGAAACTAAGGAGAAACCAAAAATGACAATACAAGAAAACAAAGAAGGGAGATACGAAGAATAGTGTTCATTGTTGTTCTTTAGCAATGGTTAACGATTTTCCTTATAAACTTCTAAAAGTGTGCAAATATTATATTCTTTGTAAAACTGTTCTACCTTTTCCCCTTGTGTACCAATACTTAAATAAGTTTTGCCAAATTCCAGACATATTCACCTTGTAAGTAAGTGCAAGGAATACAAAGAGTCTTTTAAATCGATGAAGATGATTGTTGTACAAATATTTTGTGTCTGAATTACTGTATACATTGTACATGGAAGCAAGGAAAGTTTTGCAGCTAGAGTCTGTTTTGTTCATGGCTGTAGCCCTATGGTGAAAACCCAAACATCTTTTCCGAAGGTCTCAGTGGGCCTGGCCCGTATAGCACGAGTACACAATTTACTTTTATTTGTTTTGAAATAAAGTGCATACATTCCAGGCTCTTGTGGAGAGTCTTAATCAGCACTTCTGTCCACAATTTTAGAAGAGAAATCCTAAGAGCTTTGTGTAGGAAAACTGCGTGCCAAATAATGAAATCATTATGAGCTAATTATGAGCTAACTACTCTAAGCTCGCTACTGTTTGACCTACTCCCCTAATATGGGTTAATAATTATATATGAAGTTATATTACCAGCATAACGTTATAATTATAAGCAGGACATTTTTAATATAGCATTATGGGAAAGTTTTTAATACTCGAGCGCTAATGCTAATTACAGGCTTTTTCACTGAGAACGCGTTTTGGCGCTCGCCGTCCCTCCGGAAGGCCGGAGCGCGCCGGGCTCGCGGCGACCCGCGCTCCGCAACGAGCCCAGGGCGACGCGGCCTCCGCCACACGCGAGCAGCAGCCCCGCGGCGCCGCTCCAGCCGGCTCCCGAGGCCTCCGCGCTCCCGCCTCGCTGATCGTGTCCATACGCCGCAAGCCCGACAGACACGTGCGTCCCGCTCGGCCCCTGCAGCCGAAAACGGGAGCCTGCGTATCCTGTTCTCTGAGTCACCGCTCGGGCCGTCCCTTCCTCCCAGCGATGCGTGTTGCTCATTCCGGCGGCGCGGAGGCAATTAGCCTGCTTACGGCATGGCCTTCCGGGCCGTCTGGGCGGCATGGATTGGGTATGGAGTTGCCCGAGCGGCCCCGTGCCAAGGCTGGAGGGCTGCACACAACGGAGGGCGGCAGAGACACTGCAGAGCTCATCGTGGAAGCAGGGACTGACCCCTCCGGCTTCCACGACACTGCACAAACTGTAGAAACCAATCTCCAGCCTCAGAATAATGCTGTGCAAAGGAAGGGATGGAAGAAATATATATATATATACATATACTACACTAAGATTTTGCACTTGAGGAAGTGGGAGAGAGGATTTCAAAGTAAAATTGCAGAGAGAACTGCTCCAAAAAAAAAAGCTTTGGTGAAAAGCTTTTCTCAAACATGCTTATGAATTTCTGCCCTCTCCTCTCTCTGGATTTTCTTTTCCTGAGGAAGAGCCATCCTTCCTTAGAATCAGTCCAAAGGAAGCATCGAATTTATTAAAAATAAAAAACTGAAAACCTACTTTTACATGAAAATAGGGAAGCCTTTGCAGCACTTGCTTTTCAAGCCTAGAGGGTCTCAGGGTTGCAAGCCATGGGAAACTTGCTTCCTTCTTTCATTTTTGCAACCAACTGCCCTTAAACCTTTTCATTTAGACACCTACAAAGATAATTAAGATTGAGAAACCCTCTGCAAAGCAGGTTAAATGTTTTTAGATGGGAAGACCAAGATATGAAGGGCTTGTGTAATCCTTTTTGATAAGGATGCCATTTAAAATCTCGGATGCATTGGTTTTCCCACTGGTAGGATGGGTGCGTTAAGAAATATACAGCAGTGACCTCCCTCCCTCCCTCCAAAGCTGCAGAGGTGAGAGGCCTCAGCGGGGTCAGGCAGGGACAAACTGAAGAAAGAACTTGGCACTCCTGGGACTCTTCGCCTGCACTTATTCTTTGATTCAACCTTGCCAACTCTTGCTTGTCTAGTCTAAGTGCAAGTCTTTCCCAGGCAAACAGGAAGAACAGTCCAGAATGAAAGCTTTCTATTAAAAATACAAGAAAATTGGAGAAACCCAAAGGTACAAAACCCCTCCATGCTGAGCTCTCATACAGAGAAGAAGACTCGCTGACCTCCAGGTGTGTGGGGGGAAGTAGTTAGGAAGACAGGCCAAGTGCAGGAGGATGCCTGAGAGGAGACGGAGGCTGCGCCTGTCCAGGGAGATGGAGTGAGGAACGGGTGATTTGCAGGGAATCCACTGCGAAAAATAACTGCAAATGCATGTGAGAGGGAATGCCAGGCATGAAGGGTTTTGTGTCGAAGGGATTAAAGTGTTTACTGTGCAAGTGGGTGTTGGTATTTGTGGCAAGGAAAAGAGGTTTGTAATTTGCTTCTGCTTTAGGTGGTAAACTCTGCAAACTTTCCCAGGGTCAGTGGTTCTCAAAGCGGTCCAAGTCGATGGTGACAGCTCCACAGACCCAGATTCAACAATAACACTTCAGAATTTCTGAGAGGAAGTCTGAAGGTCACAGTGTCCTGTGGGCATTTCAGAGATACTCAGATTTTTCAGCAGCCTTAATCAAAATCACATAGTTTGAATTGTTTCAGCAATTCATACTTCACAACAGAACCATTTTTAATCAAGATACTTTCTCGGTGTTTTATATTTTTGCACCTCTATTTCCTACTTTTCGTTGTTGAAAGTGATTGCTAGCAACAGATGAATTGTGGAGTGGATTTTGAAATGTCATAGTTATTTTAATAACGTCAACTTTTTAATCTTGCAGACAGATGTGGTTTGATAAAACCTTGCTGTCTGAAATACTTCTACGAGCTTTTAGCTTGCACAAGATTGCCAGAAGTACGAGACGTTGTCTACTACGTAGTCATCTCATTTGTTCTGTATTTCAGCCAAAATAAATTCTGAGGTGCCCTACCCATTTCCTTCAGTCGTTATATGAAGTATCAGCTCCAGATCATTTTCTGTCAGAAAATGTAGTTTTGTCCATCTGGTTGAAACACCCTAGTGATGAAAATTGCGAACATCTAGATTCAGTTGACTGCAATCTGACAGATATGACATTCAATATCCTGCAACTGTCCCCTGAAATAGGCAGTTTGGGGGTGATTTGTATCTACCAACATACCAGAACTAAGTGTTTGCTACCTATCTATCCTAATTTTGGAGCTATCTTAAGCTGCTAAAGCTACTGCTTCCATAAAAGCGAACTTTCACGAGGAGATACCGAGAAGCATTTTATAGGAAACTATTGACATGTATATACAAGACCCGACATTTATATGTATTAGTCTACAGGACTCAGGAAATGTGAACATCTGGTTTCTATTATTATTCTCTTCTGCTGTTTAATTAATAAGAACTATTCTGATCTCATTCATGTCTGACCTAAAGAATTTATGACATGTAGTTCTCGGTCAACACATCTCCACTGTATATACATATTCAACACGTCTTTGTGAACACAGTAAATCCATCTGTTTAAAAGGACAATGTGAAATCCTGTGTTAAACTGTGGTCTGCTACACACATGTCCATTTTCCTTTTATTTTCTTTGAACACAGAACACAGTAAAACGCATTGTACGGCTTACCAGTTTGATATCACTTTGATAGACGTGACGTGACCTTATATACACACTGCAGTGTACTCTAATCTGTGGTCTCCCAGCTCCCACTCGGCAGGAATTCTGCGATGTTGATGGAACCCTGTGATTTAGCGGAGCAGCTGCAGTGACCCTGCGCCCTTCTCACTGCTTCTGACAGCTGCCTGCCATGTGTGGAGGAAACCTCACAGGCTAAAAGCTCACCCGTAAAGTAGAGATCTTTAGATAAACATGCAGGTCTGATCATGCCACCGCTTTAAAAATAAATAGCTTAAAACCAGAACTTTCTGTGTGTCGCTAAAAGAGCAGTAGCTAAATATTCGAGGCATCCTGCGTGGTAAAAATAATGGATATGTGACACAGTATCTCCCTTTAAAAAGGGCAAGAAAGGAAAAAGTTCAGTGTAAACAATGTGAGGCATCCTGAGCATAAGAAGTAATCTGCATAAGAAATTAGCCCATCTGTCTGTTCAGACAGGTTTGTCGAGCTGAACATGGTTCATCAGGTTCTGCTACTTTATGCTAAAGAGTAGTGTCATAACTCCCCAAACTCAGAAAAGCGTAGCCATCCAGTAATCCGGTATATCAAATGGGAAAGGCTCATTTGATTTAAATCATAACCTTTATATACATGGTAGAATTAATTTTATCAGGATTCGTATTAAAAAAAGAAAGAAAAAATGGAATGAAAGCAAGAGCTTTAAGTACAGAACAAAACACAAAGTTTTTTAAAAAATAACAAAACCATTAAACCATTATTAGGTAAAAACAGGCCAACATTGTACTTCCTCGCTCATTCCATTCATATACAGTGCCCAGAGTTCGCTCATTGCTAATGTTTTCCTGCTGAGCTGCCATCATCTTTTGTCTTGCTGTCATAGCATTACACGGATATACCTTGCACATTTGGGTAGAGGTCGTTATCCTGGTGCTGGTTGCGTTGCCTCTGCTGAGCAGGTTAACTGCTTGAGGTCTTTTATCTAGACAAATGTTTTACCAGCACTTTTGCTCCTTGATGACACAAACTGCTCCTCAGAGGTCACATACAGATGAATTAGCAATGCTGTGATAACATGTTCCTTGTACCTTCGCACACTGATGCAGACCCATGGGGGAAAGTGTACAGACTTTGTAAAAATGAATAAAAAGTAGTGAGTAAAGAGACTTATCTTTCAAGATCTGTCTCTACCAAGTATTCATCTGTTGTCTTAATTTAGTATTTTTAAGGGCCACAGTAAAGCTAGGATATTTAAAAGAATAATGTTTTACAATGAGATTCGACAGGTCTACAATAATTCTAGTAGTTACTTTTTAAAAATATATATTTTTTGCATAATAGGCACAATTTACAGTTCACACATTTTCACTGTGTTTGCTAATTCTATCAATGTGGTCCCTTAAAATAGTAACTCTGAGACTACTAACCACTTTGTGGGCACTTTCTGGTAGCTTCTTTCTGTGCATGAGTCATAATCAGAGGCCAAATAGCAAATGAGAAGTGTCCTGAAGCATGGTCAGTTGGGTTTATGTTTGCCAATATCTAGGTCATATGGGTACTCCACACAGTTTAAGAGTTTGTTAAAATCCATTTGCAGGGCCACAAAGCTCTCAGGAGATGAAGTAGAAGTTCATTTTAATGTTCACTTAAACCTCTTCAGTTTGAGTGCAAGACAGATAGATGTGTATCTCTAACAATAAAAAGCAGAAAAAATAGGTGGGAAAAGGAAAGGGACTTTACTATGTGGAACCAAGTTTTTACAAGACCAGTTTTAGGTAGAAAGCTTCAGCAGATGAATATTATATATTCATACTAACCTCAATTTAGGAATCTGGCTGCACCAACATTTAGCTTTAAGAATGTGATTAAAACCTGTTGAAAACCTATTGAGACAAAAGGGGTTTCTGGAGGTGCCAGTGTGAAATATAGGAATTCTTTTCTCAATTTGGCCTAAATCTCCTTTAAAATTTAAAACTTCTAAACTTAGAACCACAGAGGCAGATTCAAGGTCACGTGCCTTCCCAAAGACCTAAAAGCTATCAATGCATAGCAGGATTTTCGTATTTATTGCTTTAGCTCCAAGCATTTAATTCATGTTGAAAATAATAATACCTGAATTTAACTCAGTAATTCATGACTTTTCCTGTCTCCCACTGGGAAACCCACACTGACTCCAAACAAGCTGTGTGGGTACAAGCTCTCTTGCCATGGAATCCCTTAGAGGGTCAGGGCTGCTGAGTTCCACTGGTAGTGCAAAAAAATGAAGTTCAGTTTTGTCTGTTCACATGCGGGACACAGGAATGGTGGTAGGAATGAAGGTATGTCTCCTTGCCTCACCATTCACATCAAAGTACACCCCTGAGCTCTGGACCTCACACTTACTGGTGCTGGGTTGTGGTTGCAGCCACGTTAGGACTAGAGCCGCTGAACAAAGACTCTAAGGAAACATGCTCTTTGTATGAGGGATATTTTCTTTTTTCATTTGTCAGAGCAGCTCNACTGGTGCTGGGTTGTGGTTGCAGCCACAGCCGCTAAACAAAAACTCTAAGGAAACGTGCTCTTTGTATGAGGGATATTTTTTTTTTTTATTTGTCAGAGCAGCTCTTTGTTTGGCGTTTTTTTTTTTTTTTTTAAGTAGATCTCTTTTAGTAACACATACCAGTAAGATTTCTGGAAGATTTTTGTGTATGGAAACTTCAGGAACAGAGCATAAGGAACTTTTTCTTTCTGCATTTTTGTCAAGCGAAAAATCAACCCCAAAGTGTAAGCAGTTCAGCAGCGACCACATTTTGCACGAGCAGAAGCTTTGGTAAGACATGAAGGGCAGGGTCTGACAGTTGTGTTGCTGGCACATTCCCTTGGGACACGCATAGGGACAGGGGCATTGCAGTGCCACAAGGAATAGGGAGAGGGAGGTGGCAAGATATCAGGCAAGGGCCTGATAAAGGCTTATTTTTTTGGCCCACTGTCACGAGGGAAATTTCCAGATGAAAAGGGTTTGATTCAGTTAAGGATCACTGTCCACTTATTGTGGGACATTTTTATTTTTCAGCCAAAACAATTAGTTGTATTAGCTTAATCATGCCGATGTAGGTTCTTGCAAGGAAATTTTCTGCTTTGGTACTAGCAGTGATCAAAGACCACCACGAGAATTTGTTTTTTGTTTGTTGTATGAGTTCACTTAGAGTATGCCAGCAACTGCTGCAGCCAGTGAACCTAAATAAGTGTCTGTTGGATATCTATTTAGCAGCAGGCTCCCTTTTTTTTCAGCAGAGTCTCTGCGTAACCTTTTAATCTAGTTCTTGCCTTTGACTTTTCATATTTTATATGTTTAACCCCTTGATGCAGATATTTTGCATTAAGTGCTTTAGAAATCCTGATTTACTGCCTCAAGGGATTAGCCAGAATTCCAGTATTCTTGCTTTATCTACATTCATTTATACAGTCCATTTATTTCTAGTAAGTACATCGGCCAGATCATATTTCTCTGAAAACTTTAAGCCCTGAAAATAAATGTATGCAGTGACATAATAAAAATAATAAAAACTTTCTTGCATATTGCTCTTATCCTTGCCTTAAATATCAGCTTCCAAAGGCACAGTGGGTTTATATTTTCCAAGTAAACACCACCTTTGAGGTTTATGCTGCAAAGCTCTAATTTTTAGTTGACTTCTAAGAGGATTTAATCAAACTACAGGATATATGATTCAAAGCAAAAAATGTAATTAAGAAAAATCTTTTTCTGTAGGCAAAGAGCAGCTTGTTTTCATTAATTTTATGAAGAATGTTGTTTTTCTTGGCTGAAAACTTGAACCCATGGGACAAAGGAAGATTTATGGGGTGATCCACAAAATCGCACAGGTTTTGTGTTGCAGTGCTGTTTTTGCAGTGACCACTAGAGTTCCTATGGCTAAAGGTTTATCAGTGTTTCTTTTTATAAATCTCTATTTTCAGAAAGGGCTTTTTACTCTGAGATTAGCTTTGAGCTAAATATATGCACGCAAAGTCTCGGTATATACATAGTGGCATAAACACATATATTTTAATGTAAATAATTTATAAGATTGTAAGAGCTCTTAAATATTGCAAGAGCTCTGATGTAAGAGCTTCTTACATTAGAAGGCAAAATAAAGTTGAACTAAGGAGGGGACCTCCAATTCTTGCGCTGCATGTGCTTTTTTGCTGTTGTGCCTTCTTGCACATGTGGCAAACCAGCCTGCAGCTGCTGAAAGGCCCTAGACTGGAAGATCAGAGGCATGATGTCTCTTGCTGTAATCCTTCAAGGTGTCAACACCACTTGGGAGGTGCTTGTGCCCACGGTCTGTACAATGTATGAATCTGACGCCTTCTGCTTGCTAGAGTGTAGGGAAGGAGCCCCAGATTACACTGTGTTATTGTGAAGCTGTTTGGCTTGCGTCTCCCTTCGGAGTCTGACCCCTTAGATTTGAGGTTCAAATTCAGCTTTAACTTTGACATATGTATTTTTAAACCAAATAATAAGTTTATTTAGTTAACTGGATCAAATGAAATACTTTATATATCTTTAAAAATCTCTGGTTAAGAAGATCAGTAGTTCGCGAACAGTAATGAAACAAATATCTTAACAGAATGCCTTTCCATTCCCCATAATGTCAGCAAGAGTGTCTACTTGTTTAATATTGCAGTAAAGTTCAAGGTTCAGTGCTTAAGTCTCTGAGCAGTCTCCCCAACTGTTCCCGGCTGCCTCTATTTTACTTTCTCGACAGGAAGCTAATTTAATTAGTACAAGAACAGGCCAGTACAGATGCCTATATAGAGTTCTTTCAGTTCTTAGAAGGTATGTCCTGAAGTCACTACATTAGATCGAAAGACAGAGATCATAAAGTTTACAGAATGGAGTATATGTTATGCTGTATTATCAAAGATTGCTTTCTCAAATTAAGTTACTGTGGTCTCACAACATCAAACCAGGCACAGCATTTTAGCTGAAAGAAGTAGAAGCTGATAGAAAATTTAAGCCAGGTTTATGTTTTGTATTATGAATCTCTTCATCCTGTTTATGACTGCAAAGATAAGCCATCCATTAGTTCTTAGCAGTACTTTCTTCTCCAAAAAATCAATTTCAAAGAACTTTATTAAAGTGGCAAATTCAAATAGTAGTTGGGAAGTGCAAAAATTAAGGTTTCAGATTTAATTTCCTCCACCCGTGGTTTATACGCTCATCTACTACAATCTTCATTTACAGGATCGCATCTCATTTCCTGTGGACCTCAGCTAGCTTTTTGCACAGGATAATGGACTGTGATCACAGATGGAAAGTAGATGTTTATTTTTTCTTCATCATGTAATCATTCAGTGTTTGATCCTATGCATTATGGCTATAGTATCCGTAGCCTGCATCATACACAGAATCATCAGCTTTCATTGAAAGCTTTCTTTTTTTTTTTTTTTTTTTTTTTTTTTTTTTTTTGTGGCGTTTTGTATCTTAGCTCCTTACCAGCATTGTGAAGTCCCCTTCATGGTACCACCGGCAGCTGAGATGGTGCCGAGGTGTCTATTTTACACACTGGGAGCTGAGGCACAGGTATTAAACTGACAATTGTTAAAAATAAATCAATTTTTCCTGCCTGATTTCTCAGAGCTCCTAGCATCTTTTAGTGCTTAATATGTTCAGATTGGATTTCATTTTGCATTGACCTCAGTTGCAGCAGTGAATGCTCAGCAACCCAAGCCAGGAACCATCTTGGATTATACGGAAAATGAGAAACACCAAATGAAATCCTGTTAGAAAAAAAAAAAAAAAGGTTTATATAACTTTTCTAGCATTGTGCAGGAAGCAGGACTTGAATACAACTTTCTAGACATTCAGCCACCAAAACTCTTTTCCTAGTGCATTTCTCCACTTAACTTGAGGCCTTCCAAGTTTCACAATAAATAAGGCAAAATTCGTATTTTCAGTAAAAGTCTTGATCTTTCAAGAGCAACCCATGTTTTGGCCAGTGAATGTGGAAAAGGTCTTGTGTGTGAGGGGAGGAGGATGACCATGTATCGAAGATTTTAACAAGAACATAGAAGGCATAGAATTAAGATTGCATGAGCAATTTTTAGCTTCTTTTAACAGTTCTCATTTCCTGAAATTTCCTTTCCAGAAACTGAAAAAGTGAAGGAGAACGTTTCCCAGCATGGGAACATATCGATCCCTCCTTCCGTCTTCGCCGGTGCCGCTGCCGGTGCCATTCATTCCTCTCGGGCCCAGTATGAGGCCAGCGGGCAGCCGCAGGAGGTGATTATGCTCGTGTCAGGCTGACACGAGCGGAGACGCGGTGTGCTGTGCAGACAAGCCTACCTGCTGTTCGTTGGACAGGAAACAGTGTCGTGTGACCCAGGCAGAGCAGCATCTGCGGCAGTTTCTGAAAAGAAGTGTAACCTCCTGGCTGTACGTTCCTGCTCGCCGTATCTCCGTGTCTCCTCCTGCCCCTTCTCTGTTGGTCGTGTTCCTACGCCCCTACCTGCTGCTTCTGCCTGTCCGCCCAGTCTTCTTCAAGGACCAAGTCGTAGGCTTAGGCTCAATAGTGCCTCTCCTGATTTCTGGGTGTTTGCTATGGAAGATATTTTTAACATTGCTCTGGTGCTAAATGTCTGACACCCCTTGTCTGCTAAAAAATCAGTAAAAAAGGCCCTCCTGGTATCCGGGAGGGTGGGAAGAGGAGAAGTTCATCCTTCTCCCTAACAGAACTAAATGTTCGGAAGGTTGCTGCTTTCTCTGCCAGCCAGTTATCCTCGCGTGTAGTCTGTTTTCCTGTGTGCCATGGTCAAAGAGGAGTGACTCAGAGCACAGCAAGTCCCGGCTTTCTGGTTTAACTGCTGTTAATCACTCAGCGTTGCATTTAGAGCTAGTTTGCACAAGCGCCCTTGCATGCTGGCTTGACTGCCAGGAGCACTGCAGGAAAATCCCTCCCATTTGCCTCGTCCCTTATTATTTAAAAGCAGCTGGGGAAGCTGAGTTGGACTAGCAGAGCGGGTGGCACCAGTGCAAAACAAGCTCAGTGCTGGCGGCTCCCCTGCCAAGGTGACGCGAGGTGGCCCGTTTTAGCAGGCAGCCCGGGTTAGCTTGGTGTGAGGACATACGGCCCTCGAGGGGAGGAATCTATTTCCATATTATAGCAGCGCCTGCCGCAATGCCTGGGAGTTTGGAAGCGCCGCGTTGCTTGGCTGCTCCTGCAGACTGCCCTTCTGGCCCCGCCGCCGCGCCGGGCCCCCGTCGGGCCCTCCTCCGCTTGCTTCCTGCGGTGGCCCCGGGTGCCTCTGTGTACGTGGTGATACCCGGCGTGCCCCCAGCTCCTGTGTGGGTCCCAGGCCGCCGGCGTGTTGAATGTCAAGGGGGAAGCTCGTGACGCTCACTTCTGCGCAGCCTCCTGAATCAAAGGAGGGCAAGCGAGCCCTTGCGGTGACTCGTAAGGGTCACTAGTTTCTCAAAACAGTGGGGATATATGTTTTATGTTCTAAAAATAAATAGCGTACCACGTATGTTATATGTCAACTGTAAACTCAATCACCTCATAAATAGGCACTGACAAATGAAAAATTAGCTTCTTTGAATTAATAAAAGTGCCCTGTTTCAAATATATATTTTTTTAAAATTTTCCAGGATATGATTTCAGTGTCCAGCGGTGTCTATTTTACTTCTATGTGAAGTCCATTCTGGTGGTTTGCATTAAAATCCACGTGAAAGGGATACCACCAACTTAGTCAATTTTGTAAAATAAGCTCAAAGATATTTCAGAAACCAGACTGCCCCTAAGTCCCTCAGGTACGATTAGTGACTGAACAATAACATTTCTTATTTCAGAATCTCTTTTTAATCCTCCACTTGCCATGTAAGGAAAATAATTAAAATAACGCCATACAAAGTCTTGTCAAAGCACGAAGTATGTGACTCTTTGAGTTTACAGTACTGTTATTGTAAGCAGATAAAAATATTCTGATGGGTGAGAGTTACAGGCTGTTGACATTCTTTTAAACTACTTATTATAATTTCCAGTGCATTTTTTTTTTTGATGACTTTTTTTTTTCTTTTCACTCTGCCTCCAAACTTTCCTTTAGAAACCTTAGTTTTGGGGGTAGAGAAGTAGAGCAGAGATGCCTGTGAGCATGTGATCCACTTGGGTGCGATAAGAAAAAGAGGACTTTCTTCCTGTTAATCTTTGCTCTCAGAACCCATGTGCAGTAACAGTCCTGGTCTAACGTAGTTTGACCAAGTGAGCAAAACACAATGTGTGATGCCATTAAAAAAAAAAAAAATAGCAAGACACTGTAATGAAGATACCAGTTGGGCACCAGAAGCTCTGACTTGCTGTGCAGGTTCACATGCATCCCTACTTTTATGCATATCTCTTGGTTCATCCTGGGGTGAGGGGTATGTTATGCGTGACATGGCTCTTCTTGTCCTCTTGCTGCCTTTACTTCAGTGGGGACGGGTTCAGGGAAGTGTCTGGAAATGTCCCGGTCAAATAATCAACCACATCTCTAAATCCAGCACTCTTGAATATGGGTGTTTAAGACCAAAGGGCTACAAAATTAGAGTATGATGCCCCAGTAACCCAAAGGGTTACATGTTGGAAGGTTTTCCTGGCGTGCTGTACTCGATTGATGAAGCCCCTGCTGGGGTGAGAGATGTGATCCGTTCTCAAGCTCTGCTGGTAGTTTCTTTGTCACTGCGTATGCCAGGACCCAAACACATCACTTATGCACAAAGAGCTGGCTTATTTCTTTGTTCTTGCTTTATAAGTGAGCTGGTTATTGTTTTATTCATGTATAATTGTTATAATCTTTCATACCTAGATTATACTGTGTTTCCAGATGAAATTAAAAGAAGACCATAGTTTTTCAGAAGAATCTATTAATCTCAGATAATAGACTGTGTTTATATTCAAAAGCTTGTATTTTAAGGTGAAAGGGATAATTGTATACAAAAAAGCACACTGGTTATAGAGACAAACGTAGCATTTTAGTGCATCTATTTCACCTTCTTTTGAAAATCAGACTCAGAGTGCACGTGTTACAAAAATCCTGAGTTTTGTTCTTTATTGTTATTATCTGCCCATCTGTTCTCGCCTTTCTTTCTCTCCTTTCCTATGGCAGTTTTCAGCCTCACACCTTTGATATTTTTCATAGAGACTAGCTGCACTTTACATGGCTCATAAAGCAAGTACAAGCTAATCAGGTGGATTGAACTTCAGTTGCCATGAACAAATGAGGACTTACTGTAGTGCACTGCTGTTCAGTAATGCTAGAGAAGTTTCAGTTTGAGAAAATCCATCATAAATGAATTTATGTGCCCACCCAGATTTATTTTAATTAAAATCATTCATGAGTCCTGGCTGTTGCTTTGGCTACTAAGTACTTACAAATGGGCTTAATAGACATGTTTGTTTTTTGCACAGCTGTAAAAATACATATTCTGCTACATTTTTTTAAACCTGATTTATTTAAATAGAGTTAGGTAAAGATGCAGTTTATAGGAAAGGTTAAAGGGTCAAAATGGTATTTAATTAACTTATACCCACTTGGGAAGAAGCCAAGGTAAAAGAATGCACTGCAAGTAAGCTTCAAATAATACAAAATCTTTGAAAAGAACTAACCATCTTTGGTGAAAGGCTTTCCTGTTCTTAACCTTGTGTCATTTAAACTATTTAAATGAGCTATGCAAAACCTTACATTTATTATATAATGGAGTTTCAATAAAAGATTAAATAATTCTTGCAGTTACATGGAAACTGATGCTATGGCACTGAAAGCAAAGACCTAGTACTCTATTGGACCACGCCAACTGTGCTTATGTACCAACCAACGTTGTGTCACAACTGATGTGACATCTGCTATTTTTGACTTATGTATGGAACCTCTCAAATGTGTAAGACTGTTTCTTTTAAAAATATAGAAATATTTGAAAAAAGAAAAAAAAGAAAAAAAAAAGAAAGAAAAAAATATCAGTGTGGGGAAAGCTCCCATAAAGTCTGAAGGAGGCCTGATTTTTAAAGATGGTCTGAGATTGTAGTTGTTTTCATGCGAAGCACCTCGTGTTGGATTTCCTAAATCATGCCTTATATGTGACTAGCTTAGCTGTACACATGGAAAAGGTCTTACCTCAGACACAGTGGGAACTCTGAGGAAAAATATCACTGAGTTCCTCTGTTACTTCTTTTTATATGCTAGATGCTAGGATATCCTCATTGCTGTGTTGCTGTTCTGTAGAGGTGCCAATTCTGAAACATTTTTTCCATTTAATTGCCACAGAGTTTGCACTGTGGAAATATTCCTGTGTCAGAGCTCCATATACATACACATTTTTTACATAAAAATAGGACTGGTGTGGAAAAATGCAGCTAGCCTGAAGGTGCCAGTAACCATTTGTTGTATCAGAGATTTTCAGCAAGAATCCCAAGTGAGAACTGCATAGGTGGAAGGACTGAATGGCTGTATGATTAAGTACCAGTAGAACCTATAGGGTATTAACCTGGAGGCAAGGGACCTGGCATGTAGACACCACGGCATATGCTGAAATGACTTTTTTTCTCCCCTGCCTTGTTGTAGTCTTCCAGAACTGTTGTGCTGGGAAACAAACTCATCTTGAAAAGATTAACCCCCAAGTTTTCTAACACCCCCCATCAATACCACTGCATGACATTGAGGGTGTGGGTGGGTGATATAGCCCAAGTGCTCTGGACATAATAGCATTTGGAAATATATTCTGAAATATAAATATCCCTATTACTTAAGCTTGCCATTAATTTAATATACCGTAATTGTGGGAAAGATCCTTGTGATTCAGCATGTGAGGTCTACCTTCTGTCTAATTTTATGTATGCTTAAAGGCTGCAGTGCTGTCCTAAAGAATTTCTTTTAATTGACATGACTGCTTTGGCATGATCCTCGGGCTCTGAGAAGCCACAGCAGCAAAGAGAGCCCATAACCAGATGGTTCTTCCCAAGAGCAGCTTTCAGCTAGGAGGATCTTTGCTGTCCAGAATGCAGCTGTAATGATGTCTGCTCTGCCAGACTAAAACAAAGGCTGTTGTAGCTCTGTGTTCCGGATTAATCAGGAACCACTTGCTGGTTTGAAAAGTGTTCACTGCTTTTTGCAGAAAAAAAAAAAAAAAAAAAAAAAAAACCTCTAGGTAAAAGACACACACAAAAATATAAACAGAGGTGATTCATTTTGTCCTCTCCAGAGAAGAACAGACAAACTTCTTAACTTCACTCCAGACTGCCTGCAGATACTTTCAGACTTCTGTAATGATTCTGGCAATGATAAATACATTTGTGTTGTTCTCTTAATGTTTAGGATTTACATCTGTGGGAACTAAGGTAGTTTATAATATTGTTGATCCCTTGTAGAGGTGTCCATACGTTCTGGTTTTGTTTCTTTAAGTCAACTAGCAATACTGCCCACATCAGTCCCAAGACTGTCCTGCAGCCCCTCCTCACCGATTACACTAAAACCCTTACATTTGTTTCAGGAGTTCTTACTTTCAAGGAGAAGCTTGACCAATACAAGCAATCACAGACATGCAGAATACCTTTTTTTTTTGTTTTAAGAAATGCTGTCTTTGCATGAGATGATAGCCTTAAATTTTCCGGAGGAGGTGAATGCTCCTGAGTCATCTGGCCGATATTTAGGATATTGTATGCCCTTTTTTCCAGTAGACCTTGCTGCAGCAGGATACAATCCTGGCAACACTGCGGGCTGTGCTGGAAACTTACCAGGAATCCAAGGGTCGCCACCTTATGCATTTGCACAGCTAAGTGGGTGTTTGTAGTTTAGCACTGCCTGCATACACCTCACTTCACAAAATATGCAGAAAGAATACACCCGAGAATCAAAGGGCAAACCAGGAATGAACCTCTGAGCTTACCTATTTCATAATGTGCTGGAACAGGGGAGATGAGGGGAATGGCCATGGCCCGCATCACACCTGGCATTGAAGTTGGTTCAGGGAGATGCAGTATCCTGCTGTTAGACTTGACACGTAGCCATATTAAATAACAGCAGCCATCAGTCATGAGACTGGCAGCGAGTAGGTTTCATTCCTGGTGTTTGGATTGGGGCACAGTCGACCTGGTTGTTCTGAGCTCTGGGCTCATATTCTGCATTCGAAGCTAAATATTGGGCTGTGAGGAATCTGAAGCTTCTCTGTCGCTTCTGAAGTATCTGAACTCTGTTTAAAAATATCTCGAAACTTCACAATCTGCTAAACATCTCCTTGAATCTGTTGGCAGGCCAGAAGCATATTGCTAAAAACAAAACTCAGCTAAACAAATCCAAAAATGTTCAGTCAGAAGCATGGGCTCTCAGCCATCTCGTGTTTGCTGCTCCCTTGAATCATGTTCAAGAGATTATCCTTATTAGGCAAACTTAGGGGTGTTCCCCAATCTTTTGAGTATGGTTTTCTTCCTTTTAATTACTTGGTCATTATGCTGCAATTTCTGTCTGCTCCCCTAAGTGGCCAGTGAAGGCAGATTTCGCTGTGTATCTGGATACCTGAGAATAATTAGGCATTTGTGAGTTGGGAAGTGGCTTCAGAATTTACAAAGCGAAGCTTCATTACGAGTAATGCACTGGGGAGCTGAGGTTCATGAAAAATAAGGATGTAATTCCAAGATCTTGTCTTTGCAGGCAAAAACAGCATGATAAATTTCTGCTTAAGTCTACCTATGTGCACCAGTTTGCAATCCATTTAGTTGTGCTGGTGCACCACTTTATAAGTTTGCTATCTGATGGATCACTGAAAGTTTCTAGGTAAAAATAACCCCTCTTCGTGTTCTTTTAGATCAGTGGATCCCATGGACAGTTTTAGCAGAATAAGTGGTGGGGGGACGAGTTGTTGGGCAGCAGCAGTAATGACTGAGCGTGAGGCTTGCGTCGTGGGAGGGTATCACAGCTCTGCTGACTGGCACGCACCCATTGCTTGGCTTTCGGTCTCCAGCTCCTTTGGCCCTGCCTTTTTTGCAAGAAAGTGCAATGAGGAAATTGTTACCGATTTAAACTAGTAATAAACCCATGCATGTACATTAACTTCAACAGAAATTTCCCAATCTGAATTCTGTTATATGCAACTGAAATTGACAGGCTTCTTTTCTGTTTTTTTCTTTTTTTTTTTTTTTTTTTTTTTCCCTTGGAAATATTTTAATTAAGCTACATGCAAATTTTTTTCGGGCATAGCATTTGCTCATCTGTTTTCCTTTAGATAGCTGATGCTACTGCTGAGATAAGGATGCCATTGTGTGAAGCACTGGCAAAAAGTGTAAATTTAGGTTCTCTCATTAGAGATCCAGGGAGACAGCATGTCTCCAGTTCACATTTAATCAGTTTTTCCCTGGCAAGTTTTTTTTGTTAGTATCAGGGCAAAAAACACACATTTTAGATAAATTAAGATGATCGCAAAAAAAAAAAAAAAGAAAAAAGAGAAGGAGAGGGGAATTAAGGGGGCTCAGGCTCATTTGGGTTTCCTGCATACTGGAATCTTTCAGTTACATCCCTCAGTTTTACTACCGATATAATCATGAGTGAAAATTTATACCCCTATAGCATTTAATTTCAGACATGACAAATCCTCAAGCCATTAAAAAATATAAATAACGTACTGGAACCCTGCAGCTCACATTTGGAAAAGGGAAAACAAACAGGAGGGTGCAAGAAGTTGCAAGGATTTGGCTGTTTGTCAGGTTTGAGAAGTCTATTCTTGCAAATAAGTAGCACTAATATTTCTTTAGCCTTGATGTGTACCAAAATCCACAGCTTTTCTTTTTGTTTGTAATAAGGTTTCTATGGCTTTGCTTACAACATATATTGAGCTCAGTAACGCTGCTATTTTTTGCAGTATCTTCGTCTGAAGTATTCGTTTTCCCAGAGCTCTCTCACAGAGGGCTGTGCTTTATTCTCCAAACCTAGAAGACATGTAGTAGATTCAGTCCTGGCCATTTTTCATGTGAAGCCCTATTCAAATGGTAATTGAAAAAGGCTTTGTGGACTTTGTTCTCAACTCAAAGAAAAAAATTCAGCTGTGGGCAGCTAGGGCAGTAAAGAATTTTTACTGAAAGACTCAGAGAAAACTAATTTGGAAGTTACCACAGCCTCTCAAAAGTTAAAGGTACAACTACAAATCAACTGTGAAGCCAGTTGTGCTATCAAATATCATTGGAATTAATATAGTTAATAAAATATTACTGTGAGGATCAGGACTTGGAGGCCCCTTTTCCTAGGGAGATCTGCTATAAAGGAATTAATTACAATATTTTGGGGAGCGCCGTGTGCACGCCTGGTTTGCGATTACTGACACGCGTATCTGCTGCTTAGCAGCGAGTGTGGGATCGCGGGCAGGGTTTCAGTGAGCCCCAAAGTTTGCAACTGCTTCAATAAAGGCATTTTTGTTGAATTTGAAGTGTTTATGTGCTTTCAACTGTTGGGGGCTCCAGCTAAAAGCTAAAATTGGCACACGTTTTGCTAGGCGGTCTAAGCTCCCCAGCTGAAATGTAACCCAGACCAGGGAGAGCTAGCAAAGGGACAAGGTGACATGGTAACATTCAAGGCAAGATTCGGTAGCAGTGACAAAACCGTGGGATCGTGATTGCCGGGCCCATATCCACTCGTGATTGCCGGGCCCCACTCTGTCTCCAGCCCATATCCACTCATATCCACTCTGTCGCCAGCCTCTCACCTTTGATAGGGATTCCTAATTTCCTTCAATGTATGTGCACTCATAAAATTGCTTCACTCATAAGCTTGTGTTACTGTCATTTATTTCCTGACTTGTTTATAGTCCTGGTCTAGCACTCGCTTCATTTAGGGTCAACAATGTCCCCTGCCCACCCCAAAAGCAGCCCATGAGCCCGCAGCCCCCTGTGTGCAGGCTGCTCTGCCGGGAGGCAGGGGCTCTGCGCAGGGGCCAAGTCCCTCCTGCCAAAAAGTCTCTGCAGGAAGAGCATTTCCAAAAGCAGTACATATGATCGGACAGAAATCAGCTGGTATATAATCTATATTGTGAGTCATGTATTAGACCCGTGCAAAAGAATATGCAGCAGTATTCATCATCAAAGATAGACTTTGGGAGGTCCAATGCAGATAAGAATATAAACCCAGTTACTAAAGTACAGCAGAATAGATCAGGAAAAAAATAATCAGTAAATGTTTTGCTTCTTATTTGTCAAAGACGGTTTACTTTTAATGAGTAACAGGCAACAGTTACCAAGCTAATTCTGAGTTTTCATTTAAACATTAAATTAAATAAATTTTTGCTAGAGAAATCTAAACTGAATTGGAAAACGTGTGACCTTTTGGCAGTTGGGAAAGGGGAGGAAGGTGAGGATTTCGTTCTTAAAGTAAGTTGTGACTGATCCTAAGAAAAAGACTGGAAGTCACATTCATAGGGTATTTGGTAAAGGAGGCTACAAGCACAGGTACCTTGCACCCATTTAGTTACAGCTTTTAAAATACATAGTTATGGCAGTGCAAAATGCTGAGTTAACACTCTAAACTGACCGTGAAAGTGACGTTAAATTGATTTAATAATTCAATTTTAATAAACTCCTTAAAGTTGATGTATAGGCACTTCACAGAGAAGAAGATATTTTGTTTCAGTCTTATTTCAGAAGTGAGGCAAATTTATCATTTTTCTGTGTGTTACAAAGTACCTGAGCTCAAGAATCCTATAAAAGCCTATCCTAAAAATGTTTTTTTCAAAGCAGTTTGGAAAAAAAATCATAGTTTTTCTAGTGTCAAATATATATATTTTTTTAAATAAATTTTTAATCACAGCCTTCAGTCCTGCCTCTCTTATGTATTTTGGGGCATGGGTAACTAAGTCAAAATAAAACCCGGCAGAAAGCAGTTTTAGTAGAATTGTATATAGCCTAGTGAACAGTGTTCTGTAGGAAAGCCCAAACCAGGTATAGCCCATAAAAGAATTGCTTTCAGCTGAGGCAAGGTGTGTACTGCTATAATCACTCCATCTTTGAGCTAACACCTCTGAAGATGTGTAGAAAAGCTTAACAGGCAGCCCTCTACTGAGCCTCGTCCATGGAATAATATGGCGCTTGAGCTAACAATAGTGCAGATCATTTATTTTTCATATATGAGAACAACTGCAATTCTTTTATATCTTAAGGAAAAAAAAAATCCTTGAAAAAGAGAGCACTTTCTACTATGCAACAATTCGTATTTTAAAGCATCATTTGAAAAAAAAAGACTTTGTGTGTTCCCAGGCATTCCACACACATTCGGCCACATACATACATGTATTTTTGCATTTGTGCACATGCGTTGTAGACACAGATATAAAATAAGCGGTGTGTGTGTGCATATACATATATACATATATTTGAAGGGGGGAATTTATGAATTTATGGGAGGCTGGCCAGATTTAATTTATCTCCCCGTATTTAGCACTTAAGGGCTTATATACTCAGTTTGCTCAAAACTGTGCAGAAGTACTCCTTGCTTATGCCTCAAATCAGAAATGCATGAAGTGCAGCTGCAGAGATAATACATTCTCCCCAAAGGCTTTGGCTGAGCAAATTAGGTGTCAATGGGGTGCCTGCGCAGGCAGTACTCTCTCTAATTAGTCTCTTGAGCCTAGTTGGTGGCGGGTATAAGATGATCTAATCAATTGGTCTGTGTCTGATGGTACGTGTAAAAATCCTGGCAGGCAGAGCTGTCTCCCACAGGTCACTCACCTGCACAGCGGGAACGCTCATTTTCATTTTTCATCTCTTCCATCACATGATGCTGACAGTTGGTTTTAAGAAAACGGAATCCAAAAAATATCTAGTTCATAGGGCATGTAGGTCAAAATAAAGTTGCATTATGGGTATTGCTGAACCAATTAATTAATATTTATAGCAGCGAGTTGTATGTAGATAGCATCTGAGTACAAATAGTATTGATAATGTTTGGCTGCCTTTTTAAAGTGACTTTTCTAACAAAGACAGGAAGAAAAGGTGTGGGGGAAAAATCACCTGTTAATATTATACTTTTTTAGAGAAAATGAACAGTATCTATGTGGTGTCTGCACATCTAGTGGAGGGAGAAGGAGAAAGAATATATGGTTGATGATTTTAAATACTCTTACGTTTCATCTCACAGAGAATACAGTACCCCTGGTTGTCAGCTCACATTTTTATTTAAAATCTGGTGTCATAGAATGAACACTCTTATAATAATGCTAAATCAGCTGCAACATAAATAGACCTGCACTCTGAATGTGCTTTGCATGCCAAGGACGCCGCGGGAGCACAGCTCTGCCCTATTTTATAATTTATACAAAAATTAAAAGCACCTAGCGAAGGATGCTGATGCTGCCAAAAGGAGCAATGAATTGGCAATTTGCATTTTTAAAGGAAAGGAGATTCTTTTTATTAATTAAAAATAAAAAAAAAAATATTGGGGATGTCAGAGCCTTTTAGTCACCCTTCTCCACCTCATGTCTTGAGAGCAGGATTAGTATTTAAATTACAGTCTTTAGTATCCTTTACTAGAATCGCTGTTACACCAACAGCTGCCTCATGATAAAGTTTGCCCAATTTTAGTGCAGATCAGTACCTTACTTTATCGCGTTTGGGGTCTGTGATAAACAAGGATGCATGCACCTGGTGAGTTCTCCAGATAATGAACATACAGCTGAGTGACTTGGTTTGGTCACTCGATATTTCAAGCACATCATTGCCTTGCGTATCATCTTCTTTAGTTTTAGTAGAGACATCATGAAAATCGAAACTAATGGGACCTGAGGTGGAAAAATACAAGTTCATTTTTAAGGCAGTCTGTTATATTTCTTTTTTGTATTTAATTTATTTATTTATTAGGAGATCTGAAAGAATCTTGTTTTGCTCTTGGGATATCACCACTTGTAAATATTCCATTTAACAAGTTACACTTTTAGAAGCAAAGCTGTGACCAGAGGCCATAAGCCGCCAAGTCACCAAGCAAAACTTTGATTCGCATGATTGGGAAAATGCATTGGATTCCAAGCAAGGATATTTCTAAGATGTACCTATAAAAACCTGCCGTCGTGACTGCTGCAGCACTTGGGAGCTGGACTGCTCTGGTCTAGCGCAACGTGCCGCAGCTCAGGGTGGTGAGGGCGGCGCTCCGCTCCCCGCCGCCGTCCCACACGCGCTCGGATCCACCACGCGCGGCCCCAGCGGCAGCAGGGCCACATCAGCCTCCGCAGAGCGGAAGAAGGCTGAGCTGGGACGACAGAATTGACAGCTGCCTTATCCTGAGCCAGGGCAGTAAACAACGCGGGCTTCCTCGGGAAGCCTGGCAAACCGCAGTGCGCATTTATGGCATTGCTGTCCGCTTTCCTAGCCCACTGGGCTCTGCCCTTGGCCTGTGTTGACTCTGGCAGTGGTTGCCCATATGCTAAGATCTTTTTCCTCTTGTCACATCGTGGCAACTGCCCATTTCATTTCTAAAGAAGCTTAATTCTGAAAACTTCTCATTAAGATATTCATCATCTCATAAGCTCAGACCCTGCCCTGGAGAAGAGCTGAACAGCTTTGCATGCAGCACCAAAAGTGGAGTCAAAAAAATGTAAAATTGTCACTGGGGCCAGGGAGCTGTGGCCTCCACAGCTGTGGTGTAGGATGGCAACACACAAGGTCAACATTGGAGAAAGGAGTCTGGGGACTTTAATTATTTCTTTAGGAGGAAGGGGCACTAACAGGGTCACCTCTGCAAAGTGTTTGGTTTAAGGAAGGGGAATGAGGAAAATATTGTCAGCAATGCTTCACCACTTACACATTTGGGAATTTCTGCGTGTAACTCTTTTTTGCTTTTAAGTTTATGGAAGGGTAAACTAAATGGGTCAGCTCTGAGGCATTCTCTGAAACAAGATTTACTAGGGCTTCAGCCAAACTGCAAGACCCAGAGGAAAGTGGGACTATCATGTGGGATAGACATTCCACACAAAATCCAAACATGATTAAGAGACAACCCAAGCAGGAGTCGAGAGGTAGTAGACCAAGATGCAAGAAGGCCCAAGAAACTGCTGTGCACCATATTACTGTTTTGCATAGCAATCTACTTGGACATTTAAGAACATTAATTATGAAACATATGTTAAAGGAGAGTTGTTTTATTTCTGTATATTAGTAGAAAAAAAAAACAATAAAAGTGAATGCTTTTACATGGCAGTGTATCAAAGAGCTCCACAGTCAGATTGCATTTGCAGAAGTATTTGTGACATACTCCAAGGTACCCTTGAATAGCTCCTCCAGAGTAAAGCTAAGGAAAACTTTTCTTAAACTAGTCCCAAGCATTGCTGCAAAAGTGTTCACTAAGGACTCATTGGGAAAAGGGGCAAGAGGAGCTTGTGAATTCCTTGAGCTGTGCCGGCAAACATGCTGTGAGTGTCTGTTCTTTGCACTGAGTTGGTATCTTCATAACTGACTTTGGACTAACCGATTTTTGACAGGTTTAAAAATCATTGAAAAAGGCAAGTAATGAGGTATATTATAATTTATATTGTTTCCTTACAGGATTAAATTTACCAGTTTGGAGGAGGGAAACAAAAACCTAACGAGGAGGCCAACACTGGGACGGAACCATGGCCTGTTTCCTTTCTTTCTCTATGGTGGATTTTGTTCAGAAGAAAATTGAAGCTGGCAAGACCCGGGTTTTTTGTTTGTTTGTTTTTGTTTGTTTGTTTTTTTCCCTGCAGTTTATTTAAAACCTTGCACGCATTTGGATACCTTGTGATTTCAGAGAACTATGTGAAGATTAAGCTTTGGCTTACTGATACATGGCATGTACTCTTTCAGTCTTTTGTGTTTGATTTTGTTTGATTTTCCACTGCCGCACTGCATCTTTGTAAAGGTTTTTATGCTTTCACCAGCAATGTCTTAAATACATTAAGACAACATATTTGGTGTTCACACTTCTTTGGTAATGAGTGTACGAAAAAGACAACAGTGGCATAAAGGACTGTGTGTTTCCTTTGTGTGTTTCCTGCATATTTTGCACCCAACAGGAAGACTATTTCTGCCAGAGCAAGTCCAATATTCTGATCAGCTGGCATTTCTAGCACCTTGCCACTATTCCTCAAGTGCTGTTGGGTTGTTTCATTTTTCCTGATCTCTTTAAGCCACTCATATCCGTCCTAAAAACATGGCAATAATTGCATGTTTACTTCAGAACTCTGAACTTGGTTACTCTGCTTAGGTTCTGTAGCATGCCAGTTTTCAAAATAGGCCTGTGAGAAAGACAAAGCAAAAATGATGAGATGTACTCAGCTAGCAGGTACACAATGGATTCTTCATGCTTTTATTGCCTTTAAGACTATTTCCTTAGTTTATGGGTCTTGGCTAATCCCTCTGTTCTTCCTCACACTATTTACCTTTTGGGATGTTTTCTTATAAAAGAAAGCAAAGAGATGGTGAGACGGTTCTGTTTAATTCAGGGCAGACACTAAGGTGCAGAAAAACTTTCATCAAATGAGCCATTAAATCTAGCTGTGTTACTTTGCCTCTTTCAAAGCATAATGGAGAATTTTGCGTATCCAAAACCGTTTGCCGTTCCACACCAAAGCACCTTTCAAGTCATTTCCATAGATACTTTATCCACTTAGAAGACACTACCAGGTATTGTGTCTTTTAAGAGCTTTTCTGAATGAATGATTCAAATGCAAGCTTTGTAAGCAACCAAGTCAGGTGATTTTAAAACAGAAAGTCCCTGCTGCATTTGGGTTGGGGAGGGCACGGTGTTCAGGGGTGTAATAAGAGGGCCCTGATCACACACAGTGCTTTGCATTTAGAGAATGGGGTATGGCGCAGAAACCCCTGTTCAGTTACAGTCCTGCCTGGATAGAAACACTTACTAGGCAATATTCTATTCACAAATATTCTATGCACGAATTTGACATCTTTTGCTTGCTGGATGCATTGAATTACATCTTGAAGAAGCACGGTAACACTTTGGTTAGCATTCAGTGTTTGAAAGGAGGGGGAGAGGATTTGCACTACTGCCATCTTATTAAACTCCAGCAGTGTTTAATAAGAAGAGAACACCCAATAAGGCAAATCCTTGAGTGCTCAAGTAGCTACAAAAGGCCTCTTAAAGAACTAGGATATGAGTCTACACTTTCAAGTAGTTAAACCATGGAAATATTCTGAGCATTTGCACAGCCATTAAAACACAATTTTCCCCAATCACATCTCTGTTTCAGGATCGGGTAAAAGCCATCTGAAAGGCACTTTCAGTCACAATCCTATTTAGAACTCGGTACAGTTTTTCCCTTGTGTTTATGAGGGGAAAAACCTAACCACTGAACTTTTGAATTTATCACACACTAAAACTGCCTTAGACGTGGTTTGTTTAGGTTTCATGTTTCTTTCTTTTGTAAGAGAAAAGTCTTTTATACATTATCTTTGCTACTTAAATTGTGTGCGGTTTGATGATTAAAATTAGCTATTTTTAGAAAAGAAAACTTGCTGCAAAAATCTGAAGAATTTTTGAAAATGTAACAAAGATTTCAATTAGGAATATAAGGGTAGTTTCGTAAAAACATCTACTTTGGCAGCTTAAATTCAGAGGCAAGCAATTATGCTGCTCTACAAAACATCTGAAGGTTTAATACAGAGAGTAATTCCTCAGCTGCTCCCACAAGCCTAGCACTTTGCTCGCCACAGTGAATCATGTACAGTGTTTGCTTAAGGTATGTATGTGTGTGTACGCACACGTGCGCGTGAGATTAGCCTCTCTGCCCCATTCCCGCTTTTAAGCAACCACTGAGAAAATTAAAGTTGCTCCAAAAGTTTTCAAACAACTCAGTTGCCTGAAGGAAAGGACATAAATATCAAGATTCCAAAATAGTAACTTAATTTTCAAAGGTAGTGGGGTTATCTCAGCAACTGATTAGTTAAGGAGTGGCCAAGACCTCTGAAAATGAAATGAGCCCAGTGACTTATGCAGCTCCTTGGAGGCCACCAAGGCTGCCCATGGGACCAGGGTTTGCTCTTTTTCCCGTGGGGGGTTCTCCACTTGGAGCAGGCTTGGCCTTTGTGAACTGGTGCCAGTTGCAAAATACTCCTCTGTGTCACCAAATCTATTGGGAAGGGTTTTTTGTTTTGTTTTGTTTTGTTTTGTTTTTTGAGAAGGAAGAAGTGTAAAGTGTACAGCCTTATTCCCCTCCTTCCAGAAGAGCCCTGACCTGCCTCATTGCCTGATGTGACACCCATCAGTTAGGCCCCAATAGCTNTTTTTTTTTTTTTTTTTTTTTTGAGAAGGAAGAAGTGTACAGCCTTATTCCCCTCCTTCCAGAAGAGCCCTGACCTGCCTCATTGCCTGATGTGACACCCATCAGTTAGGCCCCAATAGCTAGCACACTTCTGAAGCACCTTGGAGAAGCAGTGTTCTTCTCCACAGCTCTTCTCGGTGCTGCTCGGTTTTCCTTGCCGATGCTCCTCTGGTAGTTCCCCTCAAAGATCAGTAGTGTTCCCCTCTTTCCTCTCATCCTGCCTACACAGGATCTTCAAAGGGACCAGAAGACCCTGGCCTGGCCTTCCAGTTGTGCTGTGGGTGCTGGGAATGCAGCATCCCATGCCTTATTTCATTAGATCAATGGTCAAAAGTTGTCTTAGATGACCAACAGCCCCTGGGGCACAGTCCTTGAGAAACCGTGGGGCTTGCTCAGCGTTGAACAGGCCGGCAGCAGGGGAAGACAAGCTGGCGACAGAGCTGATGCTGGGTGTGATACAGGGATTCCTCACAAATTCAAGTTCACAGAACCCGATTCCACAAGTCAGACAGATGGAGATGGCTTAGTCCCTGATCCTGTTGGGTTCAGGTCAGCTCCCATCCCACCCAGCAGGCACCGCACTCATCGGAATGCTCTGACAGCAGCCACATCACGTTACTGCATACATACCCCCCGTGAGTTGGGTCCTTTTATTTTTTTACTATTGGTTTTAAACAAAGCCATAAATCAGTCCATGCAACACTGAAATTTCAGTCTGCAGTAGAAAATGGCACCGGGGGTTTCACTTTCTCTTTGGTGAACAAGAGTTCTGGGCTTCAGACCCCTGCGGGGGAAATTATGAGAATAACTTCCCTGTGGGCCGATGCGTGACACATACCCCTACGTGCTCTGTGTAAGGGCATGCAACTGAATGCGTAGTCAATGCTCTGGTATGCTCATATAAAAATACTCATCTGTGAATATTATTGGTTTTGTACTTTTTATTATATAACATGTTTAGGCTCTGCAGACTGGGGAGCAAAATGCCAACACTCCATATAAATAGAATTATGTTGCATTACTGAGCATAACAGTACTCTCCCCTACCAGCATTTAGGTGGACTGACTGTATGTTACTGCCTTGCATTTTTCACATAAGCAAAAAAGAAAAAAAATCTCAAAGTAAAGGATGCACTAATAACTCCCATCCCCCCAAAATGCATTTCAATGGTGCTGCATACAAAATCGCCACTTGCCAGCTTCCAAGTGGATTTTTGTATGGTGCACTGAGGTGTTCTTTTTTTAACAAATAAAGAGGGGAGGGCTGGTACATGAAAACAATGTTAATGTAATTAAATATATATAAATATATATATACTTCAGAAGAACAGCATAATAAGCAGTACGGTAAAATAAATGTCGCATTATTTGTTACACCTTGTAATTTGTCTGTATTATGAAAGATGTAATGGTTTGTCAGCTGTAACTGTTGTTTTCTTGTAACATCATATTGAATAAAGTGTAGCAGAATCTCTCTTCTCCTTTGCATATGTGGTATAGACATAACCCAGAGGATAAAGCCTTTATTTTTTCTTCTCAGAAAATGAACAAGGAAATGGTTGTAAACAACAGACTTTTAAGAAATGAAGAGTACTTAGAAGGAGGCAGGCACTAGACAGTAATTAGTTGAAAAGATTAGGCACTGATTCAGCCAAGTACATGAGTGTATAATCAAGCTGCAGTACTAGCTGTACAGGGCATGGTTCTAAGCACCGGCCTTCCTGCCTGCACTAGCTAGGATGTTAGTTATTTGGTGTCTCTTTCCATTTTCTTCTATGTATGACAGAGGACCATTTTACAGTTCCCTGGGATTTAATTAAAGTGGTAGATGGGCCATTTTTCTTTTTTTATTTTGTCCAAAACAAGAAAACAAACAGCAAAAAAAAAAAAAAGGGTCTGATTTAGATATGACATCATATGTAGAGCTCCCTCTGGCTTATTACAAATTCTCAAGAAATAAGAACCAGACAATTCTGGTGGAAAATCATGCACAGATCACACTGTGTGTTTTTCACTGCTTAGATAGGGGAGCTTGATTTATGCCTGTTCATACTTTGTATTTACCTTAATGAGTAACTCTGTACTGTTTCAGTTCTTAACTCACTTGTTTATGTGCTTAGCATTCAGTAGACCAGATGATACTCACAGTGAGTATCAGCAATATGTGCCTTTAGTATTTTCCTCGCTTTTCCTTTATGTCTTGCATTTTCTGTCTGCCATCTTAAAAGGACATATTTTAGACTCTGTGAGAGTTAAATCAATGAAACTGAGACAGAATTGATTAGAATATGGGACTGAAATGTCTGAATATGCAGTTTTAGCTAATAAAGGAGTCTGTAGGATTTTTTTTTTTAACATTGTTTTGACCTGGGATGGGAGATGGCCGGAGAGCAACTGTTTGTACGCTGTAGCTGGTGGGAAATCCACTGGAAGACCAAAACTGGGGCTTTGTTCTGGCTGGTTAGGAGTGATTGAAGATGAAAAGTTCTCCTTTAGAGCAAGCAGAATGCAGGCTTGATTGTGGCTCTTCCGTGTCCCAACACCTTGTCTTGCAGTATCATGTTCTGCCGCTAGTTCTAGTGGCAAGACAGTTTAGGAGGCCCCCTTCTGCTGAAAAGCTGCCAAAAAGTGACATCTGTCCCTGGAAGGCATAGCATAAAAACAAAACAAAACAAGGAAACACACGGACATTCAGCTATGTACACTTTACTCCCAGTTTTCACCAGCTAGGGAAAATCTGGGGAAGTGTTGCCATTTCAGATCCTTGCTGAATGATGCGATTGCTCTGTTGAGTAGGTTATTTGCTGTTAGGTATTCCTGACTCACTGCTTGCATGGCAGTTTTAACCTCTGAATATCTCAGATACAAATGAGGACCCAGAATTATTACCTAAAAAGGTCTGTATGTCTGAACACTGGGTACCAGGAAGCATATTCAGAGTGAGCTTTTAATTATGCAGTATAATCCTTAACCTGACCCCCTTGGCTGCACTCCTAGCCTCTTAGCCGCAAGGTTTTCTTCCCAACCTAGCCAGGCTGCTACAGCAAAGCAGGAGATTCACTTACTAGAATAGCAGTCACCCCTCCCCAGAGAAAAGAAAAACCAGAGGGAAGGTGCTGGGAACAGCCTTGTGCCATTAGGTTAACACATACACTTTCTAAATAATGGCTTCCCTTGTAAACCTTTGCAAAGCAAACCCTACTGCAGTGGAAGGGCTTGCTGCTGCCCATGGGGGGTGGTGTTATGGACATGAGATTTGAGAAGCTTATATAGCACATGGGTGAGGATAAAGGCATACAAATCAAGGGGGCAAAAAAAAAAAAAAACCCACCAAAGAGATTAAAAAAAAAAATCCACGGCCAAGTATTTACTGTTCATTCCCCTTGTGAGTGATGTTATATATTGTCTGCAGAGAGTCATGCTGAGCGTGAGCCAGGCACAATAATAGCTGAGCGCAGTGCTGCAGCCCCTTCGTTATTGACTGTGCTGGTTGATACTGAGTTGGGTGAAAGTGATTCCAAAAATCTGCCTTTTTTTCCCTCTCTCCTGTTTCCCAGAGATGTCAGCAGTGATTGTTGGGGATGTACTGCTTGGAAGAACTGCTAAACTAAAATGAAACATCTCTTAAAATTAATTTTCTAGGGATCAATATGATGAATAGCACAAAAGACACAACAGCTTTATTTACTATGCAACAAATTCCAGTAGTGCTGCATAGCCTAGTAAAGTTCTGAAGTGTAAGGAGAGTTATGGCATCATACAAACATTACAACCTCACCTTTCAACTGGAAGTAGGATCACTGCATAGGGCTAGTTTACCATCAAAAGGGTAGGTGTGCAGCTTGCAATCCAGCTAATTATCATAGTTTGCCCCCAGCTTCCACCTGAGGAGCTCAGAGATGTTCATGCATTATAATGAAATGAGCTGTATACACAGCCCTGGGATATACTGTATAGATGTCAAGTTCTTTGTGGAAAGAAAAAAAAAAAGAAACACCAAAAACTGAGGCTCAGATTCAGCCCTGTATTCTCAAAGCTCTGCATGAGCACAAGCAGGAAACTGAGTATTTCACTTGAGATTTCACAAAGATTGACCATTAAAGGTATTTTTTTAGAAGCGGTTATCACAACAACAAAAGAAGAGCTCAGTGCTCAAAACAGCTTTTGTTTCATGGTATAGACAGATGGAGAGATACAACAGTGTTGGTGTCTTTCAGGACTGTGAAGGTTTGTTCAGTGACCAAACAGGTCCAAGTCATGTCAGTGTGGAGCAGAAGAAATTGTACGTACCATCACTGGGTAATACTGGAAACACAAACTGCCACTTTGGTGCATCAGGGGACACAGATATAGCTGTCAAGCTTTCTAGAGACTATCTCATGTTCCCTTCTATATCCCAAACCTGAGTCAGACCACACATTAGTACGGAGAATGTAATAAAAGTGATTTTTCTGCCTGTGGAGCAGTGCTCTATAAAAATATCCCCTTTCCATTGTGCTTCATATAGATGGCTAACATTTTGTAGACAATTCTTTCCCAGCATGCTGTTCTGGCACTTTACATTTAATAAATGCAAACCATCGTAGCTATAACAGGCCCTTCCTATGTACATTGCTGGCTTCTACAAGTGCATCATCTGTCTGCTGGGCGTTCAGAAAGCCATCGAAAGAAGCGTACTTTGGATACAACTGCATCTGTGATGGTGGAGGGAATGGTGGAGGAACCACACTTTGGTCTCCTGCGTCCACTATGGTCTTTTCAGAAATGCCTGTGTGCTTCTGGGCAGCATTAGTGCTTTTAGTGCGCTTCCATCTGCGCTCCTGCCTGCGACACGAGTGATCTGGAGTAGCAGGAGCTCTCGATTTTGGGCGCAGCTCCATCAGAAGCCGCAGGTATCTTCTGCCGGCACAGGGTCACTAGCGCGTGACGGTCGTGCTTCATGGCCGGAGGCTGCCCAGCTCTTTGCCATCCCTCAGTCTCAGCTGCTTTTGTTTCAGTCTCTCTACTCTGTGGTGTTAGAGGAGAGAGGGGCATAAGAGAGGGAAGGACATTTTCCTTTCCCCAAACAGCTATAATTTCAGATTCAGGACAGTTGATTGATCAAAGGGAATAGGAGTCTCCAAGGGTTTTGGATGAGCACTTACAAGTCCCTAAACACAAGAAAGTGTGCTGTACGCTCACCCCTAGTAATAGTGCAGGGCTTATGAACACCACAGTGTGTTTCGCTGGCATTAGTCGGCTTGGTTTCATATGCCAACATTTCAGAAGACAGCAAGTGTGAGAACAGCCACGTTTGGGGGAGAGGAGGCCAGTGACAAACCCCGGGACCTCGGTGAGGTGACTGGGACTGGGGAAAGCGAGCCGGAGGTAGGAGCTGGCGCGACGAGGACTAGTGACAGCTCAGAGATAAAGCCGGCTTCGCCTCCTGCCATCAGGCCTCTCAGCTGCTCCTTATTAGCGTTGTGCCTGTTACTGTGCATAAATCGAAATACAACCTTGGTTGACATAACGCATCATTTGTTCGCTTTTGTATGCTCTTATCCTAGCCGTCTGATGCGATTGTACCAGGTATAAAGTAACTTTCTGAAGAGAAACCTGCAGTGCCCTTCAAAAACAGAGCTCAGCGAATTCCTGCGCCTGTAAATCCAGCTGCAGAGCTCTCTTCTCACCAAAATATTTTGACTGTGGGAATCCGCCTGGTACGAGAGCGTGCCCGTGACAGACAGCGCGCGCCTTCACGCTGGTGGGCGCCGCGCGCCGTCGCAGCCCCCTGCTTTGAGCACGCACATGCGCCGCAGGGGCAGCGGGCACCCCGCATCCCCCCAACAGGGCACAGCGATGCCGGGGGAAGGGCCTTAAACTGAAACCTTTTAAAAAATGTTTATTAATAAAAAGAACCGTAAACATACAGCACTCCCTGGAGTGCTCACGGCCCCTTTGATGGCTGGAGNGGCCTTAAACTGAAACCTTTTAAAAAATGTTTATTAATAAAAAGAACCGTAAACATACAGCACTCCACTCCCTGGAGTGCTCGCGGCCCCTTTGGTGGCTGGAGAGGGTGGCGCTGAGGCGCTACCAGGTAACACTGAGGTATTGGGTGCAACGTTGGGGCAGAAAGTTGGAGAGTGAAGCCATGGTGCCAGGAGGGAACTGTGCAATTCTGCACTAAAGACAGCTTCAAGCTCCCACCAAAATTGTTCGGAGCTCTTTCGGAAATGCTGTGCCGGGTGCTGGTCTTGTGGCCCTCGGGGGTGGCTCCAGCGGGGCAGCTGCTACAGCGCCCTTCAGCAGGGGCTGCCGACAGCGGTGAGGTGCTGGGAGCAAGGCAAACTCATGGCCATCCCCATATCCAAATTTACTGCCAAGTGTGTCTTTGAAATAATCACTTCTGCGAGGGGGTATTTCCCAGTAATGAACATCTGCAGGACCAAACTGCCAACAGAGCATTTATACTGACTGTTGCAACAGGGGCGACCCCAAATCCCCCAGACTCTCCTCTTTCCTGTGGTTTACCAGGAGGAAAGGCTTTCCCAAGAGGAAAGGGCTTGGGGTTGGACCCAGGCATCCTCTAATTTAGCACATTTTGAGGAAAATTTGCTATGACATTGCAGTTCATGTGCAGTATTTGTAGATTTGAACACTGTCCAGTTAATATTTGTTGCATTTTCTTAGATCCATAACCTGAGCTCAGACACATCCATGAACAACCGGTGCAATAAAAGGGATCTGTGCTGATGTGTGACTACTCAAAGGTGGAATTGGATTTCATGCCATCTGTAAAACACAGTATTAAAGCCATACTTGCCCTGGACCCTGATCTTTTATTAATTTCTTCCATACAGAGATGAAAAAAAAATACAGCCTAGTTCTTTTAAAGATATCTCTGGAGCCTGAGTTAGAGAAAAAGGCCTTAGGTATTTTTTTTTAACTAACTTGGACATTTACTACAAAGAGAGAAAGAAAAAGTGCTGTTTAATCTTTCTTCTCATGTGATCCTCCATCTCTACCTGGTTTATTCTCCCCACATATAATCTCCTCTGTTCTCTGGTAGTAGCCTTCTAAACAAGTGATTAACATATGAAGGATTAGCCTGCAATGCTCCTAGATTCAGGATGGGATGCAGGAAAAAAATGAAGAAAAGCACACTAGTTATTTTTCTGACGTGCCTTCCAGTACTACATGGTCCAAACAGAAAAATTGGTGTTGTAGCAGGACATACAAGTTTTATTCTGAGGTGTCCCGCAGCAATTCCCAAATCAGACAGATCTCCCTGCACTTTCTTTCAATTAAATTGCTTTTCTTAACTTAATTTGAACCACATAATCAGAATTGATTAAAAGTTTTTCCCCAACAAAGCAAGGTTATTCAACAGCTTTGAAAAACACTGATTTATCAGGAGAGAATACTTATTTTTCAATTAACTTTCTTCACCCCTAGGTTTCCAGGAGCTCAAGTTTCTCAGCTCTGTGACAGGTTTCCATTTGAATTGCTATGGGCCAGGAGACTTCAGAAATTCCCATCTCTTTGCCACACAGCTGGGAACTGAGATGGTTTTCCAGTGACAGTGCATCTGCTGGAAATTAGCAGGATTCCTGTCAGGTTCACAGACACCCAGGGCTTATCAGTAGTAATGAAATTGGGCAAATTTTCTGTCCCTCATACCCTTTTCAAATATTTCAATATTTCACAGTGTTGACACTGTAGTTCATTTGCACGAACCTGAGATAGAATTGGCTTTGCTTTTAGTGCAGAATGAAGCATTTCTAGAAGACATTTCCTGAATGGTTAAATATGTAATGACTCTTGGTAACTTAGTTAAGGGCTGTAGGCACAGGTCCAAAGAAGCAATTACTGCTCATCATTAGCAAGGTAACCCATTAACAATGCAACCCCTGGAAGCTCATTGAAAAGGCATAACAAACTCTACTAGATAGAGGAGCCATGGGGTGAATTTAGGCTACAAATAAGAGGTGTCCTTTCCAAAGAAAATAATGCATTTATAGCACATAATTTATGCAGGAAATGTCTGCTAAAGTTTTTAAGTCAAGTTTGACATCAATTGAAATTCTGGCAGTGTTGAAGTAAATGACATTTTTGCATTGATTTCAGTAGGTAGGACTTTATCTGGACGACTTGCTAAGATACATACTACAATTTAAACACAAATTGGAGGCTGAGGTTAGAACTACTTTGTAAATTTCTGTGACTTATGCAAAGAAAAAGACACACTTCATACTCCTATAATTTGTTCATTGCACAAGAATTTGCAATGGCTACATGATCCACCCGTGATTAAGTTCAGAGTTTTTCCTGTTTTGTATATAAATATATTGGCGGGTGTTACTGGCACCATTTTTTCACAGTTGTCCTTTACCTCCAAGTGATGACAGTTTTCTTGGCTATTATGAATGCAGATATATGTATTTCTGAGGAAAAGAGATGTGATGGTCTCAGTGGCACTCTTCAGAAAAAAATAAAGCTAAACTCTTTCCTATGCAGTGTTACACCATTTGAAATAGCACTATCTCATCTTCCAATGACAGGAATGGCAGCGTAGTGAAAGGATTGAAATCTTCCATATCCAATAGCATTCAACTTCCATTTACACTCTTGGAAATATGTGCAGTTATTAGGCTTAAAACTTGTTCTTATTACAGCAGTAAATATAGTCTATTCTAGCCCCAGAATGCCAGAAAAAAATATCTGCATATTTCTGTATTTGGGTAGTTATTCCTCTAAGAAGCCATTAGTTGCAAATGCATTGAAGTAGGGCTTAGCAGTCTGGATAAAGGTTAAAGTGAGGTAATTCATATTTTATTTTGTTTGTATTTGCAATTGGTTGCAGCCCTTGATTTCCATTGTGATTGTTTCCAATCAGTATTCCCATGTTCTAAAAAATTCATTTGAATCCTAAGTCGATAGTGGAGATGCATATAAACAGATCCCAGCTCCCCTCCTGTGAGGGTAACTTATGCAAAATAAGTTTAGGTACTCTGGGATTTAAAGTTTACTGACTTTTGTCTCTGGAAATTAGAGTGGCACTTTGCACATCGTGAACACTGTGAATTACCTGCCTTAAGGGGGGTTGTTAGCACATGAATCAGAAGTGGCTGACTAATGTGGAGCATTTCAAACAAAAGGATCAGACAATAGCTCAGATGGACCAAGATGCATTTTAAATCAGCTGAAGTGAAATTAGGTGTTTTTTAATTGAGTACTGCTCTTAAGTATTATGTTGCAAACCAGGACGAAAAATAGGGAAGACCTAGGTACCCTCATTTTGCTACAGAGAAGATGCTATTTATTTTCTCTTTAAAAGCAGTCTACTTCTTTCACTCATGCTAATGGCTCTAGCACAGTCATATGGGGTTCATTCATAAAGGAAGAGCACTGTATTCCTACCAATTCCGTAGGGATTCTCCTTTGATTGTGTGGGTTACACTCCGGGGATGAGATGATAATGTGCACACATTTAAAATATTTTTTTATGTTCTCCGCATAATTTCTGTTTTAAGGAATTATGCAAAGAGCAAGAAGCTTTCTTGGGAGGTGCCAAAGTTACTTTCCAATCTCATCCTCTGCCGCGGTGACCTTGTGCGGTTTATCCTTGAGGCTCCTGCTACAAAGACGTTCGTGCTTGAGCTCAGCTCTGTTCATCTGTGACATAGGGTCTCGTGAACTGCACGACTCATCAATGCCAAATTTTCAAGGAAAGTTTAAAGCATCAGCAGGCAAAATGCTCTTGAGCTTGAATGGAAATGCCTGGTTTCATCTGTGTGGAGGAAACAAATGGTCAGGCCTGCTGAACGCCTGCTGCGGTGGCCTCACGTGGCTCAATTTGCTGAACTTTCTTGGCTGAACACTTGGCGGCTGCCCTCCTCTGTTGTCTTGCTGCCCCTCCAAATTGGATGCCATGGGAGCATCAGAGCGCTGATGCTCATTGGTTTGGGCTAATTCGGATCCTACTGAAATGGAAGCTTAACTCAGTGGCTCAGAATTTGACCCTGAGGAAGTAAAAATCTGATGTTTACTGTGCTGAAGGTTTCTTTGATACTGCTGGACGGAGTAAGCATTGTCCTTTACTCTGGGCAATAGCAGAAACATACAATTCATTTGAAGTTGTGGTACAATGTATACTAGGCAGGACTTGCAGATTGGAAGTACTTAGTGCACAGACAAGGAAAACACAAGGCCCACGGACATTTCTCTCCCAGTCTGCAGAATAAGGACAAAGTGTTAAGAGCAGCTTACTGATGCTGCTGATCTCAGAAAACTTGCTTCATCCTGGAAGACTTCCTCCCCTCCCTCTGCCTGCTTTCTAAGTCTATTTTGCTGTTGGTGTCAGATGACAAATAGAAGCCAGCATGAATGTGCATTTGCCTCGGAATCAGAAATTGGTCTCGCTGTGTTCTTTGTAAAACTCTTGGAACTCTAAATTTGAGCATCCAACTTAATGTTCTCAGTGAAGGATCAGTAATATTTATTTATTTATTTTAACTAGAGCTGTATGAACAACTGGTCCTTTTTGGAGAAAAGCTGAGCTGGCAATTTAAAATCAATAAAGAAAAAAAAAAAAAGAACCTTTGGATTGACATGAAACCAGAATTTTCCAGGCTGCCTGGCCAGTGAAGAAGGCTTTGTTTCAGTTTGAGTAAAGCATTTCATACTGATTTGGGACCCATACAGTATTCACAAAACTGGGGAGAAGCGATCCCCTTTGGTATCCAAGAGTGAAAAAATTCACTCTTGATGTGGGAGACTCCGACTACTCTGAAATCTCCAATACCTCTTCTTCAGGCCTGACTTCAAATCAAGTAAAAAGAGGTGGAGAGGTTTGCCTTTAGTCTCACAAAATTCAGTTAATGTAGCATAAGAATGTTCTTTTTCCATATTCTCTTATTTCAGGCTTTCATTTTATCCTTTCATTTCATTTAAAATGGTTTCAAAGACAGCTTGTCTTGCCTGGAAAGAATCAGAGCACTTTCTTGCATACACTTCCAAATAATCCCTTCCACACTTTACTTCCTGTGAAACTGTTAACCCGAGTTGACTTGACATTGCAAGTGTTTGCCTTTTTTCTGTGACTAAGTGATTCCTTACCCTGTGCTCAGCTGTAGCTGGAACTCTGCCATTACTTTACCCTCCTTGCTGTGTGTTTTGGGAGCACCTAAGATACTGTCCTGTCCCCGGGTTGCCAGTAACTGGCAGCTGTTCTGGCTTTTGTGGTTGATATTTCCAGCAAATCAGTTTCTATGATAAACACCTGAGCACAATTTGATTCTCCCCTTCCAAAATCCTCCTCAAACAACTGCTGCCATCATATGTTGCCCTGGCAGATGTTTCATACACTGTATAATCTGCAGAAAACTTAGAATTCATCTCTCATCTCTGTTCCTAAAAGCCACAGCTACTTTGCTTTGCTTTCACTCAGAAGATAGTAATGTCTCTTTGGCAGATTTGATTTCTGGGCAGCTCCTGGCTAAAGACACGATCGTCAGCATCGATTTCCGTCACGGCCTGTCACAGGCAGACCATCCTGTGATCAAACTGCAGCCAGCAACTATCAATACCTGTTATTTGACTTAGCCGATTTGCACTGCTCTCTCCTGTTCCAGCATATTAAAAGCAGAGATGGGCCAGGGGCAGATTTAGTCATCTGCAAAGCGCTGGGTTTGCAGGTATGGAGCTCGGGCACATTTTGAGCCATGAAACCAGGCAGCTCAGTCGCACCACTGCACTCTCCATCCCCACTGAGGTGTTGCACCTCACTGGAAGACTTTTACCAACACATCAGCATTGCCCTGTGGCTCCCCTTCCTCCTAACAGACCCCTCTTCTCTGCCGCCAGCCAGATTTCTTATTAAAGCTCCTGCTAAAGTGTGAACTCAGTTGGTGGGGGTCCATCTCCTTTTCCAACCTGCTACAGACTGCTCGTCTCAAAGCACAACGGAGGCAGGTGATTTGGCCCTCGCTCTCTTCAGACAGCCGCAGCTTCAGGGAACCACAGGAGGTGCTTGCACCTCTCTGCTGCTTGCACTCTTCAGCCAACAAATGAGCAAGTTTTCTGCCTCACTCCCAAGGCTGCTGCTTTGTCCTCCTGTTGTCCTTGCCTTTTGTCAGCTCTTCTTCTGTGACAGCAGGTTTCCCTGAAAGAGAAGTGGCAGCTTCCTTGTAACTTTGACACATGGAGAACTGCAACAGGGACAGCTCTGCTCCCACAAATGGTTGAGAACCAGCCTTCCTCTTGGGAGACCGAGCCTGTCCGTGCTCTGGAACCTGGGAGCCCTCACCGCCTTTCAGGGCATAGTGCGTGCCACAGCCGTGTCCTTCCTCATGAACCTGCCACAGTTCTCAGCCCAGAAACCCTCCAGCCCAGCACTCCATACCAGACACGATGCCCAAGGAAGGGTATGTACCCTCCAGGTACCCCCTAGCTCCTAGGAGTGTTCCGAGCAGGAGGTGCCGCTCTGGCAGCGGTGGCCAATGCTTCGTTATTGCCTGCCTGCTGCCAGAGAGCAGCCTGGGCACAAGGGCCAGAACGAGCCATAGCAAACTCTGCCCTCAGGACGCCTGTACCACACGGCAGGCCAAGCCCATCCGCGCCCGACTGTAAGCACTGCTTGGGCTGAGCACCATCTCCTGCTCATGCTTTGCATCCAGAAGTCGGAAGGACGGAAGTTTCTTCCTGTGTAATGTAGTGCTGTGCTATTGAAAGAAACTTGGAAGTGTTCTTCATACTTATTAGATCATCTTTAATTTGGGACAACAGAGAGGATTTCTGGGTACTTTTCCAGTTGACTTCTTCCAATAGCTTCTATCTATATTAATGAACTCTAGCTCCCTGCTTTTCCAGGCACAGATGTTCCTCTCTATCTAGCGCCATCAGTGGGCATATTTAATAAGCTGATTCTTTTTTCTTGCTTTTTGATGGATATTTCTAATTGCCACAGTTTTTTCTTAGTGGTCGTTCATTGTCTGTTTTACGTGGCCACACTGTCAATGACATTGGAGATCAGACTGGAGATCATGCACAGACATAGATGTGCTGAGGGGAGAATGAGCTGTCATTCTTCTGTATTTGAACTGTGTCTTGATATGCTGATTGTCCTGCATCGTAGGACCCTCAAGGCTGGATTATTTCTGAATCCCACAGGCCTGTTTTTCTGTTTTACTCTTTCTAAAAGACTAAGTTTCATGTATTTAGGCAAATAAAAATTTCAGTAGAATCAAAAGGATCTCCTGGTTAAATACTTAGTTTCTATCTCTGTCTCATTTGTTGAGTGAGTTTTGTGTTATCCTGTTCGTGAGCCTCCTACTTCACTAAGGCTCAAATCGTTGATCATCTTGGCTTTGCTGTCAGATGGTTACACTAAAATGAGATATTTTTCCTTCATTCTCTGCTGCTTTTTTTCCTCCCTTTCATTAGAAAACCATGCACCACCACCCTTCCTGTGGTATTCCCTGTAACTCTCGCCTTGTGCCTCACCCTTTTGGTTCTGGCTCCGCTTGAGCTTCTGAGGTCCCGAGGAGCAATCACTTACTGAAGTGCTAGCTCCGGACATCTTGCGAATGAGCAAATTTACTCCGTGCCTGGAGTCCAGCAGGGAAAGCAATAGAGCAATAACACTGAGCTCTTTTGGGAATAAGACTAGCACTAGAACTGACAGCCCAGGGCTAAACATGCTCAGGGAAAAAGTATGTGTAGCCCTCTTCGGGCTTTACTGCTCATTTGAGATTTTCAGCAAGATGGAGGAGAGATAAAATCAATTTATTAGCTGTGGAATTCCTATTGAGGACAAGAAGTGTAGAATCTCCCATCACTGGAGAGATTTAGGAGCAGATGAGTGTCTGTGTGTAAGTTGTGTATATCTATATTACAACCTGCTTAGCACAGCTGATTCCTTGAACACACTTCCAGCCCTGTTTTCTCTGCTTCTGTGAAAGCAACCCCTTTTTAAACTATGCAAGGAAATGTGTGGGGAATGCTAACGGGCATCTTTGCTGCTTGAGATGTTTCCTATAGCTGTTTTGTAAGCCGGTACAGACCTCTGTGACTGAACTCGGGAACAGGCTGCATCTTAAGAAACAAGAGCCCAATCAAACAAACCAAAAAAACCCCAACCCCCGAAATGTCCCATCAAACAGGAGTGTGCAGTGTTTGCTGTTAGCAAAAGATCCCAACACAGGATCTGGTTTTCAAACACCTCAAGAGCTAAATCCTAGCTCTATCCCCTCTTGCTTATGAAATCAGAGTTGGGATCAGCACCATAAAGAGTAGGTATTTGGCCTTAGGATTTTAAATCTAACCTATCGGTACTAATTGCTTTTACAGCCGTTGTTTTAATGTTGATGGAAAGAGGAATAGGGTATAGTACAGTACTCTTGCAAACACACAAACATTGTTATAAATGTGTATTATGGCAGACTGTTTCTGCTTAGGGTTGATTCATCAAAATGAGATTTTCATTCTAAGTGTCATCAACGCTTTCTGCTGGTTTGGGTTTATTTTCCCGGTTGCCGTTCATGTCATGATATTGCCTGAGCCTTGGAGATGCAGCCAGACAGATCTGCTGAACACATGAATACTAAGGAAGTGGTTTCCCTAGTAACAATAACCATGTAGCAGCTCTCAGAACTTCCTGCCCTTCCTTACGGGATTTTTTTGTTTGTTTGTTTTTCACTGGGTCAGATAGAGTAGACACCAAAATTGGAGCTGGCTAAGAGGCATCCAAGATCGGCTTACTGGAAGTGGGGAAAACAGAAAAATGCCAGCTGCCTTTCGAATGGTGCCATTGCCGTGTTTGCCTTTATTTTGTTTTAAGAAAGCATTCTGGGAGTATGCTCGTAGCTGCCTCCAAGTATAGATTGAAGAAATCCTAGTAAAACTTAAATTCTTATTTCAGATCATATTCTACAGATTTTTTTTTAACAAATTGAACCATTTTGTAATGGACTAAGTGCAGCTCCAAGGCAGTAATCCATTAATGGGTTGCACAGAGGAAAGGAATGTATACGTTAAGTATGCACTCTCAGTATAGGACCTAATGGCTGCATTTTAGAGAAGGTGAATCAAACACATTAACCAGCATTTGGGAACATTCATGTGTTCCTGTCCTCAGACAGTTTATAAGGGCCATTTTTTGTCTGTCTGGAAATTCCTTCTCTAATACATTGCAAAGTGTTTCTCAAAGAAAGTTGCTACCCAACAGCCCCGGTAGGAGACCCTGATAGGTGTGTGACACAGGGTTATTAAATTGGGATATCTCTTCAGTCTCCTCATCAACGAGTCCACAGCACACACACAGCTGAACTGCAGGATTTCATTAGCTCATGTTCATGTATGCATATTAATTGTTGCAGCTGCTTTTCTGACACTTTTTATATTAAAAAGGTACTTTTTGCTGAGAAATAAAGGCTATTATCACCTGACAGCTGTCTGTAGAGCTGTGTCTTATTTAAGTTGGGTCTGGTTTTGAGCAAGCAGAAATGATTTTATCCGTTGCTAGAAGGAAAAGCTGATAAGGTCCAAACCATAATCAGTTGTGAGTTTACAGTTAAGATAATAAACATGAACAGACACTGGGCGAAGATCAGCTATGCTTTTCTTTTTCAAGATCTTTGACCACAATGAAATCATAACATTATCTCAAAGCTGACATATGTAACTCTAGTCATACAGATATTTACAGCTAAAAATGATAAGCTTGATCCTGAGAGATTCTGGATACACCCATCCTTGCTGCTTTTAAGAGCAGTGCTGTGTGTTCAGTGCCTTTGGATCAAACTAAGAACGTCTCAACAAATCACGGTGAGGGAGACAGAGAGGAAATGGCTATCAGAAAACCAAAGACAGACGAAGATTTTATCCATAACAGGCTGAGATGAAGTGGCTCAGAGCAACGTACTAATTCTCTTCCCAGGTTATATCAAGTGTCAAGATCGGCCAATGCTCTTTAGTTCAACACAACGGCCGAAATAAGCACGGAGCATGTTTGCAATTAGTACTTACACTCTCCCAGCATGTCCAACTCTCTCTATCCCAATGATATCTTCCCATCACAGAGAACATATACTACGTTGCATTTTAAACAGTTGTATTGAGGTCTTCTTGTGTAAACCAGCTGTGTTGGAATCCTTATCGGCCAAAATCAATGTCAGACCTATGCACAAGATGATCTTGGCAGAGAACAACCCTGTTTTGCGCTGTCAAGATCCTGGCAGTAATAAAATTCTGTAGTTAGCTTCCAAACTGAGCTGCATTAAGTCCAGTCACACAAGAGCACATGGCATTCTTAGATTTCACTGTAAGCTATGGACACTGAAATCTACCTTTTGAACTCAAACTATTTCCCTGTAGTTATGGAACCTTTCAAATTGTGGCATGCTTTATTAATTTTATTTCCTCATTGCTGTCTGAAAAGTAAGCTTTGTCATTAATACGGAATAATTGAATAAATCTAAGGGTTTATGTGTTTTATGACACATGTGCATTAGCAACAACCCTCCAAATGCATATGCAGATATGAGTGTGAATACAGACAACTATAGAGCACAGATATATTAAATTCAGAAAATAATAAAACAGCTCTTGATTATGTAAATGGTTGGCTATGCTGATTTAGGCCATTATGTTTATATTCTCTTTTGTAGCTGTACATCAGTTGACCTAAAGATTGTAAGTTGCCAAAGTTAAATCAATTGTGTATTACAAAATTCAAAATACTTACAGCTTTGTTCAGTATCAAAACATTCTTGCTTTCACAGTGGTGTAATATGATTCTTGCAGTATAACAAGAACTATGAATCATCTGAAAATGTTTGATACCTTTTGTATATCACAGATGCTTTCCTCATGAATAAGGAACTCTTCACCAGAGGAAGACTTTTTTATGATTCCAGTTTCTTAGCCTATTCCAGGGATAGATTTACTGTAAAGAGAGAAATTCTGCATCTGCCTATGTCAGTTCTCCAGTGTATTGAGGTCAGTTCCATTCTCCTTGGCTCTTGTGCCTGTCTGTATAAATACAAATTCCATTTCCATCCTATTATTTTTCTAATCAAGTGTTTGTCATGCAAAAGAAGATCTGAGATGACTGTGTTTTCCATTATGCAAAACATTCCATTATGATAATATCTTTAGGACAGTCTTATAAAGGTGCTCTGCCCAAAGAAATAACAAATGAGTGCAGTAAAATAGCAGACAAATCCTGCATAATTTGCCCCCTCATTTAGCATTCAGGCTACAGAGTTCACCCTAATTTGCCATACACATTTCCTCTGACATTCTCGAGCTGTACATATGGTAAAAATAAGAATTGGCAGCTCTCACTGAATAGACTTCTGTTAAGTGCTTATCAAAAGAAGAAGAAAGGGGTTGTACAATGCAGTCATATTTAGTACATCCTTCACTTTCTTTTGCTTTCTCTTCTAAACTCACACTTAGTAAAATCTACAGTCAATGAAATTTACCTTTTGAGCTCAAGTTGTTTCCATTCAGAACAAAGTAACGAATATGCCAGTAAACCCTGATATTTCTTAGAAATTCTCTTTTCTTTCTTACGCTGAATCCCAAGGGGCAGGGCTCCACAGAAAGGGAGTTTATTTTCTAAATCCTTTGAACACAAAGCTTTTACATTTTCTAGGACAAGATGTTTTCCTAGACAATCTCAATATTGTACTGTTATATTAATGCTTTTGTCATAAAGGTGAATGCACATACGTATTTTATTGTATATATTTCATTTCCGTTCGATGTCATTTGAATTATTCAAATATGAAATGGCTTACAAGCAGACTCCTGTGAAGGCTTGTGTCTGAATCTTGGCAAGTACATCATATACTTGCAGTTCGGTGTATTAAATTTGTCTGTTCTCTCCGTTCACTGTGCAAATCTGTGTATCGCATGTGCATGTGTGCTAAATACATATGATAATAAATCCTACAGACATCTTTTGTTCAGTAAAACTTCTGAAGTCATAGTATTACTACAATTTTTAATGATGGTGGCTGTTTGTGACTGTTTCTACAGCCAGTCAACTACATTTTTCTTCAGCTGAAGAAAACTTCTTAGGCATTTTAGTGATTATCCATACAGAGTAAAAGATCTTTTCGTTGTCTTGATGTCCTTCCAGACTTGGGCGACAGGATGCCATTGCTGTTCATTTCCACATGTGGATTATTTAGTTTAATAGAGTGTCCAGTCATGAATGTAATATCGCCTTTTTGGTGCTGGCTGCATTTCCTTGATTTCTTTCTGTCATGTATTGGTGTTGTCTGGTCATTATAATACTTTTAATTTAAGTCAATCCCATTCCTTGATTTCCTGCCTCAGTCTCTGATCTTTTCAAATACATTTTCCATTCCTATCTGGGATATTTTGAAGTGTCCCCTCAGTTGTCTCCAGTCTTTTGTAATATTACCTTATTTAATGGAGATGCTTCCCATTCATGAAGTAATAATAAGCTTGATAAAACCGTGTGAATATTAGAGGTGTAGTCTCTATTGATCTGTAATTTCATCAGCTACTATGCAGCTTTCTAATGTACATGACCATTTACATTCATCTTCAGTGAATTACTGATGTTGAGCTGAACTGATCCTGATGTGGATATAACTACATGCAAGACCAGATTAACATCTGGTAACATCTGTAACATCCCTGACATTGATGTCAACGTAGCATGTGCTCTTCCTTCTCCAAGAAGCAAACATTTCATCTTCTTGGAATTCTAAGTGCAAGTGCGCAAACCACTTTTTCAAGGTAGCAAAGAACGCTTTAACTAACACAGACACATTTACCAGCGGTGCCATATTGTTTGCAGACACCAAAGAGCTTCCCTGTCAGTGTTCCAAAATTCTGCCCTCCAAGTCATCTAATAAAAACATGGAGCTCCCTGGTGAGAAGGGAACGCAATGCCAGGCCCCCTACTTCTGTGTCAAACTTTGACTTAATAGTCCTACCATTTCCTACAGCCCTTCACAAGTCCTAATAGGCAGCTTTTATATTTACAGTTACGTGAAACTCCACATGGTATCTTTACCTTCTGTATTGCATCCGCCCAAACAGTCAGTTGCCTTTTCAAGACGGATATAACAGCAAGCAGCTTTAATCTGCACTTCTTGCTCCCACTCCATCTATTGTGAAGCAGGATTATCTGATAGACACAACTTGCATCTGCTCAGAAGCCACTTCATTCCTGGGCCAATATTACCTCTGAAACCATCCTTAACGTGTTGATAATTCTATTCAGGATGATTTTTCTGTCACTGATTAAGCCTAAACTTCGGTAATTTTCTGAATCAGTAGGATCTTCCTTTTTTTTAGTTACCCACCTGCTACCTCCCTGTGTCCTGGTCACCATTATATCTGCTTTTGGGCTGCTTTGTTGGTATTTGTACTAACGGCTTTCAACACCTCAGCCACCACACTGATTTCTGCAGCTATCCCACTTGCAAATNGATAATTCTATTCAGGATGATTTTTCTGTCACTGATTAAGCCTAAACTTCTGTAATTTTTGAATCAGTAGGATCTTCCTTTTTTTTAGTTACCCACCTGCTACCTCCCTGTGTCCTGGTCACCATTATATCTGCTTTTGGGCTGCTTTGTTGGTATTTGTACTAACGGCTTTCAACACCTCAGCCACCACACTGATTGTTTCTGCAGCTATCCTGCTTGCAAATGCTTCACTGCTCTTCTTGGTTTTCCTTCTGCAAATGTAAGTAAAAGGAATATGTCAAATGTTACAGTTACGCTTTTCAAGTCAGCGATCTCAATATATTTTGCTATGTTTCTTAGAAAACAAATAATCGGGTTGCTGGAGAAAGGTGCAAGGTGTCAGAGTGCACTTGTCAGAGTGCACATGGCTAATGCATCCACATCTATGCTCCTTTGGGAACGGTCTAATTTCTTCAAATGTGGCCACCAAACCAAGGTCCTATGCTCATGGGACGTAGAGACATGGGTTCTGAGAACAAGCCCTTGTCAATGTTGCTACGCTCCCAGGTTTAAAAATCTTGGTTAAGCAGTAACCAAAAATGTTGGTTGCTGCCAGGCTGACACTGGCACTCAGATCTACCTCCTGGCTCTCCACGGCTCAGAGTGACACACTTGTTTGGAGGCAGGCTTGGAGTTACCCGCGCCTCTCTCTGTGGTCACAGCTGTACTCAGTGTCCCCAAAAGGGAGCCGGCATGGCACCTAACACACACAGCTAACAAAATGCTCGCAGCATTAGCTGCTGTTGTGCTCTCCACCGTGGTTTTGACCTTAATTGAATTTTGACAGAGAAACTGTGTGCTCAGATCAGTTAGCAGGGCGGAACAGGCGGTGTGCAGCTGCTGATCTGTGATCCTGCTTTTCCTTAGCTTGTGGCAGGTGCAGGGGAACGTGTCTCTGCTTCACCCTCTTCAGCACGGTAAACGGTAAGTCACACTACCTTTATTTGCTGCGGAATAAAAGTGCTCTCCCAGGCAGCCACAGGAGATCAATTGACATGCGGTAACTTGATCACAAGACTGATCCTCAAGAGTGGGTAATCAGAGAGATACTCCACTGTGTTGCATTTTCAGCTTGGAAAGCCTTTGTAGATACGACATAGTCAAATTGATGATTTTAGTTTCAAAACCCATAAGAGGGTATAGTGCAAAGGTCATGTGCAACTTACAGGCTACAGTTCTATTATCACACCACACCACACACACGAAAAATGAAGTGACTCTGTCTGTAGTTCTTGGCATCCAGTGCTCATTGCAAGAACTTTTAAAAATATAATTATAATTTTATTAATTCTTCTTCTACTCATTTTTCCTAAGTTTTCCAGTTTACAATACCTATAAAAGGATACAAACTACAATGGTTGCCCTCAGCATACCATATTGTTCAAAGCCAGTATGTCCAAACAGCCAGGACAATTTGATTTCTGAATCGAGCTGCGGGGAACCTCTGGGCAGCTCAGGCTAACTTACAGTGCTGCTGTGGCATGTGCAGGTAAGAGGCAGGGCCCCTGTCAATTCAAATATCTCATATTCCCCAGTGCAGTAGAACTGCAAAGTGAAACATATAAATGAGAGGATGAATTCTGCCCCTGCTTTTGGATGAATTTAAAAATATTAGGCCTGCAGGGAACTTATCCAACCTGCTCAGTCGCAAGGTGATAAGGTGTCACAGCATATTCCCTAAAGGAAATGGTTGCAGTTTCTTGGCTATGAGCATGTGAACAGGGCTGTGCTTTCTGTTTCAGCATCCAGACAATCATCTGAAGAACTGAGCATTTCTTTAATTAAATAGCAAAGAAGATGTTTGCTTAATTCTACTGCAAAAACATGCGATAGTGGAAATGATGGATTCCAGTGTCTGCCAGCTCCCCGACACCCTTATGTGGTTTAGATTCTAGGCAACTAGAGCATTCATGTGATAATTCCTCCATTATACTTTTCACATTTATATGATAATTTCTTTCAAATTGTTTAGTGAAATTAATTGCATTGAGCCTCACTTCAGGTATACCGAGCATCCTTCTAAACAGTGTTATTAAACTTCCCAAATTTATCTTGCTTAAGAATTGTCATAATAACAACATTCAGGAAAGCTGGTTCATGATCTGATATGGTGAGAACTCCAATTTTTATGTGTGTTGTGTTGTCAGGCGGTTTGTGAGATAATAGGAAAGCTCTACACTTGGCTAGGGAGAGGATGAGATGTGAAGTTTTCTCTGCTGGAGTGCATATGCCTTCAGACATCAAAGCTTTTAAAATTTTCCATAGTTCAGAATGGAAACGGGACATTTTATCACCTGAGGTGTTCCCTGTTCCCTACTGCTCTGCCTGCCCAGCAGCTCCCCAGGGCAGAAGCAAAAGCAATTCAGATCAGAGGCCAGAAGTGGGAGCAGATTTCTGGTGATGGCAGTGGGCATCCACTGACAGAAGCCAGGACAAAAAGTAAGTGATAAGCACTTTACTTGGGGACTTTATAATAGCAAAAATCCTAAATAAAGAGTCTCTATACTGGACAAGTATAAAACAAGCACCTGCAGAAGAGATTTCTTCACTCTTTAAATGCTCTCACCTTCTGATGTGTTTATTCTTCAGTATGATGAATTATGTAAATTAACTTATTAATTTATTTATGTAAATAAACTGTAATAGTGTAACATTAGCACTCTAAATTAAGAAGACTGTCCTATAGTAGGATGGGATAGGTACCTGGTTACAAGACAAGAATGCCCTGAGGTGCACACCCAGTCCTTGTCATCGGCCTGCAGCGACCTGCAGCGAAGGACACACGTAGCTCCTTTGGAGGCAGAAGCTGCACGGGCGGCGCAGAGCTGCTTGGGCAGCGCTACTGAGAAAACTGGGCCCTCTCCCATGAATAAGAATGGTGTCTCTGGACAATGTAAGATATTCCCAGAATTTGTGAATTTGGAAAGGTCGCACTTCTGTTTACTTTTATTGGATGAGTATCGTCTTGTGAGGAATATGTGCCAAGACTTGGGACTGGGAAAATTAATCATGTGTGGAATTTACTGTGATAAAATATAATGGCAGATTGTGCTCCTTGGGTCAAAAGCTATTCACATAAATAGGAGATTTTCAGTTCCTTGATTTTTAGCACTTTAAGAAAGTGTGCACACAAAGAGAAGCTGTTGATTGGAGTGGTAGGCACCCGTTAGCTCTGGTGTCATGCCCATTACCTCAGCCGGAAGGGTGTTATCACAACCTCTATAGCAAAGAGATGTCCCATGGTTTGTCTTCTTGTTTCTGAAAGCAGGAAAGTAAATAAAAATCTGCTTCCATGTGCTGTGAGCAGCAGCCTAAGTATCACTTCCAATAGACAGACCAAAGGAAAAAGAGGTGAGACGTGTAAGTCACTGATGGAAACGTGCCCAGGCTGTCCACCCATGGAGTTCGTACGTCAGAGCCAAGCCAGCGAGCTCCATCACGCTGCAGATAAATAACCATTGAGGAGAGGAATTAAATCCAGGACACTAATCAAAGCTGTTACTATCTCGGCATTTCAGCTTTGTTTTTCCTTGAGCAATTCTGTATCTGAAAGCAGTGTGAATATTTTTAAATGTAGTTTAGATTTGAATTTTGAAAATGACAATTTTAGGCTACAGTGGAGTTGTCATGTTCGTGGTGGTTTCTGCTGGAGATTTCTTGGACATCTTTCTCTGGTCAAATTTATCTTATGGTGCTTTTATTTATTTACTTACTTATGAAGGATTTTCTGCATGGTAGGCAGGACAAAGCAGATAGATACCCTCTCACAGAAAGTGAGGAACAAATTCCCTTTAAAAACAGTGGTCTGCTGTTCAGATTAGCAGAGTTGGCAGTTCTGCCATACAGCACAATCCTTGGGGTTTTCCTTCCTATTAACTGATAATGCGTGTGCTGCTTACATAGGCTGATGTATATTTAAATTGCTATTGACAGTGGCGTGATGTGAGAGAGCTGCATTAGAGCTTAAAGGGAAAGCTGGGAGATGAAACTGGCGATGAATAAAGTAAACGAGTAAGTAAATGCTTAGGTAGAACATTCATATATCATTCCAATTGTTTTCAAGATTGGAGAATATATATTAAGAAGCCTGTTTGCTACTATGACAGAATGCAGTTTAAGATCCTTCTATGGGTGGAGGACAGTACTGTGTTTTTAATTAAATCCATTTTAGAGAGCCCTGCTATAGACAGGAGGAATGGGCGATAACCCATGGTCTCAAGCACTGTGGCCTCGCTTCTCAGGGGAGCGTGTCAGCATCAAGAAGGCTCAAGTCACTTTCTACTCTTAAGTCTTTCTACCTGCTGCTCCCCTCTGCAGTACTGGAATTTAAAGGAATGGAATTTAATTTAACTGGAATCTAATATTGTGGATGCTCCAACACACAGCATGACTAGGAGAGATGGGTGCAAGTGGGAGAAAGCATGAGTGCGACCATTGCTTTTCTGTGGGCTGAAACAACAGTGAGTCCACAATCCTCCAAAGCTTCAGAGAGGAAAAATAGGCCTCAGGAAAAAAAGAAAAAAAATGTATATATATATATTTGTGCCAATTTTGAGTTAAATTCTCTTTTCTAGCACAGACTTCCTACCTGACTTTGAGCAGGTCATTTTAATCTCTTTCTGGTTTAGATTTTCCTTTCCAAAACAAAGATAGAGCAGCACTTTTATCTCCGAGAACAAATACATTGGAGATTTCGAGGTGCTGAGGTGCCCAGGTACTTGGGGAATAGGGGCATGGGAAGACTTTTGATAGATCTGCAAATATTTTTAAACTGCTTCCCTCTGAAACTTCTCTTTTTAATTGCATTAATTTTATACAGCACTTGTACTGTATAACTAATTTCTTTGCAGCTTAAGAGTGGGTAAGCATCCACGCTTTGGCAAATTGCTGTTGTAACTGACTTCCAAATAATAAAATTTAAAGGATAAAAACTACATATATGGTAATGTATAGAGTTTTTTTCCCCCAAACTTTAAATGTTTTTACTGAGTTTCAAGTTGCAGCATTTTCAGTTGTGTCACAGTATTTTCTCACAACAAAAGAGTGAACAAGCGTCGCATAAGGAAAGGCCTGGCTGTGGATGGGTTTAAAAGCAGTAATTCTACAATCATTCCTACCATAGCATTATCCCTGACATTGGAACCTAGGCCTGATCTGAAGGGATCAATCAAAGATTGTCACACCTGACTTTTTGTCTTTTTTTTTTTTTTCCCAATAACGCTAATGTATAGTTTGTTTTCTAACCAGAACCATCACTTACAGGACTTCAGGATAATAAACTTGCTTTAGTACAGAGCAGACAGAACCGTCGTTTGAACCATGGCCATTTTTTCCAGGAATGAATGATAGTACTATATAAATACTGTCATTTTGTTCTTCCCAGCCTAAAAGCTCTACTTATACTCACAGACCAATGTTTGAAATGTTTATCTCTCAAAAAATATACTTGATATAGGCATAGAAAGTGTTAGAATATTCTTTTTTTTTTGCCTTAGAAAGTGAGATCAGAATGCTTGTATTTATAGCTAAATGAAGATACCACTAGAAATAAATATTTACTACGGTGGTGTTTTTATTTAAGGGCAAATCTTCCTTCAAAAGAAAAACTCAGCCTTCTATTTACAAAACTCAAATGAGAGATTAGAGACTAGTTATTCTGGGATGCATCAGCCCAACTCTGGCAAGCCAACTTTAAAGGGCCAATTACCAGAAAGCGCCAGCATCAACATTTTTTATGTATAAGTTCCCTGAAAGATGCTGAAACCCAAGGAATTCAAAGTCATTAGTCTATTTCTGAAACCATGTCTCTACATTTTCTCTCCAATTTTACAACATGCTTTTTTTATTTGACCATGGAAACATACTTCACTTCTCTCTATTTAAATTCCTGCATTTAGAAAATCGGGATTAATAACATAGTTGCATAGCTGCTCTAAGTTTATTGATATTTGCAGCTTTAAGAGCTCTAGTGGGTGGCACCATACAAAGGCAAAGAATTATTTACATGTTACTAAAATAACTCATTTGTTATCTGGCCGCAGAGTTGTAATGCAAATCTTCAATCAGAGTGGACTTGTCTACTTGAAGAAACAACTGATTTAGCTAAATGGTTTTTGAAAGAGATCTAGGTGCATTGGTGGATTCCCATCTTGAGAATAAATTTATATCAGCCTGAGTGCCTCGTATTGATTAAGCTTATGTCAGCAAGGAATCAAATTGCTAATTCCATGAAAGGCACTTTTAAACTGAAGTAAGAGTGTCCACACGGGGGTTCGTTTACTATTGGCACTTTTTGCCAGATAGACAAGCTTTTAAGCCCCATATCCCTAGCGGTGTGTATTTCAATAGAGAAAAGATGTAAGAGAAGTAGCAAGGTAGACATGGCAAAAACAATTAGATTTAAAATATCCCGTCCTTGGCATTCTGAGTGTTACATTTTCTCAGTGTTTGCCTTGTTATGATTTGAAGCATCTTTAGGTGTGCTGCTGTTTAACAGTTTACGTGGAAACACAGCGCTTTGACAGCTCTCTGTAGGATGAAACGATGCTGACTGACATTTCCCAGCAATGCGGGTTCAGGGCTGTGGGTTCATGGCAGGTTCTGGAACTTCCACCGCAGATCAGTGACGTCTGTGAAACGTTTGTATCGCTCGACCTGGAAGCAGTCAGCTCCTAATTTGTAAGAAAGAGATAAAAGTGCCTCCCAAAGCAGTTCAGTAAACCATTTTGCCCATGGTGACTGTGGTATAGATAAAGTTTAGAATTATTTGCTGATAGCCTTTCTCGGCCAGAAGGAAGGTCGAGATTTCTGACCCTTAATTGCAGTCACTTATGTACTTGGAAGGGAGGTGTGTAGGCATAGCACATTGCACCACAGAAACTGAAGCAAATACTTAAATCAGAGACTACATTTTATAAAAGCCAAAGTTTATTCCAAGAAGAGGGTAGGTAGTTGGAAGGAAGGAAGGAAGGAAGGAAGGAAGGAAGGAAGGAAGGAAGGAAGGAAGGAAGGAAGGAA